>BROG01000006.1:3442500-3884731 GCA_030159075.1 Atrina japonica | reverse complement strand
TCCAGAGGTGGGATCAGGTGCCATCAAACCCACTGTGAGTCCACAGTTAATTTCAAATGAAATAAGTGAGGAACAAATCTTTGTCACAACTGGTATAAACGACTCAACAACCGCTATCAATCAGGTAACTCGACATTTCATTTATCACAAACAAGGTTATTATTCCGACCGTAAAATTTGTAGAACGTTGGCATCAAACCCGATTTTCGATATCCCTGTGTCAATAAGTTACTAATAATAGTAACTTGTAAGCAAGAAATTTACCTCTGTATATAAAATGTTCACATGCTGAACACGTGCCGGCATATCGGATCATTTGTGAGATATAAACTACATATGCAGGTGACTGCGGGATACTACTTCTTAAATGTGGTAAATTGACAATGGGAAAACTTAAAATCGTCTCGTGTGTCGTATAGCCTGGTTGTTAAATTCTTGTCTGTGTCTGAAGGTAAGTAAAATGACCAGGCAGGAAGTGTGTGTTTGCTTGTCCTATAGTGTTTTTCATTTCTAGTTCGTTGGGATATATCGCATTGAAATATGTATGCAAATTGTCATTATTAATTGATAAAAACATCGTTTATATATCTTAATGTCAAATTAAAGGCCGCCGCTAGCCTTTTCTTTCTTCTTTTGATTCGGAAGCTTCTGATCAGAATTAATTGATGTTCCTTTATGTTTAAATCTATTTGCGATGTAAATGATTTATTTTGAAAATTAAAATTTTGTCTTCACAGTTTATATTATTTTTACTACATAAATTTAAACATATAGTATACACACATGAAAAAAACAAGGTCGATGTTGTATGATATCGGACAATCCTTTATCAGGTAATATATGTAGCGTCACAGAAGGACAACTGTTTGCAGATTTTTTTTAATAGAAACTGTATTGTAATATATGGGTATATACATCCTTTTCTGTAACAATATAAAAATCTCAGATACCAAAGTATAAATCAATAGGATGTCCAGGACATGCCATTTTTACTTGGTTTACACACACATCATGGCATCGGAAACAAAAGTGAAATCTGATCATACAGACATTATCAGTAATGGCCATGTTGAAGTATCAGCAAGGCAAACTAAGACTACAGACATTGATCAATGTCAGATGGGATTTATATCCTCCGTATTCCTGAAGCTGAAGACGGACAGCCATTACAGAAAGAATTGCATTACTAGTGTCAGTTTGTTATGGTCTTTTGTAATCTCGGTAAGGCGAACTAATTTTTACCTAGGTATATAAAATGTAACATTTATCTGCATCAGAATTAGTCGTAAAATAAAACTGTTTGTGATGTATTTGTGAATATATTAAATTTGACAAATAATGCAACATTGTTTATTGTTTTTGGCGTTTCATTAATTGGTACTATTTTGAGTTTCGGTGATTTCATTGGATTGGCATCTGTGGTATCCTAAAAGTATGAGAGGAAAATGTTAAACGTCACATGTTACAGACAGTAAGACAAATACTAGAAGTACAACTATATACAGTTACAGGTAAGGCGTATCATTCTGGAGGTTACTGGTGTCCAGTTGCTGGTGCCATCAGTGGAGAACAACATTTGGGAATGTAATTACATATGATGTCTCATATTTATTGACTTTGTTAAATATGTTTATTGTAATTACAGGGATGGATATTAGGTCAAATCGGACCATCGTTCCTGGACTTACAAATAATTACAAACACAAATATAAACAAAGGATCTCTGTTTCTAACCATGCACTCCCTTGGATACCTCATTGGATCCTTGATCACAGGAATCCTTTACGACAAACTAACATTAGATAAATCTTTGTTGTTGTTTGGTTCGTTAGTCGGAGACGCTGTTGTTTTAATTGTACTTCCATGGTGTAGTATGTATGAGTTGATGATCTTTGTCCATATCCTTAAAGGAATTTTTAGCAGCAGACTTGATATATGTAAGTTCTTACCTTTACAAATGTGTTTGAATATATTTCATGATTATTCTTACTCATGCAACTCAGTCATTAGATCACAGCCCGTCTTTTTGAGAATTTTTGCAACGTCACTTGCGGATGACCATTGCAACGTCACTTGCGGATGACCATTGCAACGTCACTTGCGGAATACCATTGCAACGTCACTTGCGGATGACCATTGCAACGTCACTTGCAGATGACCATTGGTACCTTCCACGATACATAGTAACGGATGCATTCCTACTTAAATGGCGGTCACCATATCTGTGACGTTTGACATAAAACATGGTCATGGAGAGGTTCCACCAATTTCAATTAACACGCACTGTTAATTAAACAGATATTTGTAAAACCCTTTTTCTAACGTAACTTGTGTTGTAAACCACTCTCAAGCGGTTGTATAAACTAAGCTGCAGCTATTTAAACATATACAAATAACCAACAGGGCTGAATAAATGTCATTGGCTGAGAAAGTAACGTTGACCCCGTTGACTTCTACTTTAATAAAACAAAGGCTGACTCGGAAAATATCTGTATATGAATTTTCATCAGGCCTGTTGTCGGTGGTCAAAGTTGGCGATGCTATAAATTGGAGGAAAAGGGATCAATTTACTAATATCTCTTACATGAGATCATGAGAGTCCGAGCCCGATGGTGTCTAGACATGATGTAGGCTAATGTTCCATAGTACGCAAGTTTTTAGTTATGGTAGAAACACATTCAACAACTCCCGTAAGTCGATAATCTAGTTAGTTAATTCTCGAAATTGTGTAAACTCGAGTTTGATAAACATGTTAATCAACTAACAGTCGTTGTAAGGTCTCTATTGTCACAACTAAATTGTATGACTTTCTGATCACAAATATGACATACTTTCAAGAGGGTTTTAAGATAATAATAATAATAATAATAATAATAGTAATAATAATAGGACATATAATACATGTTGGATTTACATCGCAAATATCATAAGTTTTTTTCATTGAGTTGAGTGAAACAGTTAATGAATCCTTTTTTATAAAGCTTGTACTTGTAACTACCGATTTCTTTAATCTATCTTTGCAGGTGGAAACGCGCATTTGATTTATATATGGGATGGAAAATGTCGGACAATTTTTCAGGCATTGCATTTCTCATTTTCTGTTGGTGGTATCCTTTCCCCATACGTAATATCGCCTTTTCTTGCAAAGGAACCCGAAGTTGGTTTAAGATATTCTGGAACCAGTCACAATTCTACGAAAATTGGTTATATCAATTACACCGGACTCGGTTTTAATTCATCATACAATCTAGAAAACAATTTACATGTCAATATTACCGAGGTATTAAACGTAACGAACGAATACATGCAAACAGACGGTCCGTATGAAACTAGATTGTATATACCATTCTCCATTTCTGCAGGTTTTGCGTTATCAGCGGCTGTACCTTTTCTGGTTATTTTTATCAAGTCTCAATATCAGAATGAAATACGAAATGAAGAAAAATCTGTAGATGGAACGTCTTGTCACAGGCACGAGCTTCCTATGATAAATAAAGTGTTTTTCTTCATAATTATCAGTGCATTCATGGTAGTATACATGGCAATTGAGAATTCATTCAATGGCTATCTTGCTACATTTTGTGTCAAAAAGATGTATTGGAGTAAAGCCGATGGTGCGAAGGTTACATCTGTGTATTGGGCATCACTGGCCGCTGGTAAATTCATAGGTATATACGCAATAAAAATGTGTAGACCCTCTTATGTAATTGTTACACTGAGTTTATGCCTTTCCATATGTCAACTAGGTTTAATTCTTTCTGCATTTTTCGACTACAACGCCGGTATCTGGATGAGTTCAGTTGGTGTAGGACTATCCGGATCTATTATTTTTCCAACAGTATTTACTTGGACGAATGAAGAAGTGACGAGAGTTAGCGGAAAGATATCATCCTTGTTTATGATAACAGCAGCGACAGGTGCTGTCCTGAATCCCATTGTTCTCGGACCTTTAATGGACAAATACTCACCTATGTGGTTCCCGTATATAATGCTGGGGGAATCCATTGTTCAAGTCTTTTCATTCCTCGCCGCCATGTTCGTTGCTCGCAAGACTTTTTCGTCTGAGGGAAGTTCTAAAGGAAATGACATTCAAGGTCAAACAAATCCAGCTTTTCTTGACGAACAATTTCAAGGAAAATTCTTATCTGTTCGAATGTAATGATTTTTTCCTTGGAGTCCAAACATGTTTTTCGGTATAAAATAGTACTCAGATAACGCTGAAAATCATCGATTTTGATTTGATTTGATTTTTTGTTTTACGCCATACTCAACAATTTTTCAGTCATATGATGGCGTCCAGTTTTTATTGGTGGAGGAGAAATCCCGGTTCCCGGGTAAAGACCACCGACCTTCCGCAAGAAAACTGGCAAACTTTCCCACTCAATTCGAAATGACCCTAGCGGGATTCGAACCAGAGGTGAGAGGCCGTGTGATTTAAAGCGCAACGCTCTAACCACTCGACCACGGAGGCCCCTGAAAATCATCGAACCAGGATATATATATATATATATATATATATATATATATATATATATATATATATATATATATATATATATATAGAGATATATATAGAGATAGAGAGAGAGAGAGAGAGAGAGAGAGAGAGTCATTTTGGTGCATTATATATATATATACATATATATATATATTTTTTTTATATATATATATTAATTTATAGTAATACTGTATTTCTAAAACTGAATAAATATAGTAATATCTTAACATGTACTGTATTTTTAAAATTAAAAAAAATATATTTCTGTGATTTGCATTTTTTCTAACTTCTGACTCTAAATATTAATTCGACAGAAGCTGGTAGTACCATCGTCATTTAACCAAAACGGAATTTGTATTCACTTATGCGCTTTTTTCCTATTCATCAATGTTTTTGTTTTATTTATTTAGACATCAAATAATTATATCTCTGCTATTTTGGAATTTTGCAATTTTACGCAAATCATCATGTCTCCCTACAACCAAGGCAATAAATTGTTTATGATACCGAAATACAGAATCTATAACGACTGTCACGTAATCTGCAAGGTTTTCCGCATGAGGGAGACATGACGCACGCGAGGGAAATATGACGCACGCGATTGAAACATGACTCACGCGAGGGAGATATGATGCACGCGAGAGAGACATGAAGTGTAGTCTCCCTGACACGTGACGGCTTTCAACCCATCCATGACTGTGTTTTATTAATGAAGTATTATAATAACAAGTATCTTTTCAGCATGGATATATTTTTAGGATAAATAATTTAGACTTTTTACACAGGAGATTTGAATTTGACTTTGCATTAAATCGGGACTAGGTATGAGTTTCATAGAGTAACAATCATGTCGGCAGGGGTTCTGTGGTCAGTAAATCAGAAAAACAGAGTTTCTGAAATTCTTTATTTTTTAATATTAATTGTTTGATATTTATTTTAATCGCCATTGACTGGAATCAGTTGGGCTATAGGAAGTCACTTATAAACCTTGCATATAGGCAGCTCTTTTTTTTTTAGAGATGTTGTTCTCTACAATCCTGATAATTCAAGAAATGAAATTCTTCAATTAATTGATACCAATCAACCCATGACTCAAAACACGTGCTTTTCCAGAATGTATTATTTCTACACTAAACGTAATGGAGACAACGGATCATAATAAATAGGTTTGGGAACTGACCTGGATGAGTTCAAAGTTTCAGTAATAAAGTATAACATCAAAATTACTCAGACTAGAGAGTAATCGTTCCTATTTGTCAAAATACATGACGTTATCCAGTAAAGAATGAAATGTTTTTTCCTGCACTGCTTGTCATAACCGAAAAGTGAGTAGAATCATCCGTATGATAATCAAAATGTTATTCCACCCCGCCATCTTATGTGAAATGGACAATACTATCCATGACGAGATATCCTATGACCACAAAAAGTAACCAACAAGAACAATAATGACAATGAAAACATCAGAATTTTTTCACATCTTTTACTTTTTATATCACACGTGGGCTGCCTACAGATAGAACTTTTTATAACGATTTTAAATTACTTTTTATTGTGGTAAAATTAGTTTATACAAAAATGTAACTTAACATAGGGGCAGACATTTGGCCTAACGTGAGTAATGGTGGGTGATTTATTATGCAACAGGCTACATAGATCAGGCATATGATTATAAAACCTTGTGCTTCAAAACATCGTTTCATCGATATTAAATTTCCTTGCGACGGGACAGTATTGTACCCTTACACTATACTTCCCATCAGTAGTCTTTAATTCTCTAGGTCAATACGTGTGCATGTAAATTATTTTCCCAACTTCAAAGACTGCCCCGAGTTTCTCATCAGTTAAGATCACGTGAATTATGAATGACGCAACTTCTATCTTCAACTCCACAGCCTGATCTTGCCAATACACAGTAAGGGAAACTCGGCCAAAACTCATCCTGCTCAATAATTGTAAACAGTCCTGCCAATCGCTTCTAACGTCAATTCTGTCACAAGAGTATAATATTTAAACATAATTGAAAATTAACATTCAAAAGTAAATTTATAATATCTTAAAAAAGGAATTTCGAACAATTTAATTAACAATCAAAGTAGTCCCAGTATGTAAAGGAGAATTTCCATATTCTATTTTTAGAAATGATATTCACTGGTTTTCCATAGAATATGTAGTATTTTTGAGAGGTAAAATGCCGGCTCAATCAGAAACCGTTTGTTTTTAATTTATATAAAAAAAATGTTTTATCAACCCAATACTGCAAAATGTGCTTTGACTTGTTCCCAATAATCAACTTACCGTAACATAACTCTGTTTATGTTCCAACAGCTCGTAACAATATGATGTCAGATAAGTCGATCACGATAAGCATGTTTATGGCATGCAATTTTAACTAAAATTTTGCCATCCCGAAGATACCTCAGGTACCTCTGTGGGATTACAGGCTGGTATATATGGGATAACAGACCGTACCTCTGAATATTATACTGCAGAAGTTTAGCTTGTTGTAAATAAGTGTTACATCAGAATTCAGAGACTGTTACTGCGTATTTAAAATGAAATTGTATGTACTGCTGACATCAAATGACATCAAGTGGAAATACCTAGACATCAAACATTAATTTCAGTGGGATATTTTAACACAGGCTATTGCTGTACAGACAATGAGAGATAACTCTTACATATATTCATGGCGTCTTTCTTTTCTGTGCAAGAATAATTAGTTGTCAAATTAAAACTATTTTGTTCAAATGACACGAAAAAGAATAATTATCACATATCTTATAAGTTTGGGACACAAAAAGGGTGAGAATTGTCTCCACATAAAATAATAGATAGTCAAAAGACTGATTCATCATATGTATATATATATATATATATATATATATATATATATATATATATATATATATATATATATATATATATATATATATATATATATATATATATATATATACGATCATTTTGGCTTATTCTATAAAACTTTATCTTGGGTATTGTTGATATTTTGTTTTACAAATATTTCTATATAATTAAGATATTTACTTTTGTGGTGTTTGATTGGCTTCTGACATTCGTTGAAAAGAATCCGACATACGACGTCACAATCAGCTATTTGTCGGTACTACTTTTACCTTTTTTGTTTACAAAACAAACTATAACGTTCTAGTAGATCTAGTACAGAAAATATCACACAAAAACAAAATCTTTGAAGCAATTTCGGTGGAATATTTTGCTTAAGTAGTTACATAACTAGCAGACTGTAGTAAAATGTTTTACACAAATATGGCTATCAAAACAAGAGGATATGGTGTTTGTCGGGCCTTTGATCAATACCTTTGAGTTTTCGGGCTTGCAGACCGAATAGGCTAGATACACTCAAACCGGTGTTCGATGCTGTTTTTTTTATTTCTGTAGATGTGACGTAAAATGGGGCACATAATGGGTGCTTTATAATACTAAACACGTGAAGACAATACGATGTCCGTTCAGGGTATACTGAAGTATGTTTTAACATAACAAATAAATATATAACTACAATAAACAAATAATTGGTATGCTACGGTTTTCTATTGACTTTAGAATGTATCTTCAAAACATACAGAATACATGTGTTATCAGCACGCCTCGGTAAAGCCCAATCGTATATACCCCGTCTTGTTTAGTATTTAAAGTGATGCAATTCGGGGCACAAAATGGGTGAATTATCGATGTTTACGTTTTATTGTATGACTTGTTGTCGCTGAAAATCTTGTGGATTCATGTAAAGGCAAGACAGTGGTAATCTCTTGTTCATTACTTGTTTCAAATCAAATAACATCGTCCAAATTTATCTCCGATTCTTCTTTTGGCGATATCGCATTTAACTTCAATACATTTTCCCCACGACCACGTCTCCTCCGACGGAGGTCTGAACGTATCTAACTATAGGCGGTTGCTATGTTAGCGTTGTTACTATGGTGTGACAGCTGTGCATCCATGCGCAGTGAGATGGGAACGTGTGTATAACTTTTAAATGTTTATTAGATAAAATAAACTTTGTTTATTGACAAAAAGTTTAACACATATTTTAATTATAAGCATTGAGTGTATTTTCTAATCGTTTCATCAAAAATTGAAACGAATGGACGTCTGATCACACATGACGTAATTCGTTACGCGACTCGAATTCAATTTTCGATGAACGAATGGAAAATACATTCAATCCATATACACATTATTTTTCTACTAAAAACTGTTTCGGACGAAAAAGGTGAAAAGAGTATACTGTTTGTTATCAGATAATATTCAATAAATACTTTGGTTGTGTTTGCCTTAGGTCGAGGTTCATGTACTCATGTTAACTCGGGGTTTGGAGATAACATATTACAACGACTGTCACCTGATCGATAGACTATGCGTGTTCAGGTTAACTCGTATCCAAAACATTGTCAAACTTTTTGAAAAAGCATGGAATATATATGCAATGGATCATGGAAAAAAAATTATGTGCAGCACGAAGTATGTCATCAACATACAAACATGTTCAGTTACAGAATAAATATTATGTGTTTTTGCCTTAAAAACATGAAAAGTTTGTTGAACTTGAGTACTACGTAAATTTGACGACTTTGGACCCTGTTCTTGATCCATAGTTATATTAATTTAAAATATCTTTGCAGGTTAATATAACAATCTAACAACTAGATCTAGTACATGCGTATTACAATGACGTCATAGAAAGAATGACGTCATTATTTCTATTTTTTTAACTTACCACTACTTTTATCTAGTGTAATCAATGATGACTGCTGATATAGTTGTTCCTTTTAGCTTTATTATGTGTTTCATTCACATGAATTATTCAGATCATATAATCATGTAATAAAAAACTGTTGACTTTTGATAGCGGTTGACACATTGACTTATCAACCCCAGGAAAAGCGATATCACTTCCCTGGGGTTGATAAATCAAGGTATCAACCTCATCAAAAGTCAATAATTATATATTATAGGTGGCGCGGTAGCAGTGTGTTTGGTAGGGAAGTAGGTAGAAAGGTGTGTGTGTGTGTGTTGTGTGACTGTGTGCCTGCGCATATTTGTTGTGGGTGCTTACATTATTACACGTATATGATAAATCCAGTATAATATACAATTATTTACTCTGGTTGAGGGTGACATAAGGATTTATCAGTCCAAAGAAGCATGATATTGACCGAGGCGAAGCCGAGGTCAATATCATGTTTTTTGGATTGATAAATCCTTATGTTTCCCGAAACTAAAGTCAGTAATTGTTTTATTAAGTATTTCAAAATTCGAAACAAAAAACAATCTCGATTCACATTAATGTTTACCTCCTGCACAGAACGATTTTCAAAATATTTAGGCTGTTCTTTTTCATGAATGATTAAGATTGATGGTTAAATGAGGACCGCTTTTTCACTGGTTTATGTATGTGTATCATCCAGTCACATAAGTGTACACAAAAAGGAAAAAAACAGAAGCACGAAAGGGCGACATAACAATCTAGCGCCCTCTACGTCGGCGAACAAATGAACGTAGTAATTCTTCAATACAAATTGCCATAGTTACAAACAATCAGCGGACGGAAAATCCGGGAGTCTCTCGCTCTAACAATGTTATAACTCTAACACCCGCAGCATGCATATTAACTTGAATTCTTCTTTTAATTAATTTTCTTCTGTGCATTTAATTAAATTGCCCCCGATAATTTCATCTATTACAGATGATATACTGGTATGATACAGAAATCTAACAATTTTATCATAAATCCTCAATGATCCTCATTTAAAATAATTGTGAAGTAAAAATATAATTTGTCTATCTAATATAAAGAGTACTCAGTCAATCTTTTAATGCTTCAAATTATACAAATATGTTATCAGTGATAGAACACTACTGCTAATAGATTGGGTTTTTAGATTAAAAAAATCATTTGGGCATGTTGGGTATACTCGAAATTAAATACAATAACATCGATATAAAAGATCCATATGTCATTAATTGTGATGGTAAAACCGAATAATAGTATTTGTTATGATTTTAGCAATGGGTTTATTGAATCACATATTTTTAATTCAAAGTACCGAAAGTACTAAAAATAAAGATACATAGCCGTGTATGCATAAGGCAGGTAAGTAAGGCCTATCACTTCTTTAAATATCTGAATTTCTCATCACAATTTCCATGTACATGCATTAATAAACTTAACAAGAGTAAAATGAATCTGTGTTACAGAAGTTCTAATGTGTTTACTTGATACGATAAACCAAGCATAGCTCAGTAAAAAAAATTTAAATTTTATCTTTGATAAATTTGAACTTATCATTTAGGGCAATAAATAGATTATTGATAATCGAAGTCACATTGCATCATAAATTTCAAAGTACTTTTATAAAGCAACCAGTCGTCAAAATAAACACATTTGTACTGATATAAGTGAAAAACAAAAATGTATATCCTGTATCTTTTCATTAGATAGTCTAATTTGTTTAAACACTTCAATTTATCAAAATAGATTTTGTACCACTTGAAAATTCTCTATGTTAACCTTACGATAAAAATAAATTGGGTCAAGTGAGGCTTCCCTAATTCTTATAATAATGAAGGGGACAACTTCCATTTTCGTTTTATTTCCTATACATATAATACGATGATACCCGAAATACGTCTTTTGGAGTTTGCAAATTCATGTTCCTACTCTTTCACTTCCGTTTTTGCAAGTTAAGAAAAAAAAATGGCACCATGCATTCTTTACTTCCTTATGGTAAAAATCGGAGTGACAATATTTCATACAACAAAGATTTATTTCATTTGTCATTGGCATGGATAAATTACTTAGAATGCCTAGAATACGGCTAAGTTGAAATGAAGAGGTAAGAATTAAAATATTTTATTCAATCTAAATTAGCCTTATACTTTTATAAGTAAAGGAGTAGGACCATGATGGGTGAAAAATGGCCCTGTGTCAGAATCAAATGATTTTACTTTTAAAATGCAGAGTGCTCAACCACATTTTGAAACTTGATGTACATTTTTAAAGAAAACTCTTTTATACCATCATTTTGGGGCTAAAACATGAAAATTTGACAAAAATCACATATTTCTGGAAATTATTTTTAAAAATTATCTGTCCGGATATACATTCAATCAAGTGACTCATATGTTTTTATCTAAGTTCATTCCATAGCTAAAAAAATTCACAGTTCCAAAAAAATGGTTTTACAAGGTTATTTTGAGGTAAAAACAGATTGAAAATCACAGTTTTTGGGAATTATTTATTAAAATTATCTGTTCGGATATACATTCAATCAAGTGACACAATGTATTTATCTAAGTTCATTCCATATCTCAAAAAAATAAAAGTTCCAAAAAAAACCTGGTTTTAAAGGTTATTTTGGGGTAAAAACAATGAAAAATGATTGAAAATCACATATTTTGGGGAATTAATTATTAAAATTATCTGTTTTGATATATGTCCCATCAAATGACACATATGACTATATGTAGGGTCATTTAATATCTCCAAACAAAAAATAAAAGTTCCAAAAAATGGTTTTACAAGGTTATTTTGGGGTAAAAACAGTGAAAAATGATTGAAAATCACAGATTTTTGGGAATTATTTATTTAAATTATTTGTTTTGATATATGTCCCATCAAATGACACATATGGCTATATGTAGAGTCATTTAATATCTCAAAAAAATAAAAGTTCCAAAAAATGGTTTTACAATGTTATTTTGGGTTAAAAACAGTGAAAAATGATTGAAAATCACAGATTTTGGGGGGAATTATTTATTAAAAGTATCTGTTTTGATATATGTCCCATCAAATGACACATATGGCTATATGTAGGGTCATTTAATATCTCAAAAAAATAAATGTTAAAAAAATGGTTTTACAATGTTATTTTGGGGTAAAAACAGTGAAAAATGATTGAAAATCACAGATTTTGGGGGGAATTATTTATTAAAATTATCTGTTTTGATATATGTCCCATCAAATGATATAGGGTCATTCAATATCAAACAAAACATTAAAAATTGTTTTACATAGTTATTTTTGGGTACAAACAGTGAAAAATAATTGAAAATCACAGATTGTGGGGAATTACTTATTAAAATTATCCATTCAAATATGTATACGATTAAGTGGCATTTGGTCTTCAGTAGGGTCATTTAATATCACAAATACTGAAGAGTTTCAACAGATCGTTTTACAAGGTTATTTATAGGTAAAAACTGTGTAAAATGATTGAAAATAACAGATTTGGGGTATTTTTTTTAAACATTGTATATTGTGATATTTGTGCAGTCAAGTAGCCCATAATTATGTCTTTACCTGCGGTCATTCCATATTAGAAACAATTGGAAAGTTCCAATAAATGGTTATTTGGGTGTAAAACCATGGGAAATGATTGAAAATTACAGATTTCTGATTTATTTATTTGTCTGATGAAATTGATTCTAGTCTCAAATGTTGGTTATTCTCTGTCATGTTCTAATGACACATTCGAAAAATTAATTCTTATGTATAGTGAATTATTGGGTGAAGAAAAAAAAATACTTAAAAGGTATATAGAAACCACATATTTATGGAAATGATATATGAAAGTCATCTCTTGTAAATTATTTTCATATTAGATATTAGAAGATTATTTTTTAAATTCTTAAACATGGATAGCCAGGGCGATTTTTAATGGAAATGACAATATTTATTGGATGAATGAAATTAATAAGCTTGTGTAATGTCTTCATTATATATTGGTAGCATCTGTACAAAACACGTGAATGTCTGAACAGAGAAATAATACATGAATAGTAATAACTTGTAATCCAACACCAGAAATTGCTACCACGAACACTTTCCATCTCTGTGAGTTAGCATGGGTTTGGCACCGAGGTTTTATATATCTCTTCATATCCTCGCTTTAACGCCCCATAAGCGAGGAACCCAGGTGGTGTCTCAGATCTGACATCTACCCTTCAACCTGTTTGACTTGGGTAGCCCAAGTAGGATCGTTACATCCCACCAGCATAGCTATCAAGGTCATCGACTTATTAAATCCCCTTCAACAGGGAAAGGTACAGCACAGGGGGGAATTATAAGGCTAAGACAGGATTTTTGGTTTTTACTTGCCCTGTATCAAATATATGCTGGGTATCCATGTCTAGGAAATAATTAAGGTAGGAGGAGACGAGAAGCAGGAAAATTATCGCATTTTATATCTACATCTCTTCATTTTGAATTTTTTTTTTTCATGGAATTCCTAAAATTATGATTTTCAACAGAATCTGTGGAAATAATTAATCCATCCGAGTAATAAAGGAAGAGATGCATTAAATAATATAATCAAATATTATAAACTATAAACACGGATGTCGTTGAGTGAGGCAGATAAAAGTGAGCAGAAATTCACTGCATTAATATATAGTAGGTATCATATAACCATTTTATTATGCGTGCTATATCTTTTTACTTTTTACTATCAAATTGAAATATTGGACTAAAGAAAAAAACTGTTGAATTTGAAACCACTAAAAACTGTTATGGACTCATTATTCTTTTGCATTTTCAAGTCCCAATTTATTCTGATGATCCTCTGTGTTTCAAGTTTACGTAAGCATTCATTTTCACTTCATAGACCCTAATGCAGATACCATAGAATGATGTCTCATGATATTTTTTTTAAAAATATTTTTTGTTTTCAATTGAAAAAGAAGACAGAAACTGTAAAAAAAAGATATTTTCATAAATTAATATAGATCTATAGGCCTATTTACTTTGTTGTTGAGTTACAATATTGCAAATCGTCCGAGTTAAAAAAAATATATTATTTTTGAAAACATTATACTGTATTGTGAGCGGGGAAATAAATATTTTAATAATTGAACCGAAAAAAAAAGTTGGTCAAGTTCAGTTTTGAACCCTGGACCCCTGAATTTAAAATCCACGGCCGAACCGCTGCGCCATTGTGAATTATACGTCACATGTTCCTAAATATTGCATAGTGAGGTAGATCAGGATCATGTTTAGACGATGCCGTTCGATGGTTTCCAATAATTTCTGTATTTTATTTTCAATATTAAAACATACAATGTTAAATTGCTTCTTTCTCCATTATTATTGGCCTGTGTTGTGTACGTTCTTTACATTGAATATGTCTATTGCAGCTGCAGTACTAGTAGCCAAGATACTACAAATTCTAACCAGTAACCTACTCACGAGGCAACCACAGTAGATGTACTGTTTCTAAATATGCCTAGATATGTCTATTTATAAAAAATGTTATTTGATAGTGTGTTAAAACAAACTAAGACAATAGAATTAAATGTTTTAGAGGGTGCCGGGTGCGATACGTCCAACTGATTTATGACGTTGCAGACGATAGTGTAGGATCAGTATAAAATAGGTTGAGTCCCAGAAAAACATCTAAATCTAGATTGTGTATTCAGAAAAAAGATAAGAAACCAAACTCCTAATTTTTCTTTGTTCTCATTCAAATTCCATGTAGATATTTTTAAAAGTAAATATTGTGCACTGAACGATTGATTTGTTCGTTTATATATGTAAAATAGCTCATTCCGGATTGCTCCTTGGTTTAGTATAATGTTAATTTTCATCAACAGCACACCTTCTGATCCAAAAATTCTCGCTTGAAAAAAATCTCTTTGCTGATAAGATTTAATGGACTGCAATTACTTTTTAGATCAGAGGGTGTGCTTTATATGAAAAACGTGATCAAAGTAGAAAAAAATGGAGATTTCTGCAGAAAACTAGTCCGATATCGGTTTTGTCTATTATAGAATTCAGCAAGATGACATTTTGGCGGGGAAATTTTGGCATGATGCGATAGTACCAAGCCTTGACTAACCTATGATAACGATTTTATTTCAATTCATTCTACTTTAATTTTTAAGATATCACAGGGCCTATATCGCTAAACATGGATCTTGTCCTTTGAGAGTTCACTTGTGCAGAGCCTCTGATTACGCCATTCATGGTTTAACATGTTGACTATCTTTTAAGAAAACAAACAATAGAAAAAAACAAAATCTTAGTCATCAGAAGCTTAATTTACCTAAACATTTACAATAAAATACTGGATGAGTTTAACTGGCAAATTCCGAGATGCAAACGAACTTTGTTTACGAAACGCCGAATGTGAAACATGTACTGTGGCCTACATGTGTATAAATATATTCTTGTTGTATATACACAATATGTTACTTAACCGGAATGCAAGCTCTTTTTCCAAATTTTGCTCCCCCTTTTTTTTACTTAGATTGATATACAATAACAAAACAAGAGATATACAAAGGCATACACATTTTAAAATTCTTATATATATTTTGTGAAAATTGCTTGAGAAACCCAGGTATGGAACTTTTTCAATTGCAAGTGATAAACTTAACCTTATTTTTGTATATGAATACCAAACTAGACCTGACCTTATTTTCACAAAATATGTAGAAATATAAGATTAATGCTTGTGTATAGATCTCATTTGTTATTATACATCAACTACAAGTAGTAGAAATAGAAAACAAGAGGCCAATGGGCCTTGAAGTTCACATGATTTGCAGGAGATAATGTCTGAGCTTTTCCATAGGCTTGAGCAGCATAAGTAGCAGCATAGGGTAGGGACTTCATGAGGATAATTTGTAGCAAGTTAGAAATCAAATGCACAAGATGTCTGGATAAAAAATTAAATATTACTGAGCTAAAGAGAATTAAGCAATGGTGGTAATGTTGGAATGAATATGATCTGTGCAAACAATGACACTTCTTGTTAACGTTATGCTGATCAGAAGACTTGGTGTCTATTGTGGATTTTCAGATTTTCAAGACAATCTGTTGGTGACATTATGGCAAAGGGCCATAACTCTGCAAACAAGGGGTTGCAGACCATATATTGTGGGCATTGCACATGTAATAAGATCAATACTGAATTGCAAACGTTAATGATGTCACCTCATGGACAAAATAACAAAATTCTAACAAAGGGTTATAATTGAGTAAATAAGGGGTTCTACATCTTGAAGTTCATCCAGTTTACAGGATCTTCATGTGACTAATATACATTTCATAGTAATGATGGCAGTGTGGACAATCAACATTTTGAGAAATATGTTCTTAATTAAGGTGTTCTGGTTGAGTTGGTTCAGTGGTTCTTATGATTTAGTTGAAAAATATCTCAGACAAACAGGCCAGGGTGGCCATTTTGGTTTTTCAGATCAGCATATAAGCAATACTTGTTCAGGAATACAATATGTGTACCAAGTTTGTAGGTAATCGGTTCAATGGTTCTTAAGAAGAAATTGAAAATGTCTCAGCCAACCAGATGCCAGGTTGGCCATCTTGGATTTCGGATCCGCCCAAAAAACAACAATACTTGGTCAGGACATCATAAGGAACATGTGTACCAACTTTAAAGGCAGTTGATTCAGTGGTTCTTAATAAGAAATTGAAACTGTCTCAGCTAATCTGACGCCTGGGCGGCCATCTTTAATTTTCAAATCGGCCCAAAAAACAACAACACTTGGTCAGAATATCATAAGGAACATGCGTACCAAGTTTTAAGGCAATTGGCTCAGTGGTTCTTAAGAAGAAATTGAAAATGTGTCAGCAAATCAGATGCCAGGGTGGCCATCTTGGATTTCGTATCGGCTCAAAAACAACACTTGGTTAGGACGTCATAAGGAACAATCTGTACAAAGTTTATCTCATCACCCCCTGGAAAACAATGGTCTCTTCTGTAAATCAATGACTTAGACCAATCCAAATGTGTCTTCAGGGGTAAATGGGTTAAAGACAATCGGTCCAGTGGTAAAAAATCTCAGATACCAAAGTATAAATCAATAGAATGTCCAGGACATAGATACAAATCCGGTAAAAATGGACAAACACGGACCTCTGGAAACCAAGAGGTGGGATCAGGTGCCATGGAGGAGTAAGCATTCCTTGTCGACTGGTCACACCCGCCACAATCGTCACAATTGGTACAGGCGTCTCAACAACCGCCAACGAAAAGGCAACTCAACATTTCACTTAGTGAAACAGAGTAGTAGCAATCAAGACTATTATACCGACCGTAAAATTTGCGGAACGTTGATATTAAACGCGGTTTTCGATATCCCTGTGTCAATAATTTGTCAGTGAGTAGTTTACCTCTCTATATGAAATCGAAGTCGAAGTTGAAAATATCTTGGCCAATCAGAGGCCATTTTTTTATCGAACGATCGCAATAGCTCACATGAAGAATCAAAATAAATGTTTTGGTAAACACAACTAATGCCCCATAAAATGAAATGAAAATCCATTTTTCATATTTTAAATGGATGTTAGGAATGAAAAAGATGATTTCAGTTTTACAGATGACATATATGACTAAAAACAATACTTTCAAGAGTTTTCAAATAATGTTTATTGAGAAAGTCTGTGTCTTTAAAGTATAACATGGTGTCCATTTGGATCCCTTTCTTCTAAGTAGTTTTTTTTCTGCAATATTATCTATACTTTATGGCGGAAGGATAGAGCATCGATAAATTTCTAGTTTCAAGTCCGGATTGTTTTTGAAACACTCTGTATATATAATTTGGCTGTTCCTTCTATTGACATCCTTTCAAGTCTATTTTTATCATTGAAATGATAAATGTTTATAGTTATCTGCCGCTTCTACTAACTTTGATAAGATTCCGTGTTCTTTTGACGAATGCCCTGCATTTAATACAATGTGTAATTCCGCTTTTGGCGATTTCTGCAAAGGTGAATAAAAATTACTCTGTATTATACTTCTCACTTGAATTATCGTGATCACTTTAAACACTGTAATAAATGAAACATATGCCAATCAATTAGACAAAACTAAAACACTTTACAGGTCACCTGAGCCATCAATTCTGTAGACAAGATCCTTGACTCAAGAATAATAAAATTCACAATAGTCAATCTTAGCTTGACATTAAATTGACATTGTCAAGTTTATGGGATACTTACGGATTGCCAATATCACATTAATGAGTTAAAAAATTAGTTTTGCTCAATTAAAGCTAGTTTTTCTCAAGTGAATGTGAATACATGAGAAGGACTAGAATCAACTGTAGAGAAACAAGGTTCAACTCAGAAAAACTAGGATTAATTCAATAATGTGATTTTGGTGATATTGTATTTTTACCATCCTATGTTACCAAACAGCAATGAAAATAGTCTGTTTTCGTTAATTTTATTCTAGATATTTTATCCTAAAATTGCAAATTAAAAGGATGTGGTTTATATATCATTGATGCAGAATTTTAAAGAAACGGCCGCGTGAAACCTATGTCCCACCTACAAAACCCCTGGCCATGGTATTATGAATTTAGTCATAATTTTTGTCATCCTTACACAAATAATGGTGCCAGATTTGAAGAGAACTGACAGATATTTCACACTATAACAAATGTATGACATATGACCCTAAATAACCCAGATGTCTTAAAGTAGACAGTGAAATATTTTAGAAAGGTCCAGAGACCATTTCTCTTTTGCTTAGAATTAGGTCGAATTGACTGCGAAAACATTTTACAATAGGGTGAAGCTAATATACAAGTTCATATACAAACAACAAAAGAAGAAATCACATACTATGTACATTTATAACATTCATATTCATATATAGTAGTTTTCAAATTTACCTTATTAGTATACATGAAAAGATTACAGATTGGACAATACTTTGTCAAATTGTTTTACATATTTACAGCAGTTTGACTAAGGAAAGTAATAAGTTCCTAAGGTTACTCTGTTGACCTTAAAAATTTTTTTAAAAACAGCAAAGACCATTTGTCGTTTTGCTAAAAATTAGATAGAATTGACTAAGAAATGACACGTGCATCATTCTAAAATAATTTGAAAATAGTATAAATGGAAATATCACTCAATTTACCTAATTAGTATACATGGAAAGATAACTCACACTGACCACCATTATGTACAACATTCATACACTTATAAATCGACGTAAAGTCGTAAACAAATTTACCTTGTGTAAAAGCCATGCAGTTTCCATGGGACAGAAAACATCATACCGTCCCTGTACAATAGAACAAGGTATATGTCGTATCTTGTCGACATTGTCCAACAACTGTGTGTCTGATTTGAGGAATGCACCATGAACAAAGTAATGACTACAACAAAAGACAGTGAGTAATATATATTTATATACAAGCATTAAATCACCATTTTATATAATTAACAAAATATACTTGTATATGTAAGGTTTGTACAGTGAATACTTTGTCCAGTCATGATACTGATAGGAATATACAATGATAAATCCACTTAAACAAGTGTACAGTAAATTGGGATATTTGGCGTCGCTTAAATTTGAACACTTTGGTCATAAAATGAATGGTTATTTTTGGCGATTTAAATTCCGGGCAATGGCCGTGGTCTAATCAGCATTTAGCAACCGTTTTCAATACTTTACCCTATAAAGTGACCACCTGCTCTGTGTGACCAACGATCGCTCAAATTAAGCATAGCAAGTGTTAATAGTAGAATTTATTCCGGATAAATGTAAGAAACAGATCAAGATTTTCCAGCCTATGAATGTTTACATATTTTGGACAGTTTAATTTTTGGTCATTTCGATAGGGTGGTTAAATTGGCAAAATATTCCACTTTACGGTATTACGTGATTTAAAAAAACTCAACACAATTATGAGTATGTCTAAAGTTAAAAGAAATATAGATGCAGACATAAAATGGACAATATTTTAATCAAAAGAGATACATCATATGGAGAGAGAGAGAGAGAGAGAGAGAGAGAGAGAGAGAGAGAGAGAGAGAGAGAGAGAGAGAGACAGACAGACAGACAGACAGACAGACAGACTTCAAGTCAAAAATTAAACGATCATCTGACACTGATAAAAAGCTTACATAGCAACACATCTCCTTAACAATTTTCATGGAAATGGTCATGAACTTGTATTTGTTAAATGATTTATATACAATAACCAATGAAGTATCTTATCATTATCAATAAAATACCTAATTATTATCAAACTAATTTTACAATATGTCGATGAAATAGCAAATAGCTAAAAGCAAATCGGCCTATTTCAAATTCAACTTATTTTACCTTTCCGGTACCCTAGAAATATAATCAGTAAAGGCTATAGATGAGAAAATGGCGAAAAACCCCAAGTATGTCAAATATGTCATGAATGTCCCTTTTCGCTCGACGTGTGTCATTTATATATATTACATATATATATATATATATATATATATATATATATATATATATATATATATATATATATATATATATATATATATATATATATATATATATATATGTGTGTGTGTGTGTGTGTGTGTGTGTGTGTGTGTGTGTTAAAATATTACCATGATATTTGTGCAAACTGCAGCGCCAATTTGTCATCCTCAATCGTCGTCAGCTTGTCTTCATCATCCTGGAATTGTGAGATGCCCCACTCCCAGAGACACCAACCCTTTGCAGCTTTTAGCGCCTTCCCATTATCATCAGAATTCAAGTGTCGATGATAGGCTCCGACCAAGTCCCCTCTTTCTACCTAAAGTCATAGTATACGATTGAATTAAGTATCAAGCCATTCATTCTAACTGTGGTCATATGGTAAGACTATATCAAAACCCTCATTTTTGTTAAAGTCATAAGGTTCCAAAGTCCCCTTTTCCACATACATCAAACTTGCTTTAGCGAACACCTGTGTTTAAAGACCACCCGCTGTCGCCAATAGTACCATATGAGTACAAATCAACCTCTGTATAAAGACCACTTCCCACTAAATACTAAAATACAAGTTTTACTGTAGAGTTATACTACAAGATTAAATAAAGCCTCCTCATTCTTCCTAGAGTAACACTATAATATGTTATCAATCCCACCTTGTTCTTCCCATGGTAAGAGTAATCTATCAAGTTCTTTTTGTATCTGCAATCATACTTTATTCCATTTAACCCTCTTTTTGCTACCCGGTCACGCCACACTATTCTATCAAGCCCTCTGTTACCTAGTCTTACCACAGTATTGTATCAAGCTCATACCACAAGATTTCATGAAACTCTCTTTCTACCCGTACCACAACAAGCCACTACCTACAGTAGCCAACAATAATCTAATAATATCTTTATAGATGGATATACATATATACAGAAACTTGTTTTTCGTCACTAGTTGATTATCTATACTAAGGTAATATTATGTTCACCGTTTTCTAAATCATAACCTCCTCACAAACTGAGACATCTTTTTACAGTTTTTTCGGAAATACGCATGTACAATTAGGTAAGGAACTTCGCTTTGCATGATACCGCTATCTGTTTTGATGTTTACATTTGTTTTAATTTCGCGTAAAACCGATATAGTTTTGCTGATAGAGACGATCGTTTTGGGAATTTATTATGTCGTTTTTGTCTTATGTTGTTTTCTTGTTTGTTAGGTGTTGCTTTGTTTTTTTTTTTCTTAATACCAAAATACATTTTTTACAGTTTGTCTCCTACTGTCTTTCCAAAATATTGCATTACAAAAAGCAACTGTTTCATCTAAATTGTGAATAATTATTACTTCTGGTATAGGCTCAAGATATGCTTCCCACTTTTCTGGAAATATCACACTGGCTCCTTCCTGGAATATCCAAAGTATTTCTTTCCTATTAAAAATAATACGAAAATAATGTACAAACTTTAAAGATAATGTTTTGATTGTAATTTTATATAAATAGTATCTTTCAATCACAATACACCATAATAGAATGATTTATAATTAAAGCTTTAGTAACAATCCTAAATATTACCGATGCTTAAAAACATTTCGTAATGGATAAAGACAAAGTTTTTGTTTTGTTTTAAGGGGTTTATACCACACTTAAAACATTTTCAGTTATATAGTGGGGGTTAGTTTATAATGGTGGAGGAGATAACCCGGTGACAATTTAAGAGGAAGAGGAAGAGTCAACAAAGCTTCCAGAATTTAAAACTAGAAAACTCTCTCACAAACCAGCTTAGGTTCCACCGGGCTCGAATCTGCACTGACAAGAGTTGAAAATTACATGATTTAAAGTGCGATGCGCTAAGCAATGCACAAATTACCAAAACGTTAAACATGTTAAACAGTCGATAAAATGATCTTTTGCAATTATATGACTCACGTATAGACCATTTTCGAGTTGTCTTGTTACATCACGATTCGTCATAACAGAGTGCTGTTTCAAAGAGCAAAGAAGGGCATCGTTATATTCCGGATAAGCAGTTTATCGCCTCTATGACCAGGAATATTAATATCATGAAGTAATAGGTGCTAGATTTGAAAATTACGATTGCAGGAAAGTGATGACACTTTCCATATTTACAAGAGAGATAGTCAAACAAAAATTAATTCATCGCAGATGAAGTGAAATAAGATATCGCCGAATATCCTCAATAATTCTAATACATAAATTGAATCGACCTTGCCCAACTTTCAGATGACGTCACGTAGTCTAAGTACAAACCATTGTGACGAAACTGAACGGAATCGGACAAGTCGAAAATGGTCTATTGAAATGCTGACTTTTCTAATCGATGGTATCCATCGTCTGTACCGATTGTGTCGAAGATAGAGTCCTATGTATTTCATTAGAATTTTAATATGGATTTGCAGCGGGTGTAACTGGTCAACAGAAGATGCTTACTCCTCCGTGGCACCTGATCCAACCTTCGGGCTATCAGACGTCCAGTAATGCCCAATGTTCGCATGATGGACGCTTCGGTATTTTTATATATAAATCTATACCTATGCTTTGCTATGTCCTTTGTCCAGTTCTTATATTTGTGAGTATATTCTTTGAATGGATGATGAAAGACATCCCATTCTTACGACTGTTTGATCAACGAAGACACAGTGAGAAATATCTGATGTGACTATGGCTAACCACATTGTCTACTTTGTACCAACTGTGCATTGTTGCCGACAACTAAAGGACAACAAAGACTGAAAATTACTACTAAAATAATTCTGAAATAGCTTCTTGGTAAGAAATTGTAATAGTTTTGAGTTTCCATGTATGTTCTGGCCATATTTAGATCCTCCCTCCCTCTAGCAATACAAAGCTCAATCACAATGTTTACATTAAAACATGAAGATAAAATGTTTGCATCTGTTATAGTGCAAAGGATCAAGTAAGTAAGAGAGATGAAGAGTTTGTTTCAATCAATGGAGACCAACAAATAGAGTGAAATAGATACCAATAATCAATCAACTGGTGATGATAATCACACAGGCCTCTTCAATGATTCTTATTAGCACTTATCTTGTAGTTTTAGAGGAGTCGAGTGGCCGAGTGGTTAGAGCGTCAAGCTTTGAACCAAGATGTCTCCCACTTCTGGTCAGCGCGGGTTCGAGCCCAAACTTGAACCTAGTCTGATTTTTATGTGACAGTTTGCCAGTTTACTTACTAAAGGCCCGTGTTTTCTTCTTGAGTAGAATATAACCGGGTTCTCTCCTCCACCAATAAAAACTGGCCGACACCATATAAGTGAAAAATTGTTGACAGTGGCGTAAAACATTATTTCAAAATTTAGTTTTAGACAAAGTTCATATAAAGACCATCGGATTTACTATTTCTACAGTATAGACTCTGAAATTTACAATCTCAATACCTGCGAAACGTGTTTACTCCTCTTATAATTAGAGCTGTCACCTTGTCTGGATGTGTCTCAGCATAGGCTAAAGATAAAACTGAACCCCAGCTACCTCCAAACACAACCCATTTATCAATCTTCAAATGTTCACGAAGTTTTTCCATATCTTCCACTATGTCCCAAGTTGTGTTATCCTAAAATTGATATAGATGTACCAGTTCAAGACCACCTTGAGGTTTGTTAAATATACTCTGTCCCTTTTATCATTTTACAGAGGCTGTAAAAATATTGTGTACATCTTTGCTATCAATAAGCTCTCTGAGAATAACAGATCTTAAAATAAAAAAAGAGATACAAGTGGGCTTATATTGCAAAACGTGAAGAGAAGAACACGAGTAAAACGTAAGCTAAATTCAACACATGCGAAATTTAAAAAAATTAACATATTTGCTTTATTTTTGGAGCTTGGTGGAAAGCAAGAATATGTCAAAGGAGGGTCATCTCCGCGATCTATTTTGCCTAACTCTGGATCCTCTCTTGGGCGGTAGTTATTGAGACACAACAACACGTGTAATGAACCATGAGTACTTCACCATTGCCAAGTGTCGCCAAAATCAATCGTTTGGTGAGAAAGTTGACTGTGTTATTATACCGGCATAGGAGTACTCTATTTCCAATTTTCAACTAAATAAACGAAAATTCACTGCGCCCAGAACCTAATTATAAACATTGTATGACTTAAGAAAGAGGAGAAATAAATCACACACGCACACACAAAAAAGAATGGGGATTGCCGAAAGACGTAAGAAATGCGTCAAAATATGATTATGGAACAGATACAAATCAACACCACTATATGCAGATGCTCTGAAGAAAACCATTTGCAATGGAGGGCACCCTGTATCTATTTCAGACCAAAACAATGAAATCTTTAGGTTACCGGAAAAAGTATATTTCAGCACTCACAAATTAAATGATTCGCCAATTTTAGGTAAAACACATGAAATCAATCATAATCATAGACAAAACTAGTTTTTCTTAGTTAAATCTAGTTTTTCTCCAGTTAAATATGTTTTTCTCAGAAATCCACATTGAATGACAAAAAAGTACTTGAAACTGAAAGTTCGACTGCGCTATGAAGAAAAAAGAAATAAGTTAAATCTAGATTTTCTCGAGGTAAATTGGATTTAATTAAGAAAGCAAAGTTTCAGGATCGGGTGGTATTACTGTTGAACTTTTTAAAGTTTTTTGGAGACAAGTGATTTTCCCTGTTTTGAGTCACTGTTAGTTGTCCTTTATTATCAGATCTATCAATTATGGCTTTTTAAAAGGACAACTATCAGTGACTCAAAGACAGGGAAAAATCACTTGTATGCCAAAAGGAGATAAACCTAGACACTTGATAAGAAAATTGGAGACCAATTACTCTTCTTAATAATATTTACAAAATTACATTGGGTCTATAGCTAATAGAATAAAGAAAACTTTAAATGAATTAATTGACAGTGACCAGACAGGATTTATTCAGGAACGCTACATAGGGAAAAACACTAGATAAGATTATGACGTAATGCATTATGCTGATGAAAATGATATCACAAGTACGTTATTAATGATATATTTTTAAACAACTTTTGTTCTATATTATAGACATTTATGAATGAAGTTTTCGATTAGTTTAAATTAAGCACCGACATAAAACCTGGATAAAAATTTTACATACAAGTTTTAGTTCTGCAGTAAATCAGGGTGGTAATTTGTCTTAATTATTTGAGATTAAAAGAGGATGCCGTTAAGGTGACCCTATTTCCCCTTATATTTTTGTCTTATGTACTGAGACCCTAGCGATTAGAATTAGAAATAATAAAAAAACAAGATATACAAATAAATCATACTCCTATTCTTCTGTCTCAATATGCTGATGACACAACTTTAATTTTGGACGGAACAAAAAATAAATATTAGAAGCAATTAATGAGTGGCTCTCTGCCGATAAACGGAGTAAGCGCCCTTGTCGCCAGATGGCGCGATCGGTCTGGGTAGTTCCGGTTTAGAAGAAGTCATTTCTAAAAGTGTGTTCACCACAGCATGATTCTCGAAACTATTTACAACATTGCATGTTGGATTACTCTGTGTTTAAAGCATTGTTAAAGAAACGTATACCGTATTTCTTGTTCGTAATTTCATAAAATTTAGTTGTTTTGTTGGATTGAAATTTTGTGAACTAACTAACATGGAGAGCAGACAGAAGTGGACTGTGATTGTGAAACTGTTAGTAACGTAAGCGTATGTCTAGTCCAGGCTTCGCATTTTACATTTTTCATCGTCGTTAAATGCATATATTGATAAACGTTCATATCCAATTCAATGCTTATGTTTAAATAAGCAGTCTGTTGTAGGTTTTTTTATTTTCCTACCAAAAATCTAGACCAGCCTAATGGCGTACGTATGCCTTGGCACATAGACTTGTTTAAAATATAATAAATGTGAATGATGTAACGTATGCGTATGTCTAGCCCAGGCTTCGCATTTTACATTTTTCATCGCCGTTAAATGCATATATTGATAAAAGTTCATACCAAATTCAATGTTTATGTTTAAATAAGCAGTCTGTTGTAGAGGTTTTTTTATTTTCCTACCAAGAATCTAGATCAGCCTAATGGCGTACGTATGCCTAGGCACATAGACTTGTTTAAAATATAATAAATGTGAATGATGTAAACTGTAAAGGAATAATCTTAGTCCCAAATCGGCACGTCGATTTACCCCATACAACCCAATAATACCATACAATATTACTGCACAATACTACTTAGTCATTTTGATACAAACTATCAGATTATATATGATAAAAAGATAACAATTTTAGCAGTAAATCGGAGTCAGATAGACACATAATTTTAGCAATAAATCCGAGTCAGATAGGCACATTCAAGCCGGACCAAACAATTCCTGATTATGGTTTCACTTTTATCGGACTTGGATTTATTGCGAAAAAATTTGTAATCGTAAATAATTTGATAATTTGTGTCAGAATGACTTAGTAACTAGTAAGTTGTAGTATGTGGTAGTGTGTGGTATTATAGGGTAGTATGTGGTATTATGGGGCAGTGTATATGTATAATATTATAACCGTATATAAAATATATAGCATATCCCTGAAAAAACAATGGACTCCTCTGTAAATCAGTGACTTAGACTAGTCCAATTGTGTCTTTAGGGGTGTATGAGTTAACTGCAGCAAAGACAATGTAACAGTTGACACTTGTCATATCTGTGCACAAAGTGTCATATCTAGTATGGACTAAAAGATAACAGCCAGGTGTTCTGTCAGTGAGGAACATTTAGCACTTTCAGTACTTTTGAATCAAATGTTTGTGTGTATATCTATTACAGAATGAGTGATTCAGATCAAGATATTGAGAACTGCTTTGATGTACCAGTATTCACAAAAGTTTGTTTTACAGAAATGGTGTAAAAAAGGCTTCAACATTGGTTGAGTTACCACAATAAAAAAAGAAATCTGTCAATAAAGACATATTGATTTCCAGAATTATAAGAACAATTTCTTTTGATGTAGACTCGAGTGACTTAACCTCGGACAGTGAAGAAGAAAATGTTGTGCATTTATCCTACATTGATTCTTTACCAGATGCTTGGGATAGTTTAACAACTACAAATTGCCCACCAGTTAGAGAGGATGACATCTTAAATTATTTCCTTTATACCAAAAAAAAAAAAATACAAAAAAACTCCAGTGTCAGGAAAAACAAAACAATGTAACCGACAGCTAAAAAAATCAAGAAAATTTTGCAATGAGAAATATCTGTTCGACATTGAAAAACATGACATTTCAACCACATCACGATTTTGCTATATCAAAGGAAAGTGTAAGCTAATCATGAGAAACATCGTGAAAGTGGACAGTGGAAGGACAGCAAAATATTATACACTTCATGCCGTTATAGTGAACACGACCGTAAAATAGACAGTGCAAAGTGTAATTGCAAAACAGGGATATCTGGCGTTTGTAGCCGCATTGGTGAATTATTATTCACAGTGAAGGATATAGAATTCCTGTACTTCGCAAGCCTGTTCGTTGCAAAAGCCAAGATATACTAATCTTTAGTTAAAATTTGGATAGCAATAAGTTTATCCAGACATTATAACTTGCAATAGTAATCCGACATTTGTACTTGTAGTATTCTGATCTGCAATAAATACTGGTGTCAGAATGGCAGCAATGTTGATTGCAAAATATACATTGATATACACAGATATATATATATATATATATATATATATATATATATATATATATATATATATATATATATATATATATATATATATATATATATATATATATCACAATCATTGACATTTCATCTAATGCAAATGAAAAACAAAATTTATTTCAATGAACATCTTGGTACATGCTATAACTTAAACATAATCATGAAAAAAGTGTTAATGAATGACACAATGCAAATTATTCTCTCTATCACCAGTACCATGTATATACTGCTCTACAATAATATATCATAATAAATATTTTATAACAAAAAATATGCATCGATTCTCTACAATAATTTACATATCTATATACATGTACAAATGTATGTACCCCCCCAGTATGCGCATCATGATTCTCAATAATTCAAGAATTGGACTCCATCTGTAATTTTATATTTGTATATGTACATCTATATATCATTACATGAAAATTTAATCAAGCATTTAATTTGTAAATAGCATGAAACAAGACAGACAGTATGCATGGGTGCTGAACATTTGAACAATTAATATTGCATTCACATATTGAATAATCATATTCACTGTTTATTGTAGCAATGGTTCATATAACTTGGTCATTGCTGTACAAATTGTTATAATTTGTTCAGCTAGATGAGCCTCGGATAATGGCAACACAGTCTGTAAGATACGAAAGTTTTTTATCTGCTCCATTTTCATTTCCACAACAATGCGTGGTGATGCAACTTGTTGGGTTCGAAAGAATTGTTCTTTAGTCATCTGTTTAGAAGTTGATACAAATGGTGGCATATTGAGTCCAACATAATCGGGTAATAAGTCCGCAACAGTAAAACTTTTATCCGCAAGTATGATATCTCCTGGTTGCAGCAATGGTATTAACATATCTCAGTCCTTTTGTACTATGTGACTATCAGACTTATGTCCACCCCATACTCTAGATATGAACGTCACTAGTCCATTTGGTGCAGCGCCTATCAAAACTTTGAATGAGTTATGGAGCTTGTATTCAGTCCAAGTAAGATTTTGGGCAAGCAAACTGCTTCGCTTTTCACACAAAAAACTCTGTTGCATCTATTACTATACGCACTTGGGGAAAATTAGCTAAAATTTGTTCCTCTGTAGGCCAGTGGATTAAAGATTTCATGTTATCGTACATAAATTTAATCCAAGTGTTCAAAACACGAGCCACTGTCATTTGTGACACTATGAACAAGTCTTTCCAATGTTCCTGTAATAACCCCGGTCTTAGGGGATTCTGTCGCGGCCGTTTTATCGTGTTGCCCCGCAACACGACACGACAGAATCTCCAAAGAGATTACACAGAATGATAATACGAAGATGGGGAATCTTTAAACTAATGAACACGAGTGAAGTACCGAGTTGTGATAATGATGTAGGTCGGATTGGTACTAGGTAGAAAAAAGCAATGGTCGGAAAAACCTGGATCCCCTAGTACCAAGTACACCGGCCATGTTTTTGTAGGCACGTACTGACATACTATAGTGGTGGCGTACTGCAGAAGATATGCGATGTCTGTCTGTGACTGATTATATTTATTGTTAAACACTCTTATTTTATCTATAATTTGCAGTCATATAAATACTTACTTAACATCAAAGCGGTGCACAATAAATGACGAATTGGCGACATCTAAAATACTTCAGCAAACGATTTCACAGCAGCAAAGCGACTTTTACATTTTCAGACGCTAAAAAGACCGGAATTGCAGAGACGTCCTGCGCCATCTAACGGCATGGGAGCTAACTCCGTATATCGGTTCTTCCCCATTAAAACGTTTTGAAAAAATTTCTGGCTTGAAAATGAATTTAAATAAAACACAGGTCATTTAGGTGGGAAGTAAAAAGTACAGCCATGAAGTTATTGCCCATGAATTTAATTTAAAATGGGTAAATAAATCATTTACTCATTTAGGAAATGAGTTTCATGTGGACCTTTACAAGATTCCCCAATTAAATTATGATAAAATATTAGTAAAACTGAAATCAGTTATTAAATCTTGGAATAAAAGAAACACTAATAGGAAAAGTTTAGATAATAAAATCTCTTCTGATTTCACAATTTAACCATCTTTTTATATAACTTCCTAATCCTGATGATTATTTCATAAAAAAAAACTCAATTCTGAAATCTACAACTTTTTATAGAATAGCAAAATTGATAAACTTAAAAGAGAAATTGATGTAAAAAATATATAGAGGGGGTCGTGATATGATACACCTAATGTTTTCTATTGAATCTCTTTAAATAACATGAATACGGAGGCTATGTTGCACCTCAAGTAAGTGGCAAGAACTTCTAAAAACAAAAATAGATGAAAATGTATTAATAAATTTTGGAGTAGAGTATGTTACTAAATGTCAAAAAATATTTAAAAACATGTTTTGGAAAGACGTTTTAAAAGTTTGGGAAAAAGTAATTAAAAAGCAGCATCACAATTGTATTACTTCAATCACAGAAAAACGTATTTGGTATGATAAAAATTTCATAACTGGCAATAAAAGTGTCTTTTATAAAGAGTGGTTCAGAAAAGAAATTATTATTTCAACTGATTTTATCAAATATGGTGAAACTGAAAGCTGTACTTTCTATAGTCTTGAAGAATTTAAAGACAAATTTAACATTGAGACAAACTTCTTAGATTATTATAATATTATTTTTTTTTCAAAAATATATTTCACTGTATGATAACACAGATTTGTTACACCAACATCAAAGTAAATCTAAAGGCAATTTTGAAAAATAAGAAAGGCGCAAAAACTTTTACAACATACTTCTTAAAAACAGTGTTGTCATTTGGCCAACAAATTTTGAATTCAATGAATCAATATGAAGGAACATATATACAATTCCATATCAAGTTACAAAGCAATTTAGTTTACAGTGGTTTCAATATAGAATTAATCAACACATTTTAACAACAAATTCTTACATGTATAGAGCAGGTATAGTAAATAGTCCCTATTGTAATAGGTGCGAAACAGAAATAGAAATGATTGAACACGCCCTGTGGGAGTGTGATTGTGTACAGAACTTCCTGAATGACTTTTCTGTATTATTAGATCATCTTCATATTCCTTTTTCCATTAAATAAATAACTTTTTATTTTTGGTATCTATAATAATCCAAGTGGAACATATCTTTCAGTGGATAATGTAATATATGTAATTTTATTAAATAAACACTATATATATAAAACAAGATGCTTACAACAATAATTATCAACAAGTTGTCTTCCACTGTTAATTCATAATCAAAACAATGTCTTAAAATATATCACAAACAGTTAGAGTGATTTTTTACAATAATTGTGATAAATGGAAGATGTTACTTGATACTGTGTGACCATGTATACTTTATAAATGAAATTGTACCTATGTATGTACGCAATATAATTTAACACTGCATTAAAATTATTTTATACTTTAATCTATAGAATAAAGATGCATGTAATACACATGTATGTCATCTCATTTTCATGTTTATATGAAATACAGATATGATTTTATGTTTTTGTTTATAGTCTTTTTATCTTATGCAACAAACATGTTGTACATGTATCCATATCTATGTCTATAGATAAACATTCTCTCTCTCTCTCTCTCTCTCTCTCTCTCTCTCTCTCTCTCTCTCTCTCTCTCTCTCTCTCTCTCTCTCTCTCTCTCTCTCTCTCTCTCTCTCTCTCTCTCTCTCGCTCTCTCTCTCTCATACAATACAAATGTATAATAATAATAATAATCATAATAATAATAGAAAAAATCATAGTTAATGTTTAACAACAGTGTCTAAATATAAAATAGACTTACCGCATAATGTACAATTTATTGTGTAAGAACATATAAAGTCAGGTACGTACAAATGTACGAATGTATGGATACACGTTTAGAACTATGTATGAGAAAGAAATATATTTCATTTTATATATCTGTATACTTTGTACTGAAAAATGCCTTCAAAAAATAAAATAAATATAAAAAAAGAAAGCAAAGTTTCACTGGAGACAAACACTCGGTTTAACTGAGAAAAACCTCTAAGATAATACACCTTTTACATTTGAAAGTAAAAATTAAGAAGTACCAATGGATAATCCAAGTCCATTATAACACGACAAATTGGATATACAAACATGAAGAACTATTGCGAATCCCAAACTGGGTGGAACCAGGTGTCCCATCGCAGATTTTTCATAAAAACGTCTTGAGTTCCATAAAAGGGTCAACTTCGATGAAAATGTCAAGATTAATTATTCTACCGTAATAGTTATAATGTATATATCATAATAATTCAAACCGAATATTGGTTTGTGTCTTACAATATTATAAAGATTCTAACTTATTATGTCTTTCATATATCAAATTTATTCTTACCTTGAGCTCACCTACAGGTATTGATTTCCCTGCTCCTCTTTGATCAAATAAAATGATTCTGTAAGCAGTAGGATCAAAATATCGTCTATCTCTTGGAATAGTTCCCACTCCAGGACCACCATGTCTAAGCAAAGATTCAACAAACAATAATCAAAACCATTAACATGCGCATCCCACAGCTATACTAGCATTGTGATAAGTTTGCTATTTTCATGGGAAACCATTATCAAGATAGATAAATCATTTTAGCAGAAATTTCTAAAATATGAGATATTATCTTAGTTGGCATCTTGACATTACATCTTATTTCCTCTATCATATTTTCTTGCTTCAGATTGTTTATTGTTGTTTAACGGCAAGAATCTTTTGCTCGGCATACGGCCATTGAGCAGTGAGAATTCTTAAACGTGCCGACACCCACTGTGACACAGGACTTCGGTTTTTACTGTCTCATCCGAAGGACAGGAAACCAACCTGCCGCCGGCTGGTCCCGAACTTACGACCTCACGATCAAGAGCCGAGCGCGCTACTGACTGAGCCAGGTCGACATTGCATAGATTTTGATGTTAAATATGTACATATACCATAACAACATATTTACTTGAGAACTGATGAGGATAAAAATGTGGCTACACTTAGCCAATTAGATTTTAGGGCTAATTTAATGAATTGTAGACAATATGCTCATAAAGAAAAAAAAGTAGATAAATATTTGATAACAAATCAAAAAGTAGTCACAAAAATTCGAATATTGAAATTTGGTATTCGTACGGTCAGCTTTCATCGTGACCATTATTCATCTTTGATTATGTGAAAAGTCCTTGCAATTTTATAGATCTAAACTTACACAAATACAACAGGATTCCCATCTTTCTTCCCACTTTCTTCATAGTAAATATTGTGAATATCTGAGACTTTCAGGAAATCTGAATGGTATGGCTCAATCTCTGGATATAATTCTCGCCGAGTCGACATCTTTCTACCAATGCAATATATGGTAACTATTAATATCAGTTGTGGCTATTTATTGCATGCCACAATCACATGATTGAGTTGTTCTCCATTTTAACCATGTGTTTTGTTTTCAGTAAATCACATTAACAGGAGAAAAACTAGATTTTACTACGCCAGAATCACAAAATGATTTTTCTCCAGTTTAACCTAGCAAATTCAAATTTCAACGCTAAAATTACATCAAAGAGTTAAACAGTAATTTTTTTTTCTTATTAAGCCTGGTTTTTCTCGTAACCTGTACTAACTAAGGAAAATAAACTCTAACTGACCAAAAAACTAAAATTCTGTGGAGAAAACTCTCCAGTTAAATCTAATTTTCTCAAATATCCCACATAGACAAATTGCAACGCTAAAATCACATTAATGAGTTAAATATGGTTTTTAGACTATTTTTCATATCCTGTAGATGTTACAAAAAGAAACTAATAAAGAAAGTTTTCATAAATTCGCTTGTGCAAAGTATGTCATTGGACCCAAAGAGATTAACGGCAAGTCTAGTAACAATACATATATCATAATGAAGCCATTTCGCCCTGAAAACGTATATAGTAGTTTTAGTCTTTGAAATCAATAAAATGCTCAAAAATAAAAATTTTATTTTACATTTTTAGATATACCGCACCTGATATAATCCTGTATAGTGTGTGTGTTTGTGTGTGTGTGTGTGTGTGTGTGCGTGTGTGCGTGCGTGCGTGTGTGCGTGTGTGTGTGTGTGTGTGTGTGTGTGTGTGTGTGTGTGTGTGTGTGTGATACAATATTGTCTTGGATCATTTTCTGATCATGTGGCCCAGGAGCTACATAAAATGGTGCTTAGATTGAAACCTAAATGTATTATAAAATCTTAACAGTTATATCTCTTGTATAACGTTGAAGTGGCATAAGCTGTATTATATTTCAGTTACAAAGAAGAGATATATACAGATATAAAAATTATTGAATTCCTGTACATTTGTTAAAATTTTCTTGAGAAACCGAGGTTTAACACTTTTTCACTTGCAATTTACTAACTCAGTCATACTATTGGTATATGAATACCACATTGAATCCTTATTTCACAAAATATATAAGAATGTAAGACTTTTTATGCTTTGTGTATAGCTCTTTTTAGTAAAATCAAATTAAAGTAGTAAATGTAAAACCAAACTTTAAATGAGTTTTGTTTTAATAAATAAAGCAAATTCTCCTTTAACTTCCTTTTGTATACAGGTAGTTTTGTGCACTATGCCATCAGCTTTAAAACCAGCCATTAAAAGTGATGTATGTGGTCAACAGTGTTCAATGTTCTGTTTAGTTGCATCCAAGCATTTAAAAGGTCTAAAGATGAAACAGGACTCACGGCTTGCAACTTTGATGCAGATGTTATTGTATGAAATAACGTGATATAAGAGATGTACCAGATCTAGATCATATAAGCGGTACGGTTCGTCGGTTACATGTAGGGATTTAATTCACAACTCGCTTGGTATCCATTTTCAATGTTTTATTAAATTATGTACACAACATCACACTCTGAAGTCTGAATCTGAACTGTTCCCAGATTATATAATCTATACAAAACGTATGTCCAACTTGAGGTATGTAAACAATGCTCAAATTTTCCGAATAATAGTTCAATTAAGATAATCCCCATTGTACAGAATTGTCATGTAATTTATTTGATGTTCCGAAAACTAAATTCATTTCATTTCCGTCTTTACACTTTGTATCCCACAAAATAAATACCCTGTGTCTTAACCGTTACCTGAAGTTGACATATAAGATTGATTTTTATCACCTTACGATTTTAGGCATTTATGTCTAAAGTCGGAGTTAATTACAAACTAAACAACAATAAGAAATACATTTCGCCCGACTTGTCAACCTGTTGTATATTTTTGTATTGTATTATATTTGTTTACAGAATCGTATTTTTCGATGTGACAAATCTCATTTACATAGATTTGTATGAATCTAAAATAATAAAATACATATACATACATGTGATATGTATTTTAGCGGTCTTATTCATATCAAATGTATTACGCTTATACGTCTCTGATATACATGTACACAATTAGATCATGTAAATCAATCTGAATTGGAGCTTCAGTCATCTTGGACGAAAATAGCAAAATATAAAAAGCCTAATATTAACTTGTCAAATGTAACGTTTTAGAAGATCACTGTAACAATAAAAATGTAATAATTGGTATGAAATTAAAAAATTGAAAAGGTACTTACATATACTAGTGGAATAAAGAAAGTGTGTAGTTCAGTAATTTCATTTAAAGATTCATAAACAAAATATTATGTTGCATTATGTATATCATTATTTTATATAATGCATTGTCTTTCAATTCAAACATCAAATCACAGTACTATTATGTCCATTATGGTTGATAAGAACAGCAACTGAAAGTAAGGGGATGCAAAAAAGTTTCACAAGTTTAATGGCATGTATGACCGCCATTTGGATCGATGTATTCTCCACACCTACGACGCATTGAACGAATCGGGTTATGCAGAAATGCTTGGGATATAAAGAACGACACAAAGCGTCCAGCTTAGCAGAGGGGATTGGCTCTTGACGTAGACGTCGTTCCATTTCATCCCAAACATATTCTATGGGCAATACATCCGGTGATATCGCAGGCCAGGGTAGCACATTCACGCTTTTTTGCTGTAGATATTCACTAACAACACGTGCGCTGCGCGGTCGTGCGTTCTCCTGCTGCAAGAGATTGTCGGCATTCCAATGGGTACCAATTGTGCACCTCTCTTGGCTGACATATTTTTGTATTCATATGAAGCGGAATTTACACAGTCTCTGCTCTCCAAAGGAAACAAACAGTTTCAATTTTACTTACAGGTATATCGACGATATTCTGTCCATAAATAATTCAGAATTTTAGAATTACCTCGGCCAGATGTATCCTGTTGAGCTAGAAATCAATGAGACGACAGAGAGAAACACATCTGCTTCTTACCTAGATTTACTCCTGTCGATTGGAAAAGACTGTCAACTTCACACATTCCTCTATGACAAACGAGACGATTTCAATTTCCACATCACAAACTTCACGTTTCTAAGTAGTAATATTCCATCTTCTCCTGTCTGTGGCGTTTTCATTTCACAACTTATAAGTTATGCCAGGGCATGCTCTTCTGATGAATGTTTTATTCTGACAGCTAAACGACTAGCCAAAAAAATACTTACACAAGGTTACGTTGTTGAACGCTTGGAGTTGTCGTTTAAGAAGTTTTTTGGTCGATACGGGGATCTTGTTAAACATTATGAAATCCCCATCTCAGAGATATTAGATAGTATTCTGGATAACGGCCACAGACAGTGACTCCGTTTTACCAATCATGCTTTTCACCGAACTTGACCTCACCACCAAACTTGACCTTTTTACCGAAATTGACCCGCTCATCGAACTAGGTTTCCATGGAACATTTGCGACGGGTGTGGCATGCCAGCAGAAGACGCTGAATCCTGGTCTTATCCCGTTTGGGATTCGTAATTGTTCTTCATATTGATACCATTTGCACATCTAATTCGTCGTGTTATAATGGACTTGAGTTTTGATTATTGATTCGTACTTTTTCAATTTTACTTTAGCATCACAAGTAAACGTTGCATTTAGGCCAACATTATCAGCGTGGATTCAAATTCTTTGGTGTGGCCGTTTGCACAGCACACTCGCCAGTTACTATGGTAATATTATCTCTCTTATGTAATTTACAGAGGTTTGCTATAGTGGTCAGTAGATTTCCCACAATTTAGTTTTTAACTGCCTTCTTGAATGACCAACATAGAGGTAACTATGATCAGCACTCAGAATTAACGTGTATTAGATTAGCTACAGCCTGCTGACCTTTGATAAATGTAAGTATATATACATACTTATATGTATGCAGTATTATTTTCATATATATCTAGCTTTTGAGTTTCGAATTAACTTTAATTAAAACATAGTATTTTAGCCAAAGTACGTGACATATCAGTGATTTTTGTACTTCAAAGTGTTCATTGACATATTATGAAAAGAGCATATGCACGCTTAGATATTTTATCACGCGGACCCTCACCCTCACTATATTATTCATAGGGCATATGTTCCTAATACAGGTTTTTCATAAAAATATGAAAATCTATATTAATAAATATTATAATATATAAATTAAGCCTTTATTAGACTAGTATATGTTGCATTATGTACGTACCAGTAGTATTTGCTTGATTTCCAATGCCATATTATTGTATTTCAATTAGGGACTGTCAAGTTTTGCAGCGGAGTGACAGATAGTGAAACTAAAAAAAAAAAGACTGAGGTATGCCAAGGATTGGGATGGGAAGAGGAGGCAAAGAGGAATAAAAGAAGGAAAGTGAACAACTAATAAAAGACAGAGATGATGCCAGCCAGGACTGATATTTCTGAAATTTTCATTTTATTTCAACAAATGGCCAACATTGGTCCAACCCAACTAACCAGTTGACAATGTTGGTTGTGAGTTGGCTTACAGTTTTGACTACGTTGGCCCAACATTTAGGCAACCAAACAAATCGGTTACATAAGTTGTCTGTATGTTGGCTAATGGTTGGCTTACAATTTTGCCTACGTTGGCCCGACGATATGCCATCATGTTGGACCAACGTGGGGCCGATGAGCAAAATGACATTGAAAAAAAATTATTGGGCCAACGTTGGCGCAACGTTGCCTTGCTAACTGGGTAGTAATTAATTATAATCATAATTAATGCCACTTTATAGATATTTTATAAAAATCATAAGATAATTTCTTTACAACGATTTTTTTGCCTATGAAAACATGCCAGTGTAAATAAATCCCATGTGTTTAACATTTTTTGTACAAATAAACCTCAGTACATGGTCAACTGATTAGATAACTAAGAGTTGGGAATAAATTATGTGTGTGTGTCTGTGTTAGTGTGTGTGTGTGTTAGTGTGTGTGTGTTTGTAGAGAGAGAGAGAGAGAGAGACAGACAGACAGACAGAGAAAGGGAGGGAGAGAGAGAAGCGATATAATATTAAATACAAAAGGTAAACACTACGTAAAACCTAACGCAACTTTGATACACTGTATTCGCATTACATTGAAGTTATTTAGTATTAAATTATATTGTGACGTCATAAAGAGTGCAGTGTGGACATACAAATGCTGGCTAGACAAAATTGCAGATAAGCCTTCTATGTTTGGACAATAATAGAATATTTTATTTTTTGTGGAGTGGATAAAGAAATCTCATTCTCATAGCTTCTTTCAGTATTAAGAAAACACATAGAAAAATTATGTTGACGATACAGCACTTGTAGCTTGTCTTCGACCTGAGGTGTTGACAGGAAAATGCTGACCTGATAAAATAGTAGATACCCCTGACCAAGGCAAGAGAACACTAGGGAAAGACATCTCATCTCGCAAGCGCAATGACGTAGACCTTGTGACGTAGACTTTATGTGTCCTCTAGAATACAGTGCATAGTTATTTCAGACTTTACCTGCGTAGATGTACGTAAAAATTAAAAAAAAAACAAGAGAGAAACATGGTCTGGTTGAGTAGGAACGGAAATATCCACCGACATGATAAGAATCTGCAAGTTCCGTTCTTGGGAAACATTCGGATTGGACAATAAGATTTTTACCACTCTGGTGGAGATTTCCTTTTCCATCCCAGTCACTCCTGTAAGATTTTATCAATGTAAGTTAATGCAAAACATTTTATATCTATAGAGTGTTTTTAAAAGGTATCAGTATTTGTATTTATACATTCGTCTTTCATTAATGAGCTAAATAATAATTCAAAAAGATTAGAAAACTTCCAGGGACACACAGGAAGTTGATCATGGACAGGAAGTGACAACCTTAAACAAGCTCGTGAAATCGGCATCGTTTGCTACCGTCAATATAATGCACCAATACCTAAAGTTTCTAAACCCATGCATACATAATCTCAAACACGCAATCACAATACCCAAATTATAAACACTAGGTTTATTGCCTGTACCTACGGTCGGTGGTCATACCGAAAGAGTCGACTACATATACTGAATTAGATCTGACATTAAAATATGTTTATTAAAAATGCACATTTAATACCACTATAAATCACCATTTTCTTACCTAAAAATTTTCTTTTTTCAAATGTTGATTTGGGATCAATGTATTTCAGTTCTTTTTTTCAGCATAGCAACGACCTATCGCGGAGTAATATGTGCAAGTGTGATAAGGCAATTTTGGAAGTTGATGGAGATGGTTGAATAGGACCGCCAAATATTTTACGTTGTTACGAACAATTGTGCAAAAATCGAATTGCGTAACTATGTTTTATATAGTTTATGCATACCTAACACCTAAGGTGCATAGCCTTACATGTCCTGTCTAATATATATATATATATATATATATATATATATATATATATATAATACCAAAGTGTAAATTCTCAGGACGTCCAGGATATATAGACAAATCTGGTTAAACTGGGCAAACCTCTGGAAATCAAGAGGTGGGATCAGGTGCCATGGAGGAGTAGACACCCACTGTTATGTATGTCGAGTGCACAAAATGACTGTTTCGTATGGCCATTAAACCTATAGGTGTATCAGAATAAATAGGTAAATCCGGGTTCTGTCAGAAACTAAAACAATACTGTTTCTTTCCGAACAATACTGGTAGTCCGTATTGTCGACGATCAGAATAAGACAGTGAAGCTATTCATCTTCGGTAATCTGTGAAGTTCTATTTTAGCGTCCCGCTAAAATTTCCACTTATACTGTAGATATAAAACCAACGACATATTTTAATTCTAGTCGAAATTATTTATATGCCATACCTCTAAGCATATCATTCGATGCAGACTTGAACAATATACTTATATAAAAAGCTGTATATAAAATTGAAGTAATCATATGAAATATAATAAATGGTAAAATACTCCAGTATTCCAGCAAATACACCGAATAATAAAAAAAATATAAAAAAACGCATATGTGAAAATATCAGTGATAAATACATCTTCAAAAACACATATACGCTACACAAATAACAATGTAATGGATAAGTACAAACTCAAACATATATATATAAATATATAAAATATCAAACTTGGTGGTTAGCAAACTTTAGTTATATAAACATATATATACTATATATAAACAATATGGACGATCATTCTAAAATTATAACTAGGTACAAGTAGTAGAAGTACTACCTCAGTAGCTATGTAACGGACATCTAATACAAAGATGAGCAATATGATAGTAGAACAAATCAAATATCAAGCTTTAAGTGTGTTAAGAATAAATTATTAAATTATAATGTCTATATCTTACTGTTTCGAAACTGGACGTCCTTGAATTAATTATATGGTTTATAGAAACACTGTAAAAGTCCTGTCCACAGCTGACTAAAGTTTGTACGATAAGAACTCACATTTACAGTTTATGTTTTAACACTGCTTGACAAGGATAATAGATCAGCTTACGCATGATAGCATCAGTAGAGATTTTGGAGGGCGGAGGGCGGAGTTCAATAGATTAGCCGATCCTGGTAATATATACACCGAGTCCCAGCATGAGCGCAATTTCTCTTCCCGGATGATATTGATGAATTAACATTAAATGTTCAGGTTCGTTAATTATTTATAATTTATTTATAACGTAAACATTCAAACGCACAAAACACTTCAGAAAATAAGAAATGCATATGCACAGCATGTTAAATCTAGAATTCATAGATATCATAACTGTGGCATTTATTGGTATATAAATTCACTAAAACATTCAGTGTTTTCTATTTTATTTAAGGATTAATATTAAATTTTTAGTTATTTACCGAAAAATAATCAATGTTGAGGCAGAGTGCACTTTGTATTGCACGAAGTGATTATTATCCTTATGATCTGATAAAAAACTAAAAATAACAATTATTATCAAAATTCAATTTTAAAATTTGATAACGATATCTAAATGATACAGTACAAAAACAATTGATGTTGAAGTGCAGTAATATACTGAACAACTGCACTTGTTGTCATATCAATGGCCGACATAGTTCCTCGCGTGATAGCAAAGTAGGTTATGCAGATTTAACCTAGCATTTTCATCCAATCAAATGAGGTGTTTTACAGAAAATTTAAATAACACATTATAAATGCAAGAATATGTACTTGAGTTGAAGTGGTCACTTTTCAGGACCTTCTCTTCTTCACAACACCTCAATATGTGGTAATGAATAAAGACATTTGAATTCATGAACACGAAATGATTCACATATATCTTGTACCGAGATATATAGAACACGTATAGCAATTATTAACTACTCCTAACATTAGTACGAATTAATTGTCCCGTGTCTTACAGGTAAACTGGTAACTAATTGCCATGTGCTTGTTTACAAAATGTAAGTTTTCAATCGTAATTTGTTTATTCGGGATACCGAGTACTATTTCTGTAATATCTCGATACTGTGGACAAAACATACGCAACATGTATATTTAAACACTTATGGCCGGTGTAATGTAGAAAAATGATCCCCAAAGAGGAAACTATACGGGGCCATTATTTACGTAGAATTATACGCAGGTACATGTAGAAAACTTACCAATACCTCTGCAAAAATATTCTATGGATTATGAAAAGTATACAACGAAGGAATATGGATTATAAGAGTTTTTGACATACAAATAGCACGTGAAATTTAAAAGTATAGAATCATGTGACGGCTCAGTGACTGAAACCCTTAACCTCTCGTCTCGTAAAAGTTAGAAGTTAGAATCCAGCTCAAAGCAATTGAAATTGTCGTTTGTCTCTTGATTTCCTTGTTCAATATATATATATATATATATATATATATATATATATATATATATATATATATATATATATATATATATATATATATATATATATATATATATATATAGACAAAATCTACACTTCTGACTTCTGTCAGCATCCTCCCAAGTCTATTTCCCCAAGTGAAAATTACAAATGCTTGTATTTTTCTGTCGCCTCTAGTAATTTTGATAAGATCCCAGGTTCTCTTGCGTAATGTCCTGCATCCGGTACAATGTTGAATTCCGCTTCTGGCCATTTCTCCAATAAAAAATGAAAACAGTATGAGATATCATATGTGAATTATCAAGATAATTTGTTATTTTATATCAAACGAAACATGTATTTCACAACAAATGTAACTCGAGTCATCAGCTTCGTAGTCCCTGATTCAACTCTCTTTAAATTCAAAATGGATCAATTTCACTTTACATTTGCCCCTGTAACATTTGATGGAAACAGAATACAGATTTCTGACATGATATCAAGGGACAATCAGTTTCTATGACGACAGTGTCAATTTTATGAGAAACTGTATTATTCCTCCCAAAATACAAGGCTGCAGTTCAGTGTAAAGAGTATATTTTCGTCACCTTAAATAGTTGATGGAGAAATTTAAAAAGAAGTCATAAGTATCTCACTGCGGCATCACTCTATGCAATAATTCCCTGTCCAAAGTCCAAGGTCCATGAATTTCACAAAGATGTTACCATTACTAAAGCGGTAGGGCAGATTGGACCAAAATTGGATAAAATTACATTAAAATGACATATTTACAATAGTTTGACTATGAAAGCAACGGGTTCCTCAGATTCTAATACTCAGTTGACTTTAAATTTATTGTAAAATATTTTAGAAAACAGCAAAGACAATTTGTCGTTTTGCTAAGAATTAGATTGAATTGACTGAGAAATGATATATGCATCACTTTAAAATAAATTGAAACTAGTATACATGAAAAGAATCCTCTCACTGAGCACCATGTACAACATCTATATACTAATAAATCAAAGTAAAGTCGTAAATAAATTTACCTTGTGTAAAAGCCATGGAGTTTCCATGGGACAGATAATATCATACCGTCCCTGTACAATAGAACAAGGGATATGTCGTATCTTTTCGACATTGTCCAACAGCTGTGTGTCTGATTTCAGGAATGCACCATGAACAAACTGATGACTACAAGAGTGGATTTTGGGTATTATTATACCTCTAATATGTATCTCGTGATTTGTCAAAATCATATCACGTGATCTAAAACATTCTTCATGTCACCTGAAACATTTATGTTACCCTCTAGGCCGATTTATGTCACCCTCTCGTGCACAGAAATGAATGCGCGTACGGTTAGTTATTGTTTGCTATCAGGCTGTGTGGTAATTAGGTGTAAACTCTAGCACATATCTCAGAGTTATGAAACGGACAATTGCGCGATGCAGACTTGAATGAAGAGAAACAGCAGCCGAAATTTAATGATTTTACAGAATTGATACATCATTGTTAAATATTTTTGCTTGCAGTCAGTCTTTGTGGAGGTTTAAGATAAAAAAAGAACGACTCCAAGAATAATAAAATTGACGCTAATGCAGTTGTGAACAGTACTGTGTTGAGTATCGAAAGCACTGTGTTACAATCATTATGAACTTACGTACTACGTAGGTCAGTGTGAGTTGAGTTTTATTGTTTTTCCGTATTTTCTTGATTTGAGTTGCCATATTTGCCCACCCTAGAGGTGTTATGCCACCCTCGAGCAGAGCCTTCGGGTGACATAACGCCTCTCGGGTGGACAAATATTCATGTCAACCCAAAACAAGTTCAATAATTGTATAATGTAACCGTTATTTTTATTACTGATCAAACATACTGGGTTTGTATAGTGAAAATTTTGTCCAATCATAAAAGTAATAAACTGGCAAAACTAATATGAACACATGATTTACGAGTATAAATAACAATATCACCGTAACAATCACTGCTATGATGGTGTATCTAAAGTGAAACAGATATAAAAACATACATCATCTGTTAACATTGGTTAAAGACAAAAGACACCTCACCTTGCAGCTTATATGAGAAAGAATTATTCTTGTTTATTAATCAGATAGTTAGTTAAATGCAAATAATTAGTTCTGGCGAGATGAAATCCTAGAATACTGCAAGATAGTAAAGTAATTTATCTTGATACTAATTCTACACTTAGAGACCAAGACAAATGGTTGCGTGTATTGAGGTCAAGACATGCTGAAACATGAAATAAAATTATGTCTTTCATCTTGTCACTTCTGGTGCAAGAGGATTTTAATTATATCCACCTTTAATAAGTAAATTTTCAATGACAATTGGGAAAATTTAATAAAATATACATATAAGTTACAAATTACCATGATAGTAGTGCAAACTGTAGAGCCAGTTTCTCATCTTTAAATTTTTCCAGCATATCTTCGTCTATCAGCAGCTGTATGGTAGAGAGTTCCCAGGTAATCCATCTCCTTGCAGCGTTTAGGGCTTTCTCACTGTCATCAGAATTCAACTGACGATAGTAGGCTCCCATCAAGTCCCCTCTTTCTACCTACATGTATCATCATAATAGTACATAAATTCACATTTTCAACGACTAGTCATACGATTTCATGGTTATAAGATTCAATAATGCCCCCATTGCACTAGTTGTCCACCATAATATTCTAACAAAAGCTCTTTCTTTCCTGTCATAAGATTCCATTAACACAATTTTCAGCCGGAAATACCACAATATTCCATCAAGCCTCTTTTTTACTTTAATCATATAACATTCCTCGAGCCCCTCTCGTCGTTTTCTACCTAAAGTGATGTATTCCTATTTCTATCCGTAGTCATAACATAAGATGTCATCAAGCCCTTTTTATCTAAAGGTTCAATCAGACTCTTCTTTCTAACCACAAATTTATATTTAAAATGTAGATTCCACCAATCCCCTCTTTATATCCCCTCTAAAGACAAGAAGATTCACCAAGCACCTATTTTACATCAATTTCTACCAAGTCCCTAATTACACCAATAGTAATGACAAATCCCCATCTAGAGCCATTCAAAAGAGCAAACTTATCTAAAGAAGTGAATGTCAAAATTACAAATGTACCTATGTACGTACGTTCATGAAAATATCCTCACTGAAGAACATATTTCGAGAAGAAAAATAAGTAAGCCTTCAGAAATGACAGTAATGAAAAAAATATTCAGTTGCAGTATATATATATATGTATAGACTGTCGGATCTAAGCAATAGATAATAGTCAGGGGAAAATTGATAAAGCACAAGAATGACCAGCTTAACGAACAAAATGAAAGTCAATTTCATGATGACCTGTCCCTTCATTGGGACAAAACGATTAAAATAACATGAAAAAACGTACACATACACACTCTCACGCAAACACCCATTCACACACACAACCGGAGAATATACAAATATATATATATGTATATATATATATATATATATATATTTAAATAAAAAAGTGTAGAACATCACAATTTCTTTCTTTCTTTCTTTAATCCGTGAGCGCTTTCACCATCGTGGTTCTTCAGACGGAAAATGTAGTTACTAACAGTTACTATTGTTTATTGTTAAATGACGTTCTAGTGACGTCACGTGGTAGCAATAATTTTTACAGAAATTATATATTAAATATATAGATTATATAAATCATATAAATTATTTAAATTATTTTCTGTTAAGTTCTGGATCGAATATTTTGATAAAATAGTCTTCTTTTGCTTTTCTGAGATTTTCGTTATCATTCCACATTTTATAAAAAGGAAAAATTTTGAATTTTCCTTTTCCACAGTTAGCAAAATGTTCACTGCAGGGAGTATTTCGGACACTTGGGTCCCTAATTTGTTGTTTATGAACTCTTACTCTTGCATTTAATTTTCCCGATTGTCCAATGTAATTTTCCCCGCATGTCGGACATGTTGCACAATATATTATATTTAGCGATTTACAGTTCATGGTGGCATTCGCCCGTAATATTTTGCCAGATTTTAAAATTATTTTTTCGCCTTCTTCAATGTAATCACATGTCCCACAACGAGGATCTCCACACTTTTGAACCCGATTTGTTTCTTTTGATGCAAACTTGGCCCTTGTTAATAGTTTTTTCAGGTTCAGTGGCTGTCGTCAGCTGTTAATTATTTGTGATTCTTTAAATAATTTTTTCATATTTTCGGATTGTTCCAAAATTGGGAAAAATCTTTTTGCGGTATATAGGATGTTGTGATTTCTTGGGTTGTGTGTAACAACAAATGGAATATCGTCTGAGTCGTTGTTTTCCTTTTTGCGAGTGATACGTAATATTGAAACTGTCAGTTGTTTTGCTTTATCTATCCCGGAGTTGATTAATTGTCTCGGGTAATTTTGTTTTGTAAGATACGTTTTAAGTTCTTGTAGTCTCTTTGCTCGTAGATTCTCATTGGTAACAATGGTACATATCCTTCGAGCCATGTTGAACGGGATGTTCCGCTTGGTATGAGACGGGTGACAAGAGCGGAAATCTAAATATTGATGCGTATCCGTTTCCTTGCAATATAAATCAGTAATTATATTTTCGCCATTTTTAATAATCAAAATATCTAGAAACGGGAGTTCTTTATCACTCTTTTCCATTGTGAATTTTAAAGACTCGTGTAAATTATTGATAAGGGAGTGAAATTTTTCTAGGTCTTTTTCCGTTTTATTCCAGAAAATAAAACAGTCATCGAGGTATCTTTTCCAATTTTCCTTGATGTAAAGTCCAAAATTTTCGTCGAAAATTTCCGGCAATTCACTGTAGAGTTTTTGCTCAAGAAAACCCATGACAGGGTTTGCATATGTAGGGGCAATTTTAGTGCCCATTGCCGTTCCCTTTATCTGGAGGTAATATGAATTGTCAAAATGAAAATGGTTGTTTTCTAGTACTACTAACCTTAGTCCCTCCAGAATAAATTGTATCGGAAATCTCTGATTAATCTGTTCCGGATATCTTTTCAGCCAAAAATGCACGACTTCAATTCCTAAATTATGAGGGATATTAGTGTATAAGCTCGTTACATCAAAACTAACTAGTAATGTGTCTGGATGTACTATATCCGGTATAAAGTTTAAAAAGTCCATATCGTCCCTTATAAAGCTTGGGACTTTTTTGCATAATGGTTTTAAAATTAAATCTAAGAGGTTGCTTAATCTTTGAGTGCTGGATGACGGGCCCGCGATGATTGGACGCAGTTTTAGATCTGTTGGTAATGATAATTTGGCGTATGTCTTGTTGCATATTTTTTATATTTTGTTGGATTTCCTTTGATTTGTGGATTTTTGGCAGGCCGTAAAAGTTACTGGATTTTACCTCATAATTCACCAAGTAATCAATTTCGTTTTTAGTGAGGTTATCGTTATAATGTTTAATAAGTTTTTCCACTTTAATCATAGTCCCGCGATCTTCATTTTTGTCCAATTTTTTATAAAAATTTGTGTCTTGTAATTGATCTAATGCCATTTGTGAGATTGTTTGGTGCTCCTCGGGTTGTCCTTCGGGACATTAAAAATTTAACATTTGTACAGTCCAAAGATGACCAGTTATGGTATAAACATAATAACGCTTATGTTCCAATAAAAAATTGTCAGATTCCACTTGACGACATTTTTGATAGTTCATTTTCAAATAATATATACCAACAATTTCTAAATGTTCTGTCAAAAATTGTAAAACATGTCATATATTAATAACCGATCAAGTGTTCACTAGCAATCTGACAAAATAAGCATTACAACACCAGAAGCTGGGATCATCTAGACTGCAAATCATCCAACGTTGTTTACGGAATTGAGTGTACCTTGTGTGGTTTTGATTTATGTTGGCGAAACTAAGGGGCCCTTAAATAAAAGAGTATCTGGCCATCGATTCGAAATTAATAATGGGGGTAACCAGATACTCTATCGACATTTCAACTCTCCTGACCATTCCATCTTGTCTATGAGAGTGCGTATAATTGAAAAAATATACCACTGGACCAACAATCCCACCTTGAGTACCCCCTTCCGTAGACAACGTGAAGAATTTTGGATTAAACAACTTGGCACTGCATATCCCTATGGATGTAACGATAATATCCAAAGTGTAGGCAATCTATCAAGCCCACTGTGTAATGGTGTTAATGTGATGGAACTTTTTAATTCTAACGTAAGACGTAAACGAAGTCACGGACATCGTTCATACAACCGACCCTACATACATGATGTCACTTTTTCATCTCTTTTACCTTATGTTAACAAAAAAATTGGGTCTTCATCACATCCGCAGCAAACTTTATTCTGTTCCTTTTACAAATCTCAATAAACTTTTTCAAGAAGCAAGAATGAATCCCTACACGGATTCTTCAACCCCAGAATACATACTGAACTCCATTATAATGGACATCGCTTATCACAGGCTGTTTAAGCCTGCACGCGTTACAAACGATGACTGTTCTAAACAGAAACGTCTTTTCCTTAAACTTAAATTTACAAATAAAGGCATAGACGCTTTAAACATTGGCAATGTTCTAAATCACAAAAAAGTTCAGTCCTGTATTCCACCATATTTTAAACTGAAGAGCACGCCTTGCATTTCATATAGCTATACACCTAGCATCGCATCCAAGCTATTCAATTACAAACAGGTTTTGCAGTGCCTAGACATCAACCATCTTCTACACAACACTGTCACATGTTCATGTGCTTCGTCTCCTTTCAAATACAATACTATCGGGCATGTCATTACCGGCGACGTTTCTATTGTTGAAAATGAAAGCCTCAAAAAATCTTATTTTAAGGGGCCCTAAATACCGGGAAGCCCGTTCCTTTAATTGGCGTCAGAATTTCAGTTTAGTTTTGGATTCTGTCGAAGATTATGCCAGACGATGGGCCAAACATGAAGACGTAGAACCAGACACTTTGTCTGAATGGCTGAAAGCCATACGATGGTTGATAAAATCTCGTATTCGAAAACTTAAAGGGACTATGAAAACACGTTATCCCTCTGTATTTAATGATCCAGAAGTAGTAACTGAACTGGATAGGTTACATGACCAATATGTACTGGTACCAGCAGACAAAGCCTCAAATAATATAGTTTTTATTTGTAAGGCACATTACTATAATTGTTTATTAGAAGAACTTGGGTTTAATACGAATTCTGGAAATCCTACATACACACGTAGCTCACTTTCAAAGGACGAGATCCTTCAAAATCACGTGTCCGTATTACACTCATTTGATATACCTACAACGGAGACCGATTTCGAGCTACCACATTTATACTGGATACCTAAACTTCATAAAAACCCATATAAGCAAAGATACATAGCAGGATCCAGCAAATGTTCTACCAAACCTTTATCTTTACTCCTTACCAAGATATTGACAGCTGTTAAGAAGAAACTTCAAAAATACTGTACAGTTGCTTATTCCAGAAGCGGTGTAAATCAGATGTGGATACTTAAAAATTTCTAAACAGCTTTTAGAAAATTTGAAGGCACATAATTTTTCTCGAATTCACAGTATCAAAACTTATGATTTCTCAACTCTTTACACTACTATTCCACATAAAAAATTAAAAGAAAGACTTTTTAGCATCATAGACAACTGCTTTTTCACTAAAGGTGGTACCCGAAAATTTAAATATCTAGTGATTGGCTATCAGGATACTTATTTCGTCAAAACACCACTCTGATTCTACACATAAGTATACTGAAGTTGATATAAAAAACATGCTGGAATTTCTAATAGACAATATATTTGTAATGTTCGGAGACGTGGTCTTTCAACAAACTGTCGGCATTCCTATGGGAACCAATTGTGCTCCTTTATTGGCCGACCTGTTCCTTTATTCATACGAAGCAGACTTCATTCAGAAACTGCTGAATCAAAAGAAGAAAAAGTTAGCGGTGTCCTTTAATTTGACATTTAGATATATCGACGACGTTTTGTCAATTAATAATGACAATTTTCATACATATGTCAATGCGATATATCCCAGCGAACTAGAAATTAAAGATACAACAGAATCAAGTACACACGCTTCATACTTAGACATTTTACTTAATATAAACACAGACGGGAAATTAGCAACTAAGCTATACGATAAACGCGACGATTTCGGCTTTCCCATCGTAAATTTTCCACATTTAAGTAGTAATATCCCTCAGTCACCTGCATATGGAGTTTATATTTCACAAATGATCCGATATGCCAGGGCGTGCACAACATATGAAGATTTCATATACAGAGGTAAACTACTCACTGACAAATTATTGACACAGGGATATCGAAAACCGCGTTTAATGTCAACGTTCCGCAAATTTTATGGTCGGTATAATAGTCTTGTTTGCGACTACTCTGTTTCACTAAGTGAAATGTTGAGTTGCCTTTTCGTTGGCGGTTGTTGAGACGTCTGTACCAATTGTGACGAGGATACACTCCTCACGTGTTTCATTTGACTTGACTGTGGACTCACGGCGGGTGTGACCGGTCGACAGGGGATGTTTACTCCTCCATGGCACCTGATCCCACCTCTTGGTTTCCAGAGGTCCGTGTTTGTCCATTTTTACCGGATTTGTATCTATGTCCTGGACATCCTATTGATTTATACTTTGGTATCTGAGATTTTTATATTTATATAATGGTTTACATCCATGATGACGATCGCACCTCCTTTATCTGCTTTTTTAATGATTATTGAAGATTCCTGTTTTAAGTCTTGTATAGCCTTCTGTTGATATTGTGATATTTTTGCCAGCTATATTTGAATTCGCTGATTTTTTCAAACAGGTAATATAATCTTCTAAGTTCTTGTCCCTGTTAGGGGGTGGTTTAAATCCTTTTTTATTTTTCACAAGCGATTCATCATCGTATGTTTCATTTTGAAAAAATTCTCTTAAGCGTAATTTTCGACAAAATTCCTCCGTGTCCTTCACAAGGTCTACTTGGTCCGCTTTGGGTGTTGGTGTAAATTTAAGTCCAAATTCCAAGAGTTTGATTTCATTTTCAGTTAGGTCTCTTGCCGATAAATTAATTATTTTTGGTTCGTTTTGTTTACTGATATCTAGAAACTTTTGAACCTTATTGATTTGAACCTTTGCCTCCTGCGTTGGCCTTGTCCTAAAAAATGCTCTCGTGAGGTATATGAAAGTGAGCCTTGTCCTTGCGTTTTAATTGTTTCCTGGCTGTTGGATGTATTCCCTTCTGTTATTTTTGTATTTCAATTGTTGTTGGTTTGCTTTTCTTCTCCCTTCTCCGTTGAAATCAGAGGTTACGGGTCTCCAGTTTTGGAAGTTTGTAGATTTATTAATACCCCTGAAGTTGGGCGTAGCGGTTTTTCTTACTACGTTTTCTGGACTAAAACGGAAAAAGACCTAAAAAAAATTTCACTCCCTTATCAATAATTTACACGAGTCTTTAAAATTCACAATGGAAAAGAGCGATAAAGAACTCCCGTTTCTAGATATTTTGATTATTAAAAATGGCGAAAATATAATTACTGATTTATATTGCAAGGAAACGGATACGCATCAATATTTAGATTTCCGCTCTTGTCACCCGTCTCATACCAAGCGGAACATCCCGTTCAACATGGCTCGAAGGATATGTACCATTGTTACCAATGAGAATCTACGAGCAAAGAGACTACAAGAACTTAAAACGTATCTTACAAAACAAAATTACCCGAGACAATTAATCAACTCCGGGATAGATAAAGCAAAACAACTGCCAGTTTCAATATTACGTTACACACAACCCAAGAAATCACAACATCCTATATACCGCAAAAAGATTTTTCCCAATTTTGGAACAATCCGAAAATATGAAAAAATTATTTAAAGAATCACAAATAATTAACAGCCGACGACAGCCACTGAACCTGAAAAAAACTATTAACAAGGGCCAAGTTTGCATCAAAAGAAACAAATCGGGTTCAAAAGTGTGGAGATCCTCGTTGTGGGACATGTGATTACATTGAAGAAGGCGAAAAAATAATTTTAAAATCTGGCAAAATATTACGGGCGAATGCCACCATGAACTGTAAATCGCTAAATATAATATATTGTGCAACATGTCCGACATGCGGGGGAAATTACATTGGACAATCGGGAAAATTAAATGCAAGAGTAAGAGTTCATAAAAAACAAATTAGGGACCCAAGTGTCCGAAATACTCCCTGCAGTGAACATTTTGCTAACTGTGGAAAAGGAAAATTCAAAATTTTTTCCTTTTTATAAAATGTGGAATGATAAACGAAAATCTCAGAAAAGCAAAAAGAAGACTATTTTATCAAAATATTCGATCCAGAACTTAACAGAAAATAATTTAAATAATTTATATGATTTATATAATCTATATATTTAATATATAATTCTGTAAAAATTATTGCTACCGCGTGACGTCACTAGAACGTCATTTAACAATAAACAATAGTAACTGTTAGTAACTACATTTTCCGTCTGAAGAACCACGATGGTGAAAGCGCTCACGGATTAAAGAAAGAAATAAATAAATTGTGATGTTCTATACTTTTTTATTTAAATATTTATCGCTGTACCAAGAAAACTAATATCAAGTATATATATATATATATATATATATGTCGTCTGATTATGATTACAATGTATAAAGAAGCAATTTTTTAATCTTACTTCTGGTATAGGCTCAACATATGCTTCCCATTTGTCTGGAAATAGCTTACTAGCTCCATCTTGGAAAAGCCATACACTCTCTCGCCTATGGAAATAATGTAACAATTACAGTTTGGATTGGAATTCGATAAAATCGTATCTTTTAGCAACAATATGGCATTATACAAAGATGTAATTTAAAATTTTTAAAGGGCCTATTCTAAATATTATCACTGTTAAAATACACGAAGATATGACTATAGACAAAATACCATAGCGTTAGATCTGAATGCTATACATTTATTGCCCAATCGGGAGGGTAATATAAAAATTTGTTCAACCCTCATCTGAGGGAGACATAATTTTTCTGGGTTGAATAGATCTTCATATCTCCTTCCCAGTCGGTTAATATATTGTTTATTATACAAAAAGCTGAAGAATTGTCAGTGTCTAGGAAAACACACGTTGCCTGTAGTAGCTATGATCGTAAAGTATGACACGTACTAGACAGACAGATGGACGGATAGACAAGCACTAGACAAAGTGTTACTCTGACATTGCACCACCATTTTGTAGCCTGTTTTGCATCATTATTGTAAAGGATCGCTGCCAACTCCTTATCTGTGACGCATACAAACTTGGATACATCCATGTTTGTTTATCGTCACATTCTTCACTTCTTCACCATAACAAGAAAAAATAAAAATTTTTTTTTTTTTTTTTTTGGGGTGGGGGGGGGGGGGGGTGGGGGGGGGGTGGGGGGGGGGGGGGGGGGGGGGGGGGGGGGGGGGGGGGGGGTGGGGGGGGGGTCATAACTCGTACTCTAGATTGGAGTTCCATATGAAGTAGACATGCCAGTGACGCATGATGATTTGTCGCCTGCCCACATGATTTCTCTAGACCAATAATATTCATGTCAGTTATGTAAAGTATAATAATGATGATATCCTTTGTTTAGTTCATGTATTTCTTTCTTTCTTTGAATGGATGACCTGCATCACATTCTTACCACGTCTTTCTTTTATCAGCGAAGATACAGTGAGAAACATGATATAGGCAACGTTGTACCTACTGCGGATTGTTGCTGACAAATGTACTTGTGACATCAAAGACAGGAAAATAACAAAGGAAAAGATTATTGCTAGAAACTGTAGTAGTACGTGTTTTAAGAAGTTCTATGTATGGGCTGGGCATATATAAATCTATAGTTCCTACACTCTAGCAATGCAAAGGTTAACCACGATTTTGACTGATAAACACGAAGGTCAGATACGAAGTAGGCATCTCTTACAGTGAAAAAGTTTCTGTTTAGGATACAGTTTACCCAGAGAGAATGAGAGAAAAATAGTATTTTCCAATCTCATGATACCAGAAAATATAATTAAAAGAATAACCATAATGAATAAATTGGTAGTGATATTCAAATAGGCCTCTTCAAAGAATTATTATTAGTAATTAATGTTAAGTTTTAAACAAAGCCCATTTAAAGACCAGCTGATTTACTGTATCGACAGTATCAGTCTAATTAAAAACCGATTTCTAATCACCCCCGTTTTCTGATAAGTCGCGCATCGAATCTAACGCAATCCGCTTTGGTGTCACGTGCGGATGACCTCGTAGGTTTGTCCTTATCAATCAATTAAAATGCGACTTACAACTGTACACATTTTTATCATTATAAACAACAATGAACACAAAAAATTCTGAAGTAGAGAATTAATTTTATAGTATCGAATCACCCGTTTAGGTATTGCGAATGAATTTTGCAGACGGACGAGCTGTTTATTTATTTTTTTTAAAATACATTTCTTTGCCATCTTGTAAATTGCATTTTAGTGGTTGAACATTACACACCAACGAAATGTCCGTACTTGATCATGTAACGGACAGTGTTATATCCTCCAGGCGACCTATCAGAAAACGGAAGTGGCGGGAGATCAAATTTTAATTAGATTACGAAATTACAAATTCTTAAATTTACAATCTCAATACCTGCGACATGTGGGTATTCCTCTTAAAATCAGAGCTTTTACTTTGTCTGTATGTGTCTCAGTATAGGCTAGAGATACGGTCGAACCCCAGCTACCTCCAAATAATACCCAAGTATCAATCCTCAAATGTTTACGCAGTTTTTCCATGTCTTCTACTGCGTCCCAAATTGTGTTGTCCTAAAATTCATATACGAGTATTAATTATTGTAGAAAACAGTTCAGGACCATTATTAGGTTCGTCAAATAAAGTTTCTCCTTATATTATTTTTTTTCACTTTTGCATAGAGGCCGTCATTTTATTACAACCTTAACGAGAACAACAGATCTAAAAACCAAATGTAAAAACAGGATCATGCATAATATGTAATCTTAATTAAACAGCAAAAAATTAGAAAATATTTGGCACTTGGCCCCTTTTTTCGAGGAATTTTGCTCAATCCTGGATCCATCCATGGGCGGACATACTTGGTTGAAAACCACTGTTGCAGGGACCTGTCAACGGACGCCTGACGTGTAATCATGGTTAGAAAAGCATATCATATGCTATAACAATATGGAGGCAATATATAAATCTGTAAAATATTGGCCAAAGACGGCTCTCTGGAAATGCAGAGGTAGGAACATGTGCAATAGACGACTATTGACTGGTCACAGTCAAATGGGTTCAAATGAGATGTCAGACATAACTCCAAGACACAACATTGGTCGTATAACTTGTTTTATTTCCCGTTTCTGACTATAGCAAGTAAAAATGAAGAAGTACTAATTAATAATTGAAACGCAAGTCCATTAGAACACGACGAATTAGATGTGCAAATGGCCTAATATGAAGAACAATCATGAATCTCAGACGGGATAGAACCAGGTGTCCGGAAGGAGTCAGCGTCCTCTGGTTGCATGTCACACCCGTCGTAAGTGTTCCATGGAAACTTTTCTAGTTCGATGAACGGGTCAAATTCGGTAAAAAGGTCAGGTTGGAGGAAAAGCACAGTTGGAGAAAGGGGTTACTGTCTGTAGTCGTGCTCCAGAATACTATAAAAAATCTGAAATACCAAAGTATAAATCAATAGAATGTCCTGGACATAGATACAAATCCGGTAAAAATGGACAAACACGGACCTCTGGAAACCAAAAGGTGGGATCAGGTGCCATGGAGGAGTAAGCATCCGATGTAGACCGGTCACACCCGCCGTGAGTCCACAGTCAAGTCCAATGAAATACGTGAGAAGTGTATCCTCGTCACAATTGGTACAGACGTCTCAACAACCGCCAACGAAAAGGCAACTCAACATTTCACTTAGTGAAACAGAGTAATCGCAAACAAGACTATTATACCGACCGTAAAATTTGCGGAACGTTGACATTAAACGCGGTTTTCGATATCCCTGTGTCAATAATTTGTCAGTGAGTAGTTTACCTCTGTATATGAAATCTTCATATGTTGTACACGCCCTGGCATATCGGATCATTTGTGAAATATAACTATCTAATATTCCTGAGAGGGGGACTTCCTAATGTTTAACAAAGATCCACGAATAGACAACAAAACTTCTTAAACGACGATTTCAAGTGTCCAACAACGTAACCTTGTGTAAGTAGTTTACTGGCGAGTCGTTTCCCTCTCTGTCTTTATCTCTATGTCAAACCTTTAATATCCAATAAGATTATTGTTCAATGTATATAATTTACATAATTACTTTAAATTTATCTTATCCTTGTCCTGCAATTATTTTATGTTTCTCAAAATATCACACTGATTCAAACCTGATATTTTTGTATCTTACAATATAATAGTCTACCTATTGCTGTTATGTTGCAATATCACGGTTATTCTAAATATTATAAACATAATACCAAAGTCATAATACCAAAGTCGATCGTTTCTGTCAATCAGACTTCATCAGTTGAGAGCTCCAATTTTAAATAGATTTTCTAATGGGAAAGTGGTATAATACAAGGTCAAATAATAAATCTAAAGGCATAGCCAAATCCGTCTAATAGTATCCGCTGTAAATAGATCTTAGCTTTTGAATAAATTTGCGAAATTTTCATTTAGTATAAGATGAACAGCTGGTACCGAAATACCAGGTACTAGGTTTATGTATTCGCTCGGGGTCCACCGGCAGTGGCAACGAACTAGTGTTTATACATATTATAAACATAATACCAAAGTCATAATGCTCGAGACGATCGTTTCTTTCAATTAGATTTCTTCAGTTGAGTTCCAATTTAAAATAGATTTTCTAACACTATTGATTTATCAATGTCAATCATGCTGATTCACACCTAATATAATTGTGTGTCTTGTAAATATCGTAGTGATTATAACTAATTACTGCTGTCACATATCAAAGTAAATCCTACCTTGATTTCTCCTGCGGGTGTTGATTTCCCTCCTCCTCTTTGATCAAATAAAATTATTCTGTAAGTTGTTGGATCAAAATATCGTCTATCTGCTGGACTAAATCCCCATCCTGGACCACCATGTCTATTCAAAGATTCAACAAACAATAGTCAATACATTTACAGGATCTTCCCTGATAAAACTGTGTTGTATGGGAAATTTCTTTTAAGGTACATTTTCACTGCAATTTCCATGAAATACAATTTTGATTTTGCAGAATTTTATATCTTATTCAAACATTTCACAATCTCTGAAAGCAAAAACCTAGAGTGATATAACAACAGAAATTTTAATCTCAATGATCAAACTTCTTGATCTATTAAAGGATTTTGAAAACAATTAAGAATTCTGAAAATGTCTACAAAAATTCATTTACTTCTCTGCACGATGGTAAAATATTAAAAACAACATGTATAAACAGTATATGACAACAGGCCCTAGGGCCCTACGACCCTAAGACGTTCACCAGGCACATTTGGTCAAGTATGCAACTGACATTTTCTGTTATCTGTGAACTTGACCATTGACCACACGATGATCCTTGGGTGATTCCTTACAACTTTTGAAGGCATCTTAGTATAATAAAAACTTCAACTAGTTTTGAGATAATAATCCATTTGTAGAAAACCGTATCCTATTTCATTTGTAGCCTCTGCTAAAGGTTCGATCTGAACATATTTTAATTTCTGCTATTGTATCAAACCTAAGCGCCACAGATACAGATATTTACTGAGCAATATTGTTAAACAAATTTGAAAGAAATCTTATTGATTCATGAGAAAATGTGAATAGATTAACAAGTGTTAACCCTTTTTGGCCCCTCATGGAACCCCTATGGTACGCGTTCCTCTTTTTCGTAACCTTGAAGCTCCTTCCTAGACTCAAGCTTCCTCCTTAAATGGACTTACACCTGTATATTACGCACTATATCGTCAGTTAGCCCCCACGAATCGAGATGGAGAGTGTAAGCGTGGTATGGGGAAATTTCTTCTTGAAGTACTCCTTTCGGTAGTAATCTTGTTTTGATACTCCATCATTATAAATATATAATACTTACCTGAAAACACTTAGGCTGGTTTAATGAATTGTAGAAAATGGTCATGTAGAAAAAGACGAATATTTGATTAGGAATCATATAGAAGTCATAATTATTCGAATACTGAATTTTGTATTTTGTATTACTATTAGTTCCACTCATGACCTAATTTCAGCTTTGATCATTTGAAAATACATGATACAATGTGTATCAAAAAACCTACACAAATAGTACAGGATTCCCATCTTTCTTTCCACATTCTTCATAGTAAATATTATGAATATCTGAGACTTTCAGGAAATCTGAATGGTATGGCTCAATCTCTGGAAATAATTCCCGTTGAGTCGACATGTTTCTACAAACCAATTCACTAAATAGAAAATATTAACATCAGTTGTATGCATTGTACCAAAAGTTTACTTTAGTATAAACGTACTAGCTAGATATATGCCATCTACATTACAAATCTTCATGCAAATAAGCCAATTTAAATATAATTAAAACGGTATATGATTTTGCAACTGCAACATACGAATTTGCACGAAAGCAAACGCGAATCGCTAGGTAAAATGAAGAAGTACCAACGGATATTCAAAACTCCAAGTCCATTAGCAAGATTTGATTAGAATACGACAAATTATATATAATAACGGTTTCAACATACACAATTGCTAATCACTAATGAGATGGACCAGGTGTCTGGAAGAAGTTTTCTGTTCTGCTGCACCAGTAGCAAATATTCCATGGAAACCTTTCGAGTTCGGGGAAAAGGGAAAGCTCTGTGAAAATGTCATAAGTTAGTTTCAGATCTGATTGGCAAAACGGAGTCACTGCATATGGTCATGCTCCAGAAAACTATCTAATATTCTTGAAACAGGGATTTTTTATCAAGATCCCCGTATCAATCATAAAATTTTCCTAGTTACGATTTTAAGCGTTCAATAACGTATCCCTGTGTGAGTTGTTTATTGGCGAGTCATTTGACTCTCAAAATAAAACATTCATAAGAGGAGCATGCACTGGCATAACGTATATGTTGAGAAATGAAAATGCCATAGGCAGGAAAAGACGGGGTATTACTACTCGGAAACGGTATATGGAAATTTAAATCGCCATGTTTGTAATAATGGTGGTATAAATTTGACCGTCCTTCCAAATTGACAACAGTAAATCTAGGTAAGAAGCAGATGTGTTCATCTCTGTCGTCTTACTGACCTCAACCTCAACAGGATACTTCTGGCCGAGGTAATTCTGAGATTCTAGATCTGGGATCGTCCATGTAACTGTAATTAAAACTGAACTGATGTGATAATTATTTCTTTTCTGTGGAGAGCAGAGACTATATAAATTCTGCTTCATGGGAATACGAAAAGATGTCAACCAGGATAGCGAATCAATTGGTACCCACTGGATTTCCTAGATTACTATATTACATATTCAATCTTGATTTTAAATTATACCTCGTCACTTAAAACTATAAAAATCACATTCAGTGATGAAATGAAAAAAAATATTCAGTCAAAATTTTTCACCACCTTTTGATTTAATATAAAATTATAAACATTATAAACATTATTGTATGTCCCAGCAACTTTGGAAAGTGGTTTTTTGTAAATATTTCGTAAAAATGTCGTCTTGTGGGAACATTATCCATACAACCATTAAATATAAACAGAGTCGTAAATTCTTACCCCACTGATTACATTTCAACATACAGTAAATCTTAAATAATCGCGAATCGCTAAATTTCATTCATAATCTTTCTCGGAAATGAAACCGAATGTTTATAATCAACGTACTAGTGCGCAAGTAAACGAAGGAGTCCATTCACGTGCAGGGGTGTTTCGTCAGTGTTTTCAATCCAGTGTCTATGGTGACTTACGGGTGATCAGATGTATACACCCTGATAAAAATAATAGACAGTTCCAATGAAAATCAGCAACAACAATGGCCGCTGCCATTACTGCTAATCGAGGTCGGCAATTCATAAAGGGTTTGACTAGGATCTCGTGTATTGGAGGGTCTCCTTCACATTTGAATGTAGAATTGATTACGACTTTGAGCTTCTTTAAATAAAATAGCAATTGTATTGATAATTTGACGGTTTCTTTGATGTAAACTTCAAAAAATCACTTTCCGGGTTTGCTGGGACACACATTAGGTTTCATGTTTTTATATTAGAGAATTTCGAGCGCAGAGTCAGCACATGTTCCGTTGAGTTCAATAGATTAGCGGATAATTAATTTAAACGTCAAGTTCTAACGTTAGCGCCGTTCCTATATCCAGGTTGGGTTGATTTTAGATGACTTGATATTGGGTTCAATCTGGTTAAACATTTGATGATGCCAAAATCAATTCATTCACTGTTACCTTACCTTATAAATCCATTTACTTGCCTTTCCCCGTGAAAGCAAAGAACAACACCTGCAAGTTCTCCCAATTGTTAAACATTTATCACAAATATGTACCACACAAAGTCAATGATAAATGCTTCGTTTTTTGAGCTCTTATTCATCTAGATAGATTGATGTGATAAAACGTAACACAAACGTATTGAAGCATACAAATGCTATCGAGATATAATGCTTCGTTTTCTGAGATCTTATTCATCTCGATAGATTCAAACTTAACACAAACTTATTGAAGCATACAAAGGCTATCGAGACATAATGTCACGACAACGTTTTATAATCTAATACAACTTTGCAGGTTAGCTTAAAGTTATAAGTTATAATAACCTTGGGAGATACGAAGTCTAAATAGATAGAATAAAAGATGATATTATTGGTCAAAAATATTTATAATCTATTTCGAAAATTGAAAGAAGTTTTAAAATGATATAGTGTCTTACACTGATTTGACATATATGTTTTTTACTGTATAACAGCCGACATTACTCATGTGCATTACGCTTCCTGTTTAGATCTAGACGGGTTAACTACTTAAAATTACATAATTATTTCTGGTATCGTGAAGCGCATCTGACAGAGAGGTAAGACATGCGTTTAATCAAAAAGTTGAATTGTCAGTCGTAAGTCAGTCGACCTAAAGACAAACCCAGGGACTGTTGATCAAACAACGTCCGAACTCGAGTCTTGAAGACGTATTTACAGATTTTCAAATTACATGTTGTTAGTTTATGAATATTTACCTGCTACATTTACCAAGATACATAATTGCACAAGCAACGATAATTTTGGTTTACGAATTGTCTCTTGCAAGTTATTAAGACAGGGTGTGATTTGGTAGCAAGTCACACGTCCTGGATCTAGGTAAAAATTAAGTCGCAAGTCGTAAGTGTGGACCTAAGACCGAGTATAAAACTTATGACCTTTCGTAAAACGGCCCCCAGAATCCTGAGGCGAATCTCAAACTACAGGTAAATTTAAATTTAAATGCATTATTATCTTTATTGGGTTGGAATATGAAGGAACAGATCTCACAGAAATATGAGGGTTTGTAGGGTTTAATGCATTCAGTTACAGGATTATCAATTTATTACATTAGACTCAGTCAAAGGCACGCTTAAGACCGCACATTTAGTTATTAAACCTTACGGAAGGGGACACATCAGTAGAACACGTTTTTGACAATGTGAGCAATGAGAAGTAGGTCTTTTAACTTTTATAAAACAGAGAGACAGTATCAGATTCCATACAAGATACCGTGCAAAAACGTCTATATGTTCATGAAATTTGGGACACGAGAGAGAGAGAGACAGAGACAGACAGAGAGAGAGAGAGAGAGAGAGAGAGAGAGAGAGAGAGAGAGAGAGAGAGAGAGAGAGAGAGAGAGAGAGAGAGAGAGAGAGAGAGAGAGAGAGAGAGAGAGAAAATTAGTGTGAAGGTTCGTGAAAAATTCCGATTACCAACACGCATTTATGTACCTATAATAGAGTATGCAAGGTAGAGACAAATTTGTTCAGATAGTGGCTGCACTTCTGTTTTACTTAGCGGAAGAAGCATTTCTGTAGGGTACCATCGGAGTGGAGAGACAACTAGTTGGTACGTTCGCTCGCTGATAGGTTTTCATAAGACCGTATTCGTTTAGAATAATGTGACTTAACCCTGCAGCAAAACAGGAGGCCATTTACATTGCGTGGAACGATGTTCTAACGAGAAAATTCAAGAACGAGATGAGATTATTTTGCAAATGCAAACGGTCAACAACATCAAGCTATGGGGGCTGATCATAATTGAAATATTTTAAGCAGCAAAATAGGCGAATAGTTTGGCGACAAGATACCGCTCCTTCTGAGCAAACACCGCGTGATCTAACAAAAACCAACTAAAAATACGCAGACATATGACGATTACATTTTTTACATGTATTTAGATATAATCAGTAATAATGAATAATATGATTACATGAGATTCAGTTTAATCAATTACAGGACAATAACTTTGTAAACATGATGACTTTTATATGATTCCATTCTGATTACTTTTTCCAATATTTGAGTACCCCGTTAAGTAGACAACGTGTGGAATACTAAATAGGATAGCTTGATACTGTATCCCCTAATGGATATAATGAATGTATTCATAGTTTAGGCAACTTTTCAAGTCCACAGTGTAGCAATGTCAATGCGATGGGACTTTTTAATGATAACGTAAGACGTAAAGAAGATAAGGCCATCGTTCATACAATAGACCTAATATACATACAATAAACCTTACGGTAACCCAACATTGGATCTTCATCACATTCGCAGCGAGCTTTATTCAATTCTTTTCCACATGTTAATGAACTTTTTTCAGGAAACACGAATGAACCACTACACGGACTCTTGACCCCAGGACCTTGAAACTTTATAAAAATGACCTGGAGTTAATTCCTAACTTTGATTTCAAAAAGTCAATCAGTGTTAAGTTATTAAGCTATTTTTATAAAACTGTACCCTATATTGACTTTACAACTATGCATACACAATTTGAAAGTCACTGAACCATTGGTTCATGAGAAGATCTGAAGATGTATAAAGTTTTGGTCCTTTTTGGCCCATATTGGTACCCCTTTGATACCTGTCCCCTCATTCACAATCCGTAGGCGGCTTTACATGGGGATACTGCATGCCAAATTCTTGTGAAAATGTCGAAAAGTTAACAAAAGGTGACCTGAAAATATGCTGGTTCCTGTTGTAATTTTGGCTTCAATGACTTATAAAAGTTTGATTGTCACTGTTTTTATGTTATTTGTTTGTAGATTTGATAGAAATTTCTATTTATTTTAATAAATATTTATGATTATTAAGTACTAACTAATTATGTTCCTAATTATGTCATACTCTCCGCAATATTGATATATTATGAATTATGATTTTGTGATAATTTATGAATTCTAAAGTGAATTAATTTGATAATATATTTATATGTAAAGCAATTATATGTTTCCTCGTCTTAAAGCTGAACTACGAAGATAAAAAGCTTTTAAACTTTTAATAAAAAAAATGTGTGTTGAAAAAAATATATATCCCCATACAGCTGACATATTTGTAATTGTTTCTCCGGAAAATCAAGTCCCTCAGCAGGTATATACGGCGGCTTATTTATATTGGTCGTCATTGTATACCTGTACTCGCAACGCGAAACGTGCGAAGTCCCAGAGGCTGAACAAAACTCATCGAATCTTACCTGTACGTTTGTGTATACCGTGTCTACAAACGTTTCATAAGGAATGTACATCTGAGCATCCAGTGAAGTTTTCAGCAACGTACAAACAGCAACAAACAGAGATATGATTAGTTCATCCATAGTAAATTCAAAAGTTATTCCATTTTTCCAAAGATCAAGCCTTTTGCAAAACATAAACAAAGCGATCTGCTTCCTACTGTCATTCAGCCTTTGAGCCATATTTGTTCTCCCGATAAACAGCAAGGTGTTCCGAAAGAACTTACATGAATCAATAAATGTAATATTTATATAATATAAATTCTAATGTAACAAACAAAATACTCGTATATATTGAATCAAAATTACTGTATTACTGTAAAATATAATACACATGATTGATGTATAATGTAATACAATGTTATGTACTCTAATATAATAACTAATGTAATATGTGTATATGACTATCACTTTGAATTATATGTAATGTAATGTAATGTAATGTAATGGATCAAAATACCTTAATTACTGATGTATCAAACATTTTATTATATTAATCAATAGCGACAATATTATGTTATCAATTATTAATATTGTTATGGAAATCTTATGTCATGCGCTATCACAAATCTCACAGATGTAAAACTTTCATACAATGAAATAAGTACCGAACGGGATTAATGGACTTTAAGTTATTTGTGAATTTCAATATATGTTTTTGAAAAATGAATATTTATAGATAATATTCACCATTGTATCAATATGTATTTGAAAAATGAATATTTATAGATAATATTCACCATTGTATCAATATCTTAATATATGATTAGTCAACTTCTGGGTGTTAAAATATAAACCTGTGTGTGATATATATATTTCATTTAATTGAATTATGTAACAAATACACTTTTATATTCTATACATATAATATATATATATATATATATATATATATATATATATATATATATATATATATATATATATATATATATATATATAAAAGATAAAAAGGGCGTTGAGTTGTTACTTGTAAGGTCTTGGGCTCGCATCCCAGATCAGGCAGACTTTTTGTATTATTAGTTTTTAGTCAGCGTTAGAACTAGGTGAGGAAATGTGTTTGTACAAATGTTTCTTTAACAAAATCCGATTTTTTTTATATATATCTTATCTGTTTTATGATTTTCTTATATGAAAAAGATGAGTGAGACATTTCTCATATTATCCTCTTGTTTATCAGAAATAGTGAAGGTTTTTTTTTGGAAACCTTACATACTTTAAGTTCTCAAGGCCCTCTAGTACATTTGTGTTTTTATCAAGATAATTTTACCAAAACTTGATGTTTTAGGCGTTTTTTGAAAATTCGGAATATTTTGATTTTGTTGAAGGACATAACTTTGTATTACTAAATGGATGTAGGAAATGGTCAAGGAGTTGGATGTTGACAATTTAGGTTTTGACAGGGATAATATAATCATGGTTCCATAAAAGTTTTGCTATTTTTGTGTGCCAATCGTAGCTGTTGCATTTATTGGTATATAAATTCATTAAACATAATATGTATTATTTTTATAATGATATGCCGCATTTTAAAGCGATATGAGCTGTAGTAGGTGAAAAACTTCACATGCCCATTTTATGTGATATTCTATCTCATATATATTCCAAAGAGACCATCTGGTGGTTAGAATAACAAATGCATGAGTAAAATTGCAACAATCTTGCCAAACGTAACCTGTAATATAAGTTATTTTTGTCCGCCATACTTTGAGCATTGCAAATTAACTTTCGGTAATTTTTTACGAAGATTACCGAGTGACCAATTAACAAGTGCTATTTGCAGTTAATATACATTCTATTCTGATTGTTTTTTGCGTTTATTTTCGTACATCATCATTTCATACCTAAATTAGGCAATGTTTGTCTTTTTCGTCGTTTCTGAAATTGTCTACGTGCCAGGTATATCGGGTGATCTCGACCCATCTTTAACTCGTCCCATCGCATTCTCGGCTTTATTATTATTGACACATATGGTCATGAAGTGCCCATCTCCACCGGGCATTGCGGCAGGATTGTAAAATAAGGTACGCATACTTTTCACAGTTATATTGTTTTGATTTTGCCAATGTCAGCATTCAGGGTAACATTAAAATCGGAACATTTTCTTCTAGTGACCTGATATATTTATTCATATATTCATTCTATTTTCTTCAGGTATTTAAAATAGCGTTGGAAAGCATATATTTTACATACTACATGCACTTTACAATAAAAATCACGTCATGTATTTTAAAAATAAATATAAAACAAATAAAAATCGGCCGACTTTAACATAGTCCGAGCGCGTAAAGGACCGAGATCCCCTGACCGAATTACGAAATACATTTGATATGGCGAAAGAATTTATCTGAAAGGTCATTGCATACGGAAATACAGCTGGATTTTTTAAGGTACGGGAAAACTTAAATTCTAATAAAACAAATAACTTCGAAAAGAAGATCTTTTACAACGTTTTAAGTGTATGGTAATGTATTTTTAGAGTCCGTATAGCAATTATTAACTACTTCTAACATTAGTACGAATTAATTGTCCTGTGTCTTACAGATAAACAGGTAAATAATTGGCATGTTCTTCTTTACAAAAGGTAAGTCTCAATAGTAATTTGTAAATTCAGGATAACAAGTGTCTTTTCTTTAATATGTCGATACTGTGGACAGCACATACTCAATATTTGTATTTAAAAACTTAATGCCGGTGTAATGTAGTAGTAAAGTGATCCCCATAGACGGAACTACCCTTGCTCATGTAGAAAACTAACCCATACCTATAGAAAAAAATATATTGATTTAGAAAAGTGCACAACGAAGGAATTTGAAGTATAAGAGTTTTTGACATACGAATACACGTGAAATTTCAGAGTATAGAATCACGTGACGGCTCAGTGACTGATGATGATAACCTCTTCTAAAAGTTGGTTCGAATCCCGCTCAAAGCAACTGAAATTGTCTGAAGCTTTCTCCATCTAATGTGAGAATGTTTCCAGATCGTCGATTATCTCTGGATACTCTGGTTCAATATAGTTACATATATTACCAGTATATTTAGGAGTGACTTGTATTACATCCTATCAAGTCTATTTTCCCAAGTGAAAATTACAAATGCTTGTATTTTTCTGTCGCCTCTATTACTTTTGATACTATCCCAGGTTCTCTTGCAGAATGCCCTGCATCCGGTACAATGTTGAATTCCGCTTCTGGCCATTTCTCCAATAAATAAAAGAAAATATATGATATATCATATTTGAATTATCAAGATAATTTGTAAATTTATATCAAATGAAACATGTATTTCACAACAAATGCCTATCGAGTCATCAGCTTCATAGACAAATCCTTGATTCAAATTTCCTAAAATTCAATATTGATCCATTTCACTTATATTTTGACCCTGTAACATTGGATGGAAAAATGATACAGGTTTCTGACATGATATCAAGTTACAATCAGTTTCTATGACGTCATTGTCAGTTTTATTAGAAAATGCGTTACTCCCACCCAAAGATACAAGGCTGCAGTTAAGTGAAAAGGGCATATTATCGTCACCATTATTTTGTGTTTTGTCTTTAAACTAAAAATGAAATAACATAGGTAAATAATTGATAATCATCACTAAAAATTTCTTGACAGATTGGAAGATACTTTGTCAACTTGTTTTACATATTTACAGCAGTTTGACTAAGGAAAGTAATAAGTTCCTAAGGTTACTCTGTCGACCTTAAAATTTGTTGTAAACTTTTTTAAAAACAGCAAAGACAATTTGTCGTTTTGCTAAGAATTAGATAGAATTGACTAAGAAATGACACGTGCATCATTCTAAAATAATTTGAAAATAGTATAAATGGAAATATCACTCAATTTACCTAATTAGTATACATGAAAAGATAACTCACACTGAGCACCATTATGTACAACATTCATACACTTATAAATCGACGTAAAGTCGTAAATAAATTTACCTTGTGTAAAAGCCATGCAGTTTCCATGGGACAGACAACATCATACCGTCCCTGCACAATAGAACAAGGTATATGTCGTATCTTGTCGACATTGTCCAACAACTCTGTTTCTGATTTGAGGAATCCACCATGAACACAATGGTGACTGCAACAGTGGATATTGGGTAATACAAATCCCTTTATTTATATAACTAATAAAATATACTGGGTCTGTATCGTGAAAACTGTCCAATCATAATAGTGATAGGTATATAAACTGGTAAAAACCAATATAAACACATGATTCACGAGATTTCATTACAGAATCACCATTACAATCACCACTATGATAACGTATATTTAAAGTTAGACAGATAGAGATACATACATCACATGTTAACTTATTAAAAGAATTAATGGCTAAAGACAAAAAACACGTCACCTGGCAAATTATGAGAAAGATGGCTAAAATGAGACATCGCATGAAAAAAATACAGATTGGACAACTATACTACAGGGCTGATTGCTAAAAATAATAATAAAAAAAACAGACTACCTGCAAAGTGTATATCGTGAAGACAGAAATATATCTTCTTTAGAACTTTTCTAGTTCTGGTCAAAATGAACACGATCGCCTGATACTTATGGAGAGCTAAAGACGGAACACATCACCTTGACGACTGTTCAGGGGAATTGTCAAAACTAATCAGAATTAGCAAACTGGGTCATACAAACTAGAATTCAAAGATGGCGATAAAAGTTCATACTCTATCAAAAACTCTAAGTTTTTTTAATCAAATAGTTAGTTAAATGCAAAATAATTAGTTCTTAAGAGACGTAAACCTAGAAGACGACCAGAGATTGAATTAATTTCTCTTGATACTAAATTTACAGTTATAGACCAAGACAAATAATTATTACATTGAGTTGAAGAGGAGCTAAATTATGAAGTGAAATTATGCCTTTCGTCTTTTTGCTTCTGGTATAAGAGTATTTTAATTCTACCTACCTTTGATAAGCAAATTTTTCAATGACAATTGGAAAAAATTAATAGAATATATATTAGTTACAAACTACCTTGCTATTCGTGCAAACTGCAGAGCCCCGTTATCATTTTTAACTTTCTCCAGCATATCTTCGTCTATCAGCAGCTGCACGATAGAGAGTTCCCAGGTAATCCACCTCCTTGCAGCGTTTAGGGCTTTCTCACTATCAACAGAATTCAACTGACGATAGTAGGCTCCCATCAAGTCCCCTCTTTCTACCTATATGTATAATAATAATAGTACATCAATCCCATTTTCAACGAGTAGCCATTCCATGGTTATAAGATTCCATAAATTTCCCATTCTACCAGTTGTCAAACCATAAGATTCTATCAAAAGCCCTTTCTTTCTTGTCATAAGATTCCATGATCACAATTTTTACCTGTCGTACCACAATACGCCATCAAGCTCAATCTTTCTATCTACAATCATACCATAAGATTTCATAAAGATATTTTTTTCCGTATTAGTCATATGAACATAAGGTTTGCTCAAGCCCCTCTCGCCTTTTTTTTACCTAGTCAGAGATTCTTCCTTCTACCTATAGTCATAAAATATGATGTCATCAAGCCCTTTTTATCTAAAAGCAAAAAATTCCATCAAACCCGTCTTTCTAATCACAGATTTATATTAAAAATGTAGATTCCATCAATCCCCTATTTCTACCTGAAGACAAACGATTCATCAAGCACCTATTTCCACCCTCAGATCATTAGTCCTCTAGTCCCTCATTTCAACTAGAGTAATGACGAATCCACATGTAGCTACATTCAAAAGAGCAAACACATCTTAATAAGTTAGCATAATGTCAAAGCTACAAATGTACCCTGAACATCAAAATTGAAGAATATATTTCGAGAAGAAAATTAAGTAAGCCTTCAGAAACGACATGAAAATTACAAAGTCAAAAAATGAATGAATAATATATAATATTCAATTGCGACCAATCATCAAATATTCACAATTATCAGTACTGTGTCTTTTGATACCAGTTAATTATTATACTAAACCGTTGTTTTAGACGCTTAATTCCTGAAAAAATAAAATAGTCATCATTTTACAATGTATAAAGAATATAATGTATTTTTAAAATCTTACTTCTGGTATAGGCTCAACATATGCTTCCCACTTGTCTGGAAATAGCTTACTAGCTCCATCTTGGTAACACCATAGACCCTCTCGCCTATGGAAATAATGTATCAATTATAGTTTGTATTGGATAAAATTAACAACAATATGGCGTTATATAAGGATTAATTTTAACATCTTTGCTATTTACTGAAAGTTAACTGGCATGAGGCAGAGTACACTTTATAGTATTGCGCTCCGCAATAATTTAATCATAAACATTTATCACAACACAGACAAGATAAATAGTAGATCAAATAAGGTTTAATTTTATTTTCGAAAAAAACGTAAAACAAAAATCAGCTGTTAAGCGCGTATGAAAACACTGGCCTAGCAAGAGACGATGGCAGCGTGAAGGACCGACTGTGGGAGGCTCACTACAAAAATAAAAACTTTGATTTTCGAATTCTAAAAAATTATAGCGAATAATAAATTGATTAAATCAGTTGCTCAGTAAAAAGAAAATTATCTCTTATCATTATCTTTCGAACTGAACGAGCGAAAATCACTAGAATAGGATATGGTGGTCGTATGTAATGTTAGCATGATTCCATCCGACGTGAAAGGAATTCCTTTGTGTACTGAATGACCTCAGAACTAGACGGTTCTAACTTTTCAAGAGGTACGCATGGCACTTATGACTGAAACAACTGATAACTCGAATGAAACCCGTGGCGAAACAAAAGAAGTTCAACTGTGTATAGAGGATTGTTTTAAACATGAAGTCTGAGTGATAAATAAATGGATAAATGATACATAATAGAAACAATTGACATTTACTACAATCCTAACCTGTTGATATGTGCTGTTCAAAACGTGACGCAATCAGACTGATCTGCCAACACGGAATGTTGATTTCTTTTGACTATCAAAACATTGTCGGGGATGGATCCGTATCGGAGATTTGGAATTCAGTGATTTATATACTTACTTTCTTTCATGTTATGATGTGAGGAAATATACATGATTTTTGTTTTTTATATCTGAATGAACGAGCATACTGTAGACAATGCCCAAATACGAGCCCCGGCCGGCCGGGCCCTGTGCTTAGGTAGGCTACGTATCGGCCTTATCTGTCATAAAAATAGCATGATTGCAAGTTTGTTTGTCAGAACTCTTGAATTCTACGATCTGTTACGCTAGTATTGATATTAAAACTTAAACATAAAGCGTAATTGGTTTTATTTATGTTTTCGCTTGCTAGAGGTACTGTACTGCATGTATGCATGTAAACAGTGTCGTTGAAAGTAGTTCCATCTGCTTGGTAACGCCAAGGGGCTCGTGACGTAGCTGTGCCAGTTATACCGGTGCAATGCGGGTTACACAGATTTAACTTGCTTTGCTCCAACCAATCAGCGAGCAGTATTTATGTAATATTAAATTATACAAAGATATAAATTAAAAATTTTAAAGTGCCAGTCTTAATCATTATCACTGTTAAAATACACGAAGATATGACTATAGACAAAATACCAAAGCGTTAGATCTGAATGTTATACATTTATTGGGAGGGTAATATTATACAATTATTGCTCTTGTTTTGAGTTGACACAAATATTTGTCCACCCGAGAGGCGTTATGTCACCCGAGGACACTGCCCGAGGGTGACATAACACCTCGAGGGTGGGAAATATTTATGTCAATCCAAAACAAGGGCAATCATTGTTTTATTATACCGAAAGGCAATAAAACTTAACTAACAAACTAACCTACGTAAGTTCATAACGATTGTAACACATGTGTCATTGTGCCTTCGGCACTCAACACTTGCGATATGTTTTATCATTCTTTGTGTCGTTTTTTAATCTTAAGCCTCCATCAAGGCTGACTCCAGCAAATATATTTAACAACGATGTATCAATGCTGTCAAATCATTAAATTTCGGCTGTTGTTTCTCTCCATTCCAGTCTGCATCGAGTAATCTATGAGTTATGAAACGGACATTTTATGTGCTAGAGGTTACAACTAATTACCACATAGCCTACTAGGTAAAGAACAAACCGTACGCGCATTCATTTCTGTGCACGAGAGGGTGAAATAAATCCCCATAGAGGGTGACATAAATGTTTCAGGGTGACATGAAGAAATGTTTTAGATCACGTGAAACGATTTTGACTAATCGGAAGTAAAGATACATACTAGAGGTATAATAAAAAGATTTGTTCAACCTTCATGTGAGGGAGTCGTGATTTTTCTGGGTTTAACAATTCTCCGTATCTCCTTCGCAACTGGGTAATATATTGTTATCATACAAAAACTGAACAATTGACAATGTTTTGGAAAATACAAGTTGCATGTAGTAACTGTGATAGTAAAGTGTGACACCTACTAGACCGACAGATGGACGGGTAGACAGACAGACACTTGACAAAGTGTTACTGTGACATTACATCGCAGTATTGTAGCCCGTTTTGTATTCTCAGCATCTTTATTGTGAAGGATCGCTGCCGAATCCTCCTCTGTAATGCGTCCAGACCTGGATGCATCCACATTCGTTTATCGTCTGCACCACGTCACACTTTTCACTTATCGTAACAAGAGCGATAACTCGTACTCTAGATTTGGGTTCCGAATGGGGTAGACATGCCCGTGAGGCATGACGATTTGTCGCCCGCCCAAGTAATTTCTGTAGGTCAATAATATTCATGTCAATTATGTGAAGTATAATGATAACATCCTTTGTTTACCTTATGTATTTTTCTTTCTTTCTTTGAATGAATGAAAGGCATCACATTCTTACCATGTCTTCGTTTTGTCAGCGAAGATACAGTGAGAAATATTTTATGTGACTTTGTTTAATCACATACCTAGTGAACGTTGTACCCACTCCGCATTTTCACTGACAAATAAATGTACTTGTAACATCAAAGACAGGGAAATCACAAAATAACCAAGGAAACAATTATTGGTAAGAAGTTGTAGTACGGTAGTATATATTTTAACAAGTTCGATGAATCAGCTGGCCAGATATAAATCTATAGTTCCTGTAATCTGGCAATGCAAAAGTCAATCACAATTTTGAATTATAAACACGAAGGTCGACTACGAAGTAGGCATCTCTTTTACGGAAAAGGTTTCTTCTTAAGGATACAGTTTATGAGAGAGATTCAGAGCAAAAACAGTATTTTCCGATCCCATGATACTTGAAAATGAAATTAAACGAATAACCATAATGAATAAACTGGTAGTGATAATCGAACAGGCCTCTTCAAAGGATTATTATTAGTAATTAATGTTAAGTTTTAAATAAAGTTCATTTAAAGACCAGCTGATATACTGTCTCGAAAGTATTTGTCAGTAAAAACCGATTTCTAATCACTCCCGTTTTCTTTTAAGCAACGTGTAGAATCTACCGTAATCATCTATTGTGTCACGTGCAGATGACCTCGTAGGTGTGTACTTATCGATCAATGAAAATGCGACTTATAATTGTAAACATTTCTATCATTATAAACAACACCGAACACAAAAAATCCTGAAGTAGACATTGGATAGTATCGAATAACTAAAGGTATTCCGAATTAATTTTGCAGACTGCGACTTGTATATATATTTTTAATACATTTGTTTGCCATCCTGTAAGTCGCATTTTCAGTGGTTAAACATTACACACCAAATGTCATCCGAACTTGATCACGTACCGGATTGCGTTAGATCCTCTACGCGACATATCAGAAAACGGATGTGGTAATTACGAAATTGTAGGCTTTGAAATTTTACAATCTCAGTACCTGCTAGCTGTGAATATTCCTCGTAAAATAAGAGCTTTTACTTTGTCTGTATGTGTCTCAGCATAGGCTAGAGATACGGTCGAACCCCAGCTACCTCCAAACAAAACCCAAGTATCAATCTTCAAATGTTTACGTAGTTTTTCCATGTCTTGTACTGTGTTCCGAATTGTGTTGTCCTAAAATTTATATACCAGTTTTAGTGATTGTAAACAACAGTCCAGGAGGTCTTGGTCTTTACTATTTATAGTAAAATCCAAATTACCTGGCGGGGTGGAGTCTTGTGAACCATTTTTTACCTGGACGAGTTTAAATTTTAGGCAATAAAGCATAGGATTAAAATTACACTGACTAGAGTAACCATCATGCATAAGCAAGTATCCAAGGAGAAATAAAACTTTTTTTTCGTGCAGCCACGTGTTACATGTCATAACCGAAAAGTGAGTAGTTTCATTCGTATAATAATCAAAAGGTTACTCCACCGCGTCATCTTATGTGAATCAGACAATAGACTCGTGAAATAAAGTTTCTTCTTATAATGTGTTTTTTTCTTCACTTTTTCGTAGAGGCCGTCATTGTATTACATCCAATAACCTTCCCAAGAACAATAGATCTGAAAAGCCCTATCAACAAATTTAAAAAAGAACCTCGAAGAATATGTAAACTTAATTAAACAACAACGATATTTGAAAATCTAACATAGTTGGTTTATTTTGTCACTTAATTTAAAGAAAGAGTATGCCAAAGGAGGGGTCCCTCCTCTAGCTATTTCGTCCAAACCTGGATCCACCCGCGGGAACATTTGTTCGGGACCAGAACTACGTTTTGCCTCTAAGTTCATCAAAATCGATCAACTTTTTCAGCAGAAGTTAAATTAGTTGAACTTTCATTAGTGCATCCATTTCCCTATTATGAATAAATAATTGAAAAATCAAATCACTATACACAAAGAACACAAATTTATTTCCAAAAATAGAATCACAGAAATCACAAAGCTTGAATGAAAATGACACAGTTCAAAAAGAACTAAAGACACGTCCGAAATTCGGAACAGAACCATGACTAACACATTTTTGTGCAGGTGGTCTGAACAAAACGTTCTTCAAAGGTGAGTACCCTCTACATATTCATTCACATCCCGAATTCAACACTTAACAGATCCGGTACTTCTTTTCTACCAAGTTTATTTAAATTCTATTCCATGATTACAAACTGACTGTGTATAAAAATGATCCAAACTCCTATTTCTTTTTCGTAGTCTTAAAAATTCATAAAACTCCAAACCTTAGATCTCAGCAAAAGTCTCTTATATCATGATTTTTCGTTATTAGAAGTAAATACAAAATAAATACATCGTTGTCAGCCAAGTTGAAGAATTTACATAAAATTGAATGAAAATGACAAATTCTGGTGCAGTTAGGTTTTCATTTGTGAAGCGGATGTGCAGAACGTTGATATTAAACGCGATTTCTGATATCTTTGTGACAACAACGTATCAGTAAGTACTTTCTGTAAATGAAATGTTCATATGTTGAATATGCCCTGGCATATTGAATTATCTGAGAGGTATCAACACCCTATCAGAATATTACTACTTAAATGTAGAAAGTTGACATTGGCAAAGCCGAAATCATGGCGTTGGTCATAAAACTATCTTTATTATTATTTCCGGTTTCGGAGTATAGTAAGCTTTTTTTTTCTTTATCTCTATGTCAAACATTAAATATCCGATAAAATGATTGTATTATATAATTACTTTAAATTTATCCTATCCTTGTACAAGAATTATCTTTTGTTTCTCCAAATATCACCCTGATTCAAACCTATTATTTTTGTATCTTACAGCATAATAGTCTTCTGTTTTGTTTCAATATGACGTCGATTCTAAACTAACACTATAGTTTTAGACATATATATTATACTGCTTTAAATCTAATATTGTTCCGTGTCTAACAATATCATAGTGATTATAATTAATTACTACTTTCATATATCAAAGTAAATCCCACCTTGACCTCTCCTGCAGGTGTTGATTTCCCTCCTCTTTGATAAAATAAAATTATTCTGTAAGTTGTTGGGTCAAAATATCGTCTATCTTCTGCACTACAACCCCATCCTGGACCACCATGTCTATGCAAAGATTCAACAAACATTAGTCAATAAATTCACACGCTCATCCCACAGTGAACTGGCATGACGATAAATATGCTGTTTTGAGGGTTGGTGGGGTGGGTGGCAATTGCTTTTATTTTCAATGTAATATCCAAAGATTTGTAGAATTATATTGAAAGTTACATCGATATTACAATGTTCCTCTTCTATTTTTTTCATTTTCTATTTCAAATAAAACTCCCATGGACATAATATTAGTTACATTGTTTGCCATACTTAAAAGTTAATTATAAACGTTAATGTTGTAATGCTTGTACTATTTTGGTTATATCATGACAATATATTTACTGGAGAATTCAAAACGCAAAACTTCGAATATATCGAGTGAAATAACAATAGACATTTGAAATCTCGCCGATCGTACTTCCTGATCTCTGATGGTAAAATATTAAACACTGCATGTTTAAACAGTATATGACAATGGAACGATAAACCTTAAGGGGCTAATCTGGCAAATTCGGTCAATTATACAACTGATATTTTCTGTTTACCCAAGTGATGTGAGATTTTGAATATCCAATTATGTAATATTTGGGACTTAAATGTCTACAAACTTAACTGAAGATGCTTAAGTAGAAAATGACGAATATTTGAATACGAATCAAGTACTAGTCACAAATATTCCAATATTGAATTTTCGTATTCGTTTCAGCTCTAGTCATGACCCATATTCAGCTTTGATCATATGAAACTACAAGACATAATTGTATCAATAAAACCTACATAAATACTACAGGATTCCCATCTTCCTTCCCACTTTCTTCATAGTAAATATTGTGAATATCTGAGACTTTCAGGAAATCTGAATGATATGGCTCAATCTCTGGAAATAATTCCCGCTGAGTCGACATCTTTCTCCAAATCAATGAAATAAATAGTAGTTACATGTATTAGCCTCAGTTGTGTGCGTTGTGCCAAAAAGTGACTTTAGTACAGATGTCCTAGCCAGATTTTTGTTACCCTGACGTCATCAAGGCGCAATAAGACTGACTTACTTGTTTGGATATGTACTGATTTTTAAATAGTTCTATATTTTATCACATCTGTGGACACTCGACAGTATCCACACCCCCAGTTATAAATATCACAAAATTTAGAAAAACATCACAAGTTAGCAATAATTTCCATAATGATAATCAATGTGATGTCAATTCTTTTAACATTACAGAAGACATTGTATTAATGATTAGAACAGAATTTCTTTATTATCGGTACAGTAATTTAACAATTATGACATTATATACTACAACCTTGGAATAAGTGAAACCTTTTTCAGAAAGGATAACTGGAAATGTCCATTTAAGGCGTTTTGGCAACATGCCAAGTTTGAAAAAATATATATACCAGGCCATTCACAAAAATGCCATTTTTACAATTCAAAGGTCACACTTTTTTTGGTGTATTTCCAATAATTTAAACGTACGAACCCTACATTTTCAGTTATTCCAAGTACAGATGATTTTTGACGTTTGAACCAATCACCTTGAAATTTTGGCTTAATAGATTTTTCCTGTCACAACACAAAATCTTTAAAAGCATATGACATCTTGAATTCGTAATATTAAAATGCCCCTATATACTATTTTTCCTTTTTAAAGAAATGAGCAATACTGAGGTTTTGACCAATTATTTTTTTCATCTTTTTAAACCCTTAGCTCACAAAATAGTGAAACAAATTTAACAACGTTCATAAATGTATTCCGGCAAATGACTACACTTGTAATGCTCAAGTATTTATGTCATGAATACTATACAAAACTACCACCCTTACATATGAGGGCTGATTGATAAGTGTTGAGTCGCATATGTAAGGATTTGTCTTTTGGGAGACGTATTGCACTATTTAAATCTAGGTCTAATCTCCTTCAGTGTTGATACACTTTGATTGTCCTCCGCTGCATTATGACGTCTTAATCGGTCTAGAAATGTGTACAGGAAATGACCTTTTTCAATTTATGGAATAGATGGAAGTCAGATGGAGAGAGATCAGATGAGTATTGGGAACGTTGAATCAGTAAAAAGACACAACCATTATTGGCGGGCATAACAATGACATACTTGTGAGCAGGGACATTGTCCTGGTGGAACAGACACCTTTACTGAGCTTTCCACTTTTCTTAATTGCCAACGAAGTGATGCATACATGTAATATGTTCCACTGATTGTTTGTCCCTTTTGGTAATATTCTAACATAAGTCCATAGTCACAAACCGCCGCTGAAAGTTGGCAGGATTTGCCTCTAAATGGTTCAGATTGCTACGTGCAATATTCCGCCTTTTGCATTGCTGATTAATTGTCAGCAGTCTTGGTACCCAACGAGATGAGAGCTTTCTCTTCTCAAAGATCTTCCGTAAGAATGGAATGAACTCTTTCCCGAGGAACTTCGACACCACTGGCTTTATATCTTAAGTGACCATTTAAGGAGTTCCACACTCACAGGCCTTCCAGGACGGGGGTCATTCCGAAGGATCTGCCAGTCATGCATAAATTCTGCTACCCAATTTTCTTACGTAGCATATGAAGGGTCATCCTCTCCTAGTGTTGCTACCATGTCAGCATGAATAGCCTTAGGCGCAAGACCTTTCTTGAATAAATATATGAATCACTCCTCTCTCGGGAAATTTGTCCATTTTGATAAAGTCAGTTGCCTTGTTTACTTTAAAGTGTTAGCTCTACGACCAAAAATGACAGTCGGAGAACAGTATCGCTGAAAATGGGCAACTCTGATTGACTCCTTCAATACGAGACTAAAAACGTATCAACCAACCTTCGTTCATAAAAGAAGAAAAAGTTAGCGGTGTCCTTTAATTGACATTTAGATATATCGACGATGTTTTGTCAATTAATTATGACAATTTTCATACATATATCAATGCGATATATCCCGATGAACTAGAAATTAAAGATGCAACAGAATCAAGTACACGCGCTTCATACTTAGACATTTTACTTACTATAGACAAAAAACGGGAAATTAACAACTACGCTATATGACAAACGCCACGATTTCGGCTTTCCAATCGTAAATTTTCCACATTTAAGTAGTAATATCCCACAATCACCCGCATATGGAGTTTATATTTCACAAATGATCCGATATGCCAGGGCGTATTCAACATATGAACATATCATATGCATAGGTAAACTTCTCACTGACAAATTACTGACACAAGGATATCGAAAACTGCGTTTGATGTCAACGTTCCGCAAATTTTACGGTCCGTACAATAGTCTTGTTTGCGACTTCTCTGTTTCACTTAGTGAAATGTTGTGTTACCTGTTCGATGGCGGTTGTTGAGGCGTCTGTACAAATTATGACGAGGATTCGTTCCTCACGTATTTCATTTTTTATACTGTGAACTCATGGCGGGTGTGACCGGTCGATAGGGGATACTTACTCCTTCATGGCACCTGATTCCACCTCTTGATTTAAGAGGTCTGTGTTTGTCCATTTTTTACCAGATTTGTACCTATATCCTAGACATCCTAGTGATTTATACTTTGGTATCTGAGATTTTTTAAATTATAACATGTTTTATAACAATGGTTTAGTTAAAGAAAATAAAGTACATATTGCATGAAGTTTGTAATTAAAACCTAAATGTATATGTACACATATCCATTATATTACTCTTGAAATGAAAATCATGAAGTGTATGCCTCTGTTTACAGGTCATGATCAATATATCCACTTATAACTCAAAAAATTAATTATTTCAGTTTTCTAATCGCGAATTCTTGTATTCACGAACGCAAAAAACATTTGTATAAGTGATTTATAGTATCAACATACTCTGTAAGATATGTATCATACCGATATCTAATGAATTCTGTGGTTGATACAATAAATACATTTTGACCAAATATATAATCTTTCAATATCTTATCTTGATAACATACAAATTACAAATGCTGTAGGGATACTCTACCACTGACAGTTTTACAGATAGTAGTACGGTACTGTATTAGACGTAATTTGACATGGTGTATTGTTGTGAAGTATGGTGATAGATAATTTAACAAAAACATAGTATCACAGGTATATCGATTAAAACATTCTTAAGAGATTCTTTCATGAGGGTAACATCGATTTAGACATCCTCAAAAGATTCTTTAATGAGGGTAACATCGATTTCGATATCGTCAAGAGATCCAGTTAGGTATAATCAATTAAGACATCGTCAAGATATTCTTTCATGAGGTATCTATATAGACATATATCGTCTAGCGATTCTGTGTAGACATTGACAGGAGATCCTAGGATATTTGTATAGAAATATCAACAAGATATCCTGAATCAACAAGGGATCCTGTAACAAGGATATCAATACCATAGTTCCTCATCGGTGGCGGTACATGAATACATTGGAAGTGACAAGGAACGTGTATATCAGAGATATTTGATATTAAACAAAAACAAGGTACAACAAATGTATAACACAGACGAAGTATCAGGTTTTAGAATAGCATTTACATAGAACGATAACCCATAACATTTTTTATAATGAATAGATTCAAGGATTTTGAAACATGTTAAAGATACAAAGTAAAGGGTTCTAGAAAAGGTTTTCGCAAGATACCGGGCTCAATATGTCTGGAATACTGAAAAGGTCCCCGAAATATCTGACACTGAGAAAGATCCCGAGGTATATGTAATATTGACAAGACATTAGATTTAAGAAATGTTTTATATTAATGAGGTGCAAAATTATTACAAGTAAGCTGTATACTGAAGGAATTTCGTCTTCAAGTTTTTCAGAAAGTTGTAAGACTGGATCATAATTTCTAATTTTTGCTGCTACTAGTAATGTAATTTTTGCTGCTACTAGTAATGTGACCAATGATTCATAATTGACAAGACTTATTAAGTGTTCATCATGATCTGTTGGTGTGTTCATTTGTATATGTAATGTATTTGGTCTTTTCTCTGCCATGTTTATATTAAATCAAACCTGTAACAAAGTCATATATGATTCATCAAACAAATGAAATATAGTATCAATAGGACATTTCTATCGTTCTGACCTTTTTTGATCTTATCACAAATTGACCTCACGGGGCTTTTAAACATCTGATTATAGAGGATATAAGCATATACAGTCAATCAAGTGAAACTTATCTGAATTTATCAAATTGGGGGTAGGGATAATAATTTGCAATAAAATCAAGTCTTCTATATATTTTGTTACTGAAAACATATTTTGTTATCTTAATTAATGGATGAAATTTCTCATTTGAAATGACCCTGCAATATGTTCTTGATGTTAAAATGAAGAAAAACAATTAATTTCTTTCAGTTTTTTTATAAGGCCATAATTGCACGTTCCACTTTATTATCATGTGTAGGAATATATCCCTGTAAGATTTAGATGGCTCCTTGCAGAACCAATTTCAAATAGTTATCGAAAAGTGAATAGCATTGACTGTATTGAGACAAACATTATGAAGATAATCAAATTAAGATAGAACAAGCTAATTCGTATAATTTACACCCCCCCCACCCCCCTTCGTAAAGGGGTAATAATATTGTAGGTAAACTCTTTTGAAGTCAGGTTGAAACATGTAATTTTCATGCTGTTGACACAAGATGCATTGCTTGGAAATCGAACAAACACTAAAGCCGTATACACAAGTTAGATGTGTAATTGAAAATGTATTACGGAATAAAGTAAACTGGTTGAAATAAGCATAGATTGAATATTATATACTTGTAATGATGCTAAGCAGATCCGTGGTAAAATGACTTTTTTCGTCAATCAAGGTGCCATAACATCCGCCAAAAGTGGCGATCAAACTTGGCCGAGCCCTTTAGGCATATAACCTTGTTACCAAGTTTCAAGAAAATCGGATAATATGTGTTGCCGTGATTGCACGGAAACGGCAAAAAATGACATTTTTTCGTTAATCTAGGACCATAACTCAACCAAATAACGTCCGCCAAAAATGGCGATCAAACTTGACCGAGCCGTTTAGGCATTTAACCGTGTTGCCAAATATGAAGAAAATCGGATATTTGCCATGATTGCAAGGAAATGCAGCGTGACAGACAGATGGACAAACCCAAATTAATATTCCCCGATTCGGTGAAAGCGGGGAATAAAAAGTGTATTAAATAAATGATCCTTCTCCCTTCATAGACACAGTTAAGAGAATAACATTTCTGGTGGGTATATATAAAGTGCTTATAACCACTAAAGCCACAATGAATACAATGCTATCAAACATTTTCTGAAAATAAAAAATTTATATCCTTAAAAAATAGCAATGACAATTATTCATCCTAGATGGTACCGATACCCCAAAATCCAGGGTCTGGCTCATGGACTAAAAGAAGTAAAAGCTAGTGGTGTCCTTTAATTTGACATTTAGATATATCGACGTTTTGTCAACTAATAATGACGATTTTCATACATATTTCAATGCTATATATCCCGGCGAACTAGAAATTAAGCACACACGCTTCATACATTAACATTTTACTTGCTATAGACACAGACGGGAAATTAACAACTAAGCTATACGACAATCGCGACGATTTCGGCTTTCCCATCATAAAGTTTCCACATTAAGTAGTAATGTCCCACAATCAACTGCATATGGTGTTTATATTTCACAAAATGATCCGATATCCCAACTGGGCAAAGCATGTAACATGTAAACATTTCAGAGAGGTAAAATACTCACTCACAAATTATTGACACAGGGATATCGATAAACCGCGTTTAATGTCAAAGTTCTGCAAATTTTATGGTTCGTATAAGTCTTGTTTGCAATTACTCCGTTTCAATTAGTGAAATGTTGAGTTGCCTGTTCGATATCTGTTGATGAGAAGTCTGTACCAATTGTGACGAGGATTCGTTCCTCACGTATTTCATTTGGACTTGACTGTGGACTCATGGCGGGTGTGACCGGTCAACAGGGGATGCTCACTCCTCCATGGCACCTGATAAAACCTCTAGATTTCCAGAGGTCCGCGTTTGTCCAATAACCCCAGATATATGTATCCTGGAAATCCTGAACATTTAAACTTTGGTATCTAATACTTTATATTACCACCAAGTATTTTTTCAAATATATTAAGATATCACCAATGTTTGGTGAAGTGCCATAAATCTTGACCTGTGCTATGGACTGAAGACATTGCAGTAAGGGTTCTTTTACGTGCCGAGCCTTCCATGACACGGAACCTCGATTTTAAGTTTCATCCAAAAGATCATTTCGTTTTGTTTTGTATGCCCACTGCTTGACAAAGGAACAGTTATTACCATTTGTAAAGTCTTTGGTATGACTTAGTACCGGGAATCAAAACTGGGATTTGAATTTAATGCTTAACTTTGTATTGATTTATTTGTAATATATAATTGAAAACTGTTAAAATGATAACGTTTATGACATAAAGAAAGACAAGGAACAATTCTTATAAAAACCCTGTATTTATCAAAATAGATGACAAAGATATAAAGGATATTTGACAATTGTTGAATAACATGTTTATTACATCGAGTGAGGCAGGAGAATACATATTTAACAGGAATGTGTGTTATTCAAAAACAATTGTCAAATATTTCTATTTATTACATTTTTGAGTCATGTTTTGTTTCCTGGCGTTTTGTAGCTATGTCTAGATAGAGTCTATAATCTTCGAGGCGTGAAATGTAAACAAACCACTTTACATGTTGGTTGAAATACATCACTCCGCTACTAAGAAATAGTGCATTGAAATGTGGGAAAATATAGGTTAAAAACATGAGACAAACAAACGGACAATCAAAGATTTATTATAAATAAAAATTATTTTCATTCATGTAATATTGAGATAATATATATAATAGCAAATGGTGTGCTAGTTAGTGTCTTTGTTTGTTTGTCTTTTGTTGTTTAACGTCCCACTCAAAGAATATTTCACTCATATGGAGACGTCACCAAATGCCGGTGAAGGGCTTCAAATTTTGGCCTATGCTCGGCACTTACGGCCATTGAGCAGTGAGGGTTCTTTAAAGTGCGGACACCTACTGTGACACGGGACCACGGTTTTTACTGTCTCATCCAACAGACAGGAAACCAACCTGCCGCCGGTTGGACTCGAACTCACGACCAAGAGTCGAGCGCGCTACCGACTGAGCCAGGCCATTCTAGCAGAAGACAACTTGTTAGGACAATGTAAGGGAGATAACTCTAATAAAAGAAGAAAAAGTAGTCCCAAAAGAAAAAAAAAAAAGTATTTTGATTGGCTAAAAATGAAATACAGGATTTCCATTTACCTTGCATTGAGTTGCATGTAAAAGTTAAAAAATCAATGAAAAATAACAGTGAAAAATAAAGCATTTATTTCATTGAAAAATCTTATAAAACATGTAATAAAAACTAATATTACAGAACTAAATAATCTGTGTTTTATGAATATATGAGTTTAATTTCTCTTATGGCACATATATGACAAATATATCACAATGATTCTTACAGAAAATATATCTAAAACATGTACACTGTATGCCTGAATATTTCGCCCCTGGTTTTGTTGGCCCTGTTTACGACAGAAAACACATTTACCCCTTCTTAAATTCGCCTTAAATCACTATACTCTAATGAATGGCATATATGTCAGTTCTTCAGGTATTAAGCTTGACATTTTTGCTTTTATCTTAATTTTGCCCTCTAATGTGGGCAAAAATGACACAAAAATTAAACAAGGGCGAAAACTTACAGGTAAACAGTATCTGAACGTCGAGCTATTACTTCAAATTAAAAGTCATACATATTTTTTTCGAGATTTGATATGGCATTTGGACTTACACATTATGATTCTCCTCTTCTTCTAACTTTTATTCTAAAGGTACACATACTTCTCCCTTTCTTCTAACATTTATCCTAACAGAATACACAATTACAGGTTATCCGAATTCCGCATCTTCTTTACATTAAAGCACATTTACGTATCATTTTATCAACATCCATCCATGCATAATTCATACAGAATAAAAGCAATATCATACTTCATAAACTTAGCACAACCTGGATGACAACTTTTAGATAGTTCAAATATTGTAAAAATGTGAGGTCGTACTTAAGTCTCACTAAAGTGATATGTTGAAAGAGCATCAAGTCGCCACCACGATCAATCTCTAATATAAGTCATTATAAGTTATTATCCACTTCATTTTAGAATATATTTATAGTTATAAGAACATTTATGATATACACTTGTACAATGTCTTAAAGTGGAGTAAATAAAATATGGTTGAATACCCTTGACTAATTGTTGATTAAAATGGTGAATAAAAAAATTAATAATATCTCTAACTAAAACAAGAGTGCTTTGAGCTCATGGTACGCCCGTCTCTGCCAAATCCAAGGCAAATTTTGCTGGAAAGGGGCATACATATGATGTATACAGAGATCTGTATCACCATGTGATAGACATGAAAGCCAGTAATTAAGGAACATAAGTCCAATGCCGTGGGAAATTAAAACACGACAACAAAACCCGTAATATATGTTTAACACTATTGCTTATTGTGATACCATACCAAATTTGAAAGGAATTAAATGAATAATAAAAAAGTTTGTGCATTTCTACATAATATCCTTTTTTGGATATCAAAGGGCCATAACTCTCGTGAAAAATAACACATATTTATTTTATGATATGCACATTTCCATATGATACTAATCACACATGCCAATCACAAAACATTTGGGCAACAACCGTGGGACTAGTTGTGCCCACAAGGAAATTAACACAAGGAACCAGATAGTAGGTCACAAAGTGCCATAACTCCAATTCAGCAAAGAGTTGAAACATGACAACAAAACTGGAATATTATTGCTTCTTGTAATACCATACCACATTTGAAATAAATTAAATGAAAAATAAAGCATTTTCTACATAATGCCCTTTTCGGCATTCAAAGGGCCATAACTTTTGTGAAAATTAAATTCATTTTACAATATGCACATCTTTATGTCATACCAATCACACAAAACTAGGTCACATAGGGCCATAGCTCCAATTCTGTGGAAAGTTGAAACACAACAACAAAACCCGTATTATATTTTAAACATTATTTATTCTAGCGATACCATACCAAATTTGAAAGAAATTTAATGAAAAATATTTGAACATAATGTCCATATTTGGCAATAATAGGGGCATAACTCCGCCAAATATAATTGAAATTTCACAATTTACTGACTTGTAAGAACGGCCCATGCAAAGAAACATCCTTCCAAGTTTGACGAAAACCAGGCCATAATTGTTCAACTAAGGGCATAAAACAACCGGACAGATGGACATACAATGCCATACCATAATACCCCCATCTTTGACAGGCATATAAAAAAATAGGTCTCAGAATCTCATTCAAAATAAATGTCTGGAAAGATATATTTCAAACTAAAAGAAATGGGATATGGCATTTCTAAGTTGCAAGAATTTGTGCCTAATCCCTTTGCGTTTTCTTTAATGCAATAAAATATGTTCAATTCAAACAACAAACTACAGGTGGTTTAAAACTTTAATATATATATATATACACCTTATTACTAACCTGATTATTTTGAGATATCCAAATTCAATATGAACAAAATTTTCAATTAAAATACTTTCTGTCCTTGTTGGACAGCCTACTGCTTATTATTGAGTTATTTCTCATTTCTCCAATAAGCAATTTCCATTTTACCAAAACTTAAGAACTGGTATATCGTCATAACTATTGCATGTATAATTATATAACTAAACTACAATATTTAATTTATTCTTCTTGATTATAATATAACACATTGCAAATGCGAGAATATATACTTAATAGGAAGTGGTCGCTTTTCAGGACCTTCTCTGTATCACAGCACCTCAATATAAGATTAAAGAATAAAACAAATGGGGCTCATCAATACCAAATGATGCACACACTCGCTCTTATTAAGACATAAAAAGGTATAGCAATAATGAACTACCCCTTAACCGGAGTACGAATTGATTGCACTGTGTCTCACAGGTAAACAGACTACTGATTATCATGTTCTTGTATAAAAATAGAAAGCCTTCATTCACGACAGGTAAATTCATGCGTCTTTTCTAAAATATATCGATATTATGGACAGAAAATATTTATTTTGACATAAACAGCATTATGAGATAAACACTTTGAGATAGCCAGAGTCAAAATAGAATAAATATAGTAAAAATGATGGCCAGCCATTTGACGTTGATATAACCAGAATTTATATAGATATACATGGTACCAGTATATTTAGTAAATACATCCTTGGAAATCTATGTTCAGCATTGAAATTACAAATGCTTATATCTATCTGTCGCATCTATTAATTTTGATGCAATTCCAGGTTCCTTTGTGGAATGTCCCGCATCTGGTACGATGCTGAATTCCGCCTCTGGCCATCTCTACAATAAATGAAAAAGAAATATTCTGTAGTTAAAAAACTGTATAAAACAAAACATTCTGCATTTCATTACAAGAAACTAAAACAGTAATACAGGTCTCCTGAGACATCAGCTCTATAGAGCTAAGTCTCTAACAGTCAAATGTCACAAAATTCACAAAGGCTCCCTTTCACATGACTTTGGTCTTGTAACATTGGGAGGCAAAATGATGAATCAATCCCTACCATGAGCCTTGGGTTTGTCATTCAAAAATCTTACCTCTCAGATTGAGATTCCTTTGTCATACCCTCAAGGTAGGGGTTGATTATTTTTCTCTTAAATACATGTCTATATAGATCTATGCAGATCTGTGTCTGTCAAATCGTACATATTTATGTACTGCATTCTAGAAGCCACAGAAGTTCTACGTCATTTCTGGTAGGGCGTGTGCAGCTTGTCATCCACACGCCTGTGGATGACAAGCAGATCATTTTGCACTAGTTATAAGAATATGAAACAAATTTCTGTAACAAGAGGTCAAGGAACAATCTGATCTGTGACAACATTGTCAGTTTTCTGAGAAAATGTATAACATGTGTAACCATCCAAAGTTATATAAGACAGCAGTTTAGTGTGAAGGGTCTATTTTAGTTACCATTATTCTTCGTATGTTTTGTCTTATATTCAGTATGGACACCAATGGGTCCCAATTGTAACCAAAGTGGCCACAAAATGTATTGTGAAAATATTTTAGAAAACTGCAGTGACCATTTGTCTCTTTGCTAAGAATTAAATTGAAATGATTGAGAAATGATTTGTGCAACATTTTACAATAGAGTGAAACTAATACATGTTATGTTCATATACAAAAGCTAAAGGAGCAATATTTCAAACATACCATCATCATGTCCAATGTTAATTCACTTAGAAATAAAAGAAAAGTAGTTAACAAATTTACCTTGTGTAAAAGCCATGCAGTTTCCATTGGACAGACAACATCATACCGTCCCTGTACAATAGAACAAGGTATATGTCGTATCTTGTCGACATTGTCCAACAACTGTGTGTCTGATTTGAAGAATCCACCATGAACAAAGTAATGACTACAAGAAAAGACCGAAAGTAATATCTATGAACATAAAAGTATAAAAATAACCCCTTCATATAATTAACAAAATATACTATTGTTAAGTTTGTACCGCGAATATCTGGTTCAATCATGATGCTGACAGGTATATCATAGTTTCTGAAATCTCATTGTCATGTGTATCAGACATTTTAGGAATTTTGTCAGACCAAACAATAGAAGCAGACACATGAGAAAATACTATAAATGGAATTACTAAAGAAAAGAGATGAACCACCTGACAGATTATGGGAAAAGTGGCTAAAGAATAAGACATCACCTGAAAAGTTACAGGATGTATAACTATACAGAAAGAAGAGAGAAACATTAGCTGCAAAATACAATGCTGAAAGCTGAAGATAAGAGTTTAAAGTTTTGGTAATGAAACATAACAGCAAGATACACTAGCAAAAGTGATCATCCCTATTTGTCACATTACCTATGAGTATCCAGTGAGGAATAAAATGTTTTTGCCCATGGACTTGGTCATAACCGAAAAGTGAGTAGAATCATTGGTATGATAATCAAAAGGTTACTCTGTGATGTGAATTAGACAACAGCCTTAGAAGTGATCTATAGTGAAACTTGTATATAATGACATCCTTAGGGACAGAAGAAAATTGGTCTTTATAGGGAGATGGTCTTTATATAGAGGTTGATTTTTACACAAATGGTACTATTGGGGACAGCCAAAAAATGGTCTTTGTGACCAGTTGATCTATTTACACAAGTGGTAGCAAATTCAGGTTTTACTGTATTTACTATTTAAAGTTTAATTTGTTATAGATCCTGACATCATGGTTATTTGTTTTGAGGAAAGAATCAAAAAGGTAAGAAAAAGCAGGAGGAGCAATTTAGTCAAATTAGTAAGGAACATGTAGGAATCTAATGTGAAAATGTCAAGAGAATACCACATTCAGATGTCTAATTTAGTACTTCTCACAAATGTAGATTTATTTCTATTTATAACCAAAGTGATAATGCATGTAAACAAGCACTAGTATCAGTATTAGCTTTCTATCAGCAAAAAACAAAAACAAAAACAAACAAACAAAACAAAAAACAACTCCTGTTTACTATCTGTTCATGATTTAACTGATAGACAGATTAAAATCAATATTAAATATGTAAAAGTGGTCCAAGGGGCCTTAAGTCACTCACCTGGCAAAATTAGTCAACATTGCAGAACACATAAAAGATGTGTAAAAGACAAAATGGCTAATAAACATGAAAAACAGTAGGCTCATTTGGGCCTTAATAATCACCTGAGTGAAATGTATTTTACTGACAATATACTGAAAAGCAACAAAAAGCCTGAAAAATTTATTGAAATGGAGAATTAACTTGCATAAGGGTAGACTTGCCTTGACGATATTTTTATTGATCTTTCAAGATAATGTGCAACAACAGTAGAAAACATGCGAAATCCATTTAAAAGGGGAACTAACTTTCACAAGGGTTAAACTGACAATTTAATTCCGGTTACTTTTTTGTAGACCTTTGCATACTGAACATTTTTGCTTCTTTCTCTCAATCTATTATACTTTTCAAGACAATAGGAGGAAATAACTCCCATAAGGGGCGACCTGCCAATTTCAGCCCTTTGACTTTTTTGTAGATCTTTGCATGCTGAACATTTTTGCTTCTTTTACTTTCTCTCTGTCTATTATACTTTACTAGATAATGTCAAAAAAAACATCCAAAAACATGAAAACTCCACTTAAAATGTGTGTAGATCTTTGCATGCTATTATACTTTTCAAGATGTCAAAAAACATCCAAAAACCATAACCCATAAGGGTTGACCTGACCATTTCAGCCCTTTGACTTTTTGTAAAGCTTTGCAAGCTGAACATTTTTGCTTCTTTCACTTTCTCTCTATCTATTATACTTTTCAAGATAATGTCAAATCAAAGGACTGAGCTTTCAAATTAAAAGAAACGATGTCCTAGTTCAGGAAGTATAAGGAGAAAGTAGGCGAATGAAACAAGATTCAAATTAGACACAAAGAAGTATCTTAATAGTTGAATATCAGGTAACTACTTTCTACAGCGCAAGTAGTAGTTCGGCAAATCCTATGACACATTGATTTTTTAACAGGGAAGCTGACGACGCTTAATTGAGTACACAGAAGAACCCCAGGAGTTCTAAGCCTGTCATAGCAATAAGGCCTTGCCTTCAAAACATCCAAAACCATGAAAAATCCACTTAAAAGGGGAAATTACTCCCATAACTGGCAACATGACAATTTCAGCCCTACTGACTTTTTTGTAGATCTTTGCATGTTGAATATTTGTGCTTTTTCACTTTCTCTCTATCTATTATACTTTTCAATATGTCAAAAAACATCCAAAAACATGAAAAAATCCACTTAAAAGGGTGAAAAAATCCCATAAGGGGCAATCTGACAATTTCAACCCTATTGACTTTTTGTAGATCTTTGCATGCTTCTTTCACTTTCTTTCTATCTGTTAAATTTTTCAAGATAATAGGACAAAACTGTCAAAAACATATAAAATACACTTAAAGGGGAAATAACTCCCATAAGGGTTGACCTGACAATTTCGGCCCTTTGACTTTTTTGTAGATCTTTGCATGCTGAACATTTTTGCTTTTTCACTTTCTCTCTATCTATTATACTTTTCAAGATAATGTCAAAAAACAAGCAAAAACATGAAAAATCTGTTTAAAAGGGGAAAAAACTCCCATTACGGGCAACCTGACAATTTGAAATTCATCTGATTATTGGTTCATGAGAAGAAGATTTTTAAAGATGTACCAAGTTTTGGTCCTTTTAGGCCCCTTTTAAGGCCCCTATTGGTCCTATCTCTTTTTCATTCACAAACTTTATGCGGCTTCACATGGGGATGCTATATGACAAGTTTGGTTGAAATTGGCCCACTGTTTGTTGAGAAGAAGATGTTTAAATGCAAAAGTTAACAGACGGACGACGATGGACGCTGACGGACGACGCGGATCTTTGGCTATAGCAATAGCTCACTTGGCCCTTCGAGCCAGGTGAGCTAAAAAGAGATTATTTACTAAGTGTCTGAGCAATCAATTAATGTATTAATTGAACATTTTTAAAATGAATAGAACTGTAAACTCTTTCAGATAAAAAAAAAGGGTGAATCATCGTCTTAATCACAGAATTCTTGAGTATTTATGAAAAATTGTATGTTAATTTCACTTCAACACACTCTTTGACAAGTGTCAACTAGTACTACGATTTTCTGAAAAGGCAGGAAAAGAGGGATAAAATTGAACAAGTAGGAAAATTTGGAATAGAAGAAAGACTGCTTATACATGTAAATCAAATCAAATCATACCTTCTATTCACTTCTGATATATGATTTCTTGATTATATGGAAGCTTTGAGAATTTCAAAATGGTTCTAATAATTACCACTCCAAAAGTGAATGTTGGAGATACCATTTTTCTGTACCAAAATCATTCTCCAATTCTTCATCAACATGAATTGCAGCAGTCATTTGACCCCAGACACTAAATGCCTTCAATGCATGCTTTTTAGTTTTTTCGTCATCACATGTCATTTGTCGATAATAGCTTCCGAGTATATCGCCTCTTTCTACCTTTAATAAGCAAACAGGTCAATAACAAATGGGGAAAACTAAACAAAATATATCTGTAAGTTCTTAATTACCATTCTATCCGAGCAAACTGCAAGGCCCATATATCACTTTCAGCTCTCTTCAGCATATCTTCATCTACCTGCAGCCGTGAGGTCGCCATTTCCCAGGTACTCCAACTCTTTGCAGCTTTCATCTTCTTTTCATTATCATCAGAAGTCAAATGACGATAGAAGGATCCAATCAAGTCCCCTCTTTCTCCCTATAGTCATAACATAACATTCAATCAACCTCCCTCTCTCTTCCAACATGTATGGTCATAAGATTCTATCAAGCCCTTCTTTCTACCTGTTGTCATACCATGAGATTCCATCAAACATTTCTTTCTTCCTATGGTCATACGATTACATCATGTCCCTCTTTCTATGTATAGTCATACCACAAGATTACATGTAATAACTCATTCTACCCATCCTCATACAATAAGATTCTATAACCCTTTTTCTTCTCATTGTCATAGGAATCCATCAACCTATCTTTGTATTTAGTCATACCACAAGATTCCATCAAACCCACTCTTTCTACATATTGTCATACATTACAATTTCATCAAGCCCTTTTCCCCCCTTTCTCTATAGTCATACCATGAGATCTCGTCTAGCTCCCTATTTCTAACTAGTCGATATAATAGACTCTGTCAAGCACCTCCTTTTCCTATTAGTCATATAACATGTGTTCTAAGAATAATTAGAACATTTCAGATATCAATGTACACATAAAGCAAAGAAATGCTATTTATATTCAGGAAAGCATGCAAAGAATAAAATATCTGGATTTTTTATTCAAGAAGTTGTACTGGGTTATACTGTTTAAAACCAGTGCTCAAGATAACTTTCTGAGTATAATACCAACCACTTTCCAAAATAATATATAAAATATATCTGTTGATAGTCTTTTGTTAACTTGCCTGCTAAATAACAGTTATTTACCACAATATATATGTATCTAATTTTCTGCATGTCCGTGCTTTAAATCATAGCATCTATGTACTGTATGTGTTTTTAAATTATCGCTCTCAGGGGGTATAGACTTATTAGCGCAATCTTGAATTTGCGCAATTAATTTCAGTGGCTTTGTAATGCATACAGAATGACAGGATGAAGAAATTTTACCGCTGCCCTTGAATTTGCGCAATGACTTGAGCGCGAAAGAATACCACTAAAATAAGTACACGTACAGTAATAAGAGACGGTAAATAAAATCTACATCTTTTATATGAATATGTGGTGCTCAGACATCATGTCTCACGTGTAAGACTTATTGATCTAGATCTAGTCCTGGCTGCTGATGTTTTGACATGAATCAGATATGCAATGTAATATCTTGGTGAGGGTCAGCAAAACACATTATAACTATAGGGATTTAACACGCTTTATAACCAAGATCCATTTGGAACAATCTCTTACATTTCAGAAAGGAAAATCTGTTAGAGAAATTACATCACATCAGATCAAGCCTGTTTAATTTCACACTTTTGATTTCAATTGTTTGGGTATCTCGGGTATCTTACACATGGATTTTAATTTGCTTGTGTTACTATTGATTTTTTGGCATAAAAATACTCAACTTATCTGGAGCACTGTAAAACTGTGGGTTTTTTTTTTTTTTTGGGGGGGGGGGGGGGGGGGGGGGGGGGGGTTCGCCTTTATATCACAGTATTTATCTAAAATGTATAAAAATGAAAAGTTCATAAAATACTAACATATGTTTTGTATCTTGTCTACATTTACATCAGGATTCTGCTGACTTCAACTGACGAGGAAATTTCATAACATCTAAAATGTATTCACTAAATATCAAATAGAGCTAACCATACAACTATATCAACATATTTTACTCTGTTACTTTTTCTGTTTGTTATATATATATATATATATATGTATATAAAGAAGCAACAGTTTTATATAAATCTTACTTCTGGTATAGGATCCACATATGCTTCCCACTTGTCTGGAAATAGCATACTACCTCCATCCTGGTAAAACCATAGCAATTCTCGCCTATGAAAATAATACAAAACATAATGTAACAATAATGTTTTTGATTGAAATACATATAAATGATATCTTTCAATAACAATATTTCATTATAGAGAGAGAGGCCCTGTATAAATAAAATTTCAGTGCAAATCCTAAATATCATCATTGTTAAAATACATGAAGAAATGGCTAAAGACACAGAAGCTCCAAGTGATGAAAATATATTTCTTATTGACCCCCAGTCTATACTACTACTATCTTGGGCTATTTGGTAACCATATGTTTACATTTCAAGGTAACATTTACTTATACACTGGGAGTCGATAAGAGATACATTTTCATAACTTCAAGCCTCTGTGACTATAGATAAAGTAGCCTACATGTACTATAACATTAAACATGTTACGGTACATTCATACACATGTACTTTGGTATATGCAGGGCAGGACAAATCCATTTGCCCGAAGCCGGAGCAAGCTAAATTTTGACTCAGGTGAGATGAAAAATACAGACAGCTAGCTTGTGGGCAAGCTAAAAAGATTAACAATGTTATAAAAATCGTTCTACTCTTATTACTACCACAAGTGTTGAGGGAAACAATGATCAGGGCAAGTTAAAAATTTATCAGGGCAAGTTGAAAATTAAATTCAGCTGACTCAAAAAATATTTGTCCAGCCCTGTATATGTGGTTAATATATATAATAACCTTTGCCAATGCTTTGGTATGTCCTTTGTTTACTTCCTGTATTACTTACTGTATTTTCTTTAAATGTATGAAAAGCATCACATTCCTTACCACTGTTTAATCAGTGATGACACAGTGAGAAATATTTGATGTGACTATGGTTAACCCTATTGTCTACTTTGTACCAACTGTGCATTGTTGCCAACAACTAAAGGACAACAAAGACTGAAAATTACTACTTGCTTGCATTGGCTTGATATAAGGAGATGTGACTGCTAAGGCTGCAACGTTTACACGATACTTGGTAATCGAAACATCAATGTGTAACCGTATACAGGACTACTGAGTACTGTAGTATTAGACTACCTCTGTCATAGGTCATAACCATCATAAAACTAAGCTGAAATTCTGCCCGAGCTTAAGTTAGTTTGTTATTGTAGGTCTATTTTTCAGAATACAAACATCGTATGGAGCCCTGTGAGGCAGGGAGAGTGATTTAGTGTGAGTATCTTGAGTCATCTGTATTTCCAACAACTTTTCAAGTGGCACTACACTTGTACAATCTGACAAAGGTATCAAACAGCACGTCATGCTAGACCATTTACTTTCCATATAGGCATAAAGCTCTGTGTAGACACACCAAGAGGAGATGAAAACTCACATCTGAAAATCTGGCAAGATCAGGGATCGAACCAGTAACCTTCATGTTGAAGAACTGACGCCCTAGCAACTGATCTACTCTAAGGAAATTTTTCTATTGCTGTAGTACTAGGAAATAGCTTATTGGTAAGAAACTGTAGTAGTACATGTATTAAGGAGTTTCATGTGTGAGCTCGCCATATATATAAATCTATACATGCTATAGTTCCTACACTCTAGTAAATACATAGCTCAATCACAATGTTTACCAAAAACATAACAAGTAGTAGGCATCTCTTATAGAGAAAAGTTAGTTTTAGTTAAGGATACAGTTCATGAGAGTGATTGACATCACAAACAGCATTTTCCAATCTACTGATACCAGAAAATACAATTAAAAGGATAACCATAATGAATAAACTGGTAATAATAATCAAACAGGCCTCTTCAAAGGTTTTTTATTAGCAATTAACGTATAGTTTTACCAAAAAAATTATTTATAAAGACGATTTGATTCACTGTTTCAAAAGTAATATATTTACATACCGACTGCAATTCCCTTCATTGCAAGTATATAGAGTGTAATGTTTCATATTCTGGTAAACGAAGTCACGTGCCCCGAGTATTAACCACTTTACTTTTCAGCGTAAGAATACATGAACGAATCAATAAAGAATAGAATATCACATGTTTATTTCTTATATATTTAATCTTAAAAGCCATACATAAGGCCTACCACAAAACAAATAAAAATCACAGAAAGAAATCGGAAACACGCGACTACATCTGTAGCACATTGTACAGCCTACAGGCCCATATCGCGATATATCTAGGTCATGTTATGACCAGAACCACAGACCACCGTCTGGCTTCACAGTTACAACAGAAAAAAGAAAGTAAGGCTTAGTGAAACTTTGTCAAGCATCTCTTGATAAACAAGTCGATTTGTTTGCCTTCAATGAATATTCATATAAGAAACAATTTCGTCACCCGCATCGTGTGAAATTAGGTCGTGTGAAATGGGCTTACTTATGTAGGTTACGTACCAATCAGTCATCGTGGTTCCCAGCTGCTTGGTAAAAATGTCAAATAAAATGGCTTCTTTCAGTTGTCATAAATTAATATTAGCTGACTCACTTCTTGTTAGTCACACTAAATCTTTCTATAGTATATCCCATTTATGATATCAGAATTCAAACGCAAATTCGTTGTAAATACATTATTCAGCCATTACTCATGGGCGCAGCCATTTGCAATTTCAATTCTCTTCTAACACATTTAACATTCCGGTTACCAAGCAGACGAATATTCTAAAATAACTAAAAACAATCTGACACTTATTCAAAATTTTCCATATCAATATTTTCTTTCAAAACGATATAAAAAGAAGAAAATAAACCTTAATTCCATTTAGTTTTCCGGACAGAAAAGGGGAACTACTTCTCATGTCAAAACAGCTGTTGAGCTATACGTCATACGTAAACAAACCCCCCCCCCCCCCCCCCCCGCAAAATTCAGTATACCGGAATGAATTTAGTATCCAGTAGACAACATTTTCACTGAAAAAAATGGTAATATATATAAATATAAGGATTGTTTTTCATTTTTTTGACTTCATTCGAATATAATGGCAATGCATTATAGAAAAAAACTCAATGTGCAGCACTTTGTGCTGCACAGAATTTTTTTCCATAATGCATTGCCATTATATTCGAATGAAGTCAAAAAAATGAAAAACAATCCTTAATTGAAATTTAATAATTCAATACCTGCGAAGAGTGAATATTCCTCTTAATATAAGAGCTTTCACCTTGTCTGGATGTGTCTCGGAATATGCTAGAGCTAAGGTTGAACCCCAGCTACCTCCAAACACGACCCAAGTTTCAATCTTCAAATGTTCACGAAGTTTTTCCATGTCTTTCACTAAGTCCCAAGTTGTATTATCCTAAAATTGATATACAATGTACCAGTATTAATGATTGTATAGAACTGTACTGTTTTGTTTCAATATCAGTGGTTCTAACCCAGTACTGTTTTGTTTTAATATCACAGTGATTCTAACACAGCACTGTTTTGTTTCAATATCAGTGGTTCTAACCCAGTACTGTTTTGTTTCAACATCAGTGATTCTAACACAGCACTGTTTTGTTTCAATATCAGTGGTTCTAACCCAGTACTGTTTTGTTTTAATATCACAGTGATTCTAACACAGCACTGTTTTGTTTCAATATCAGTGGTTCTAACCCAGTACTGTTTTGTTTTAATATCACAGTGATTCTAACACAGCACTGTTTTGTTTCAATATCAGTGGTTCTAACCCAGTACTGTTTTGTTTCAATATCACAGTGATTCTAACACAGTATTGTTTTGTTTCAATATCAGTTATTCTTACCCAGTACTCTTTTGTTTTTACATCACAGTGATTCTAACCAATTACTGTTTTGTTTCAATATCAGTGGTTCTAACCCAGTACTGTTTTGTTTCAATATCACAGTGATTCTAACCCAGTACTGTTTGTTTTAATATCAGTTATTCTTACCCAGTACTCTTTTGTTTTTACATCACAGTGATTCTAACCAAGTACTGTTTTGTTTCAATATCAGTGATTCTAACCCAGTACTGTTTGTTTTAATATCATAGTGATTCTACCCTAACATTATAGTTTCATACATGTGTATGCATTGTATCTTACAATGTTATAGTGATATCAATTCAATATAGCTTTCATATATTAAAGTGATTCTTACCTTGAGCTCTGCTGCAGGTGTTGATTTCCCTGCTCCTCTTTGATCAAATAAAATTATTCTGTAAGCAGTAGGATCAAAATATCGTCTATCTCTTGGATTAGTTCCCCCTCCTGGGCCACCATGTCTATGCAAAGATTCAACAAACAATAATCAATAAAGTTATATGCTATTACAGTTGAATTGGTACAATAGTGAATTTGCTATTACATGTATCAATGGAAAATTTCTTTAAAGATATATTTTCGCAACAATTTCTAAAGATTTACCGGATGAGTGGTACATTTATGTTACGTCTTATTTCCGATGTTTGCTTTAATATCATTTTTGTTATATCTGATAAAAAAGTACATGAATTACATTATTAGTTAGATTTGTGAGTACCATACTTAAAACATTAATGTCTTCAGGGGTTAATAGACCCTTTTTGGGACAGGGTCATGTACCCTTCCAATTGGAATAGTCCAAATTGGGAAAAAAGTAACTATGGTCATTATTTCATAAGAATAAAGAAACAATACTTGTGATTCATTAAGCTTCTCTTATTTAACTGACAAAATGGTTTTCATCCAAAGACATTGAAGTGCATTTCAGTGAACTTAATTGGGAAATTTTTGCTCAAAATTGGGGAAAAAATAGCTGAATTTGCATTGGGATGTCGGTCCTTTTACCGGACCCGCATGTTGATGATAATAATCCCTGGTATTAATACATAATTATACTGTTTTGGTTGGTTTCCAAGAACAAGCTGACCATGTGAAAAAATTACCCCCTTTCCCATTGCCCCATCTAAACATTTTTTAACCTACATACAAGTAAAACACTTTAAATGAATGCAAATAGTGAACACAAGGGAGATAATTAAAGAAATTATTCAAAAATGAATGACAATGACAGTCTGAAAAAACCTCAAAAACTTATTACCCAATTTCAATAAAAGCCACAAACTTAAAGGGGAATATAGGATTTTTGTATGCTTGTTTATAGCTCTTATTTCTTATTGTACATGTACATCCAGTACAAGTAATTAAAGTAGAAAAAAATTGAAATAATTTTTTTTTAGAAAACACTGCTAATGCCATTCTAAATAATAAATTCATGTATATATGTACCTCTCTGATACAATCCGTTTATCAATTAATGCAGTGGTTCTGGAGGAAAACATTTTCAAAGATAGGTACATTCTGAGACCAATTTTGCCCCACCCTAGATTCACCCCTCAACCAACCCGGCTCAAAATTACAAACTGGGTAGAAGACCCTAAGTACTTGCTTCCTGCAAAGTTTCATCAAAATCATATAAGTGGTTTTAAAAAACAAGCTGACAGTGTGAAGAAATGCCCCCCTCCCCTCTTTGTTACTTTTAAATAATTCATAAAAAATTTCTAAAAATTTCCTGTGCCAAATGAATGCATCATAATGAATACAAAGAAGTGATAATCAATTTTGACAATTAAAGATTGTTATTGCTATTTCCCAGAGAGTACTGAAGGGATATTAATGAAATTTGACATATAGGTTCTCCTTTTGAATGTATTAACTGAAAATACTAAGGGTAATTCAAAGAATGGAAGAAAATGTTCTCATTGTGACATGACGAAAAAGACAAATGTTTGATACGAACCAAGTACATAGTAGTCACAAAAGTTTGAATATTGAATTTTGGCATTTGTTTCATGATCAGCTTTCACCATGACCCATATTCAGCTTTGATCATTTGAAAATACATGTACACGACATAATGTGTATCAAAAATACCTACATGAATACTACAGGATTCCCATCTTTATTTCCACTTTCTTCATAGTAAATATTATGAATATCAGAGACTTTCAGGAAGTCTGTATGGTACGGCTTGATCACTGGAAATAAGTCCCGCTGTGTCGACATCTTTCTACAAATCAATGCAATAAATTGATTGTAAATATTTACATCAGATGTATGCAATGTGCAAAAAGTGGTGGTGACTTTAGTAAAGATGTACTAGCTACATGTAGATACCTGGTATCAATTTGGAATTTCTTTTCAGTTTCATAATCTTCAAGCAAATATGTCAATTTACTCATAATTTAGAAGATTTATAATTTCAATTAAAAAGAGATGTAGCTGACATACAATTTTACATGACAGCAGACCTAAAAACTTTACCTCTGTACAAACCGTATAATTCCTCATATTGACCTGGACCTACATTTAATCAGGGCCCTAAAGTCACCAAATTTACACAATACTCAAACTCAGCTTTTATTCATTATTTTGACAATATACATTGAATTGATTGTAAGACTGCAACTCAATGTGACTTAATAGGAAACATATTATAATATTTTTTCAATTCTCAGAAGAAAAAAATTATATCACGTTTGTGAGTTTCCTATAAAAAATTATGCATCATGTACCTTGAGAACCGCACTCAAAACTTTAGTAGACCTACATGTATGCATGCAAACTTCTGCATTTCTTTTGTTTTGTTTTTTTAATTTTTTGTCAAATTATCCATAACTTTAATTACATTACAGTAAAACCTGCTTTAGCCACCACCTGTGTATAAACACCACCTGGTCACAAAGACTGTTTTTTGCTGTCCCCAAAAGTACCATTTATGTACAAATCAACCTCTACATAGAGACCACCTCCCTATAAAGACCGATTTTCTTGTGTCCCTAAGGAGGTCATTATATACAAGTTTCACTGTATTTACAACTGTATGGAACAAATGTACAAAAATATCTAGTTGAAGCATAATGGATGTGTGATATAAACTCTAGTCTAAATCATAAAAAGCTGAGAGTGCTTAAGTACATGTGTATTGAGTAAAGTTGGTGACTAATTGGGCCCAACTAAAATTGTGTAATTGTCCAATGTAATTAAAAATTAAATCTATACATTACTATCTATCAATTTAAATTAATTTCAAGTAAATGAAGTAATCCCTGGGAGATAGTACTTTCCGTTTATTCTGGGAATCTACATGTATGACCTAAATCTATTAATATTATAACGTAATGTCATCACCGGTCCACGGAAATACCGTAAATAAAAAACAAAAATGCCAGCATGAATCAGGCAAGAACTTAATTATTGTACATATTGATATTTCCCTCCCTAATGTGAAGTTTTACTTACACTGGATGCATATTATATCAAATTTAATACACAAGTCACACACTCGTCAGGTAGGCTCTGGTTTTACAACCTGGTTGACAAAGGTATGCATATTTGAGTAGGATTGCATACTAAATAAAATAATTCAACACCTTTGCATTTTTGTGTTACACGATATGCATGAAAACACAAGCTGAATACATGCAGCTATATTTATTGTGTCAAACCAAAGCTCACCTGCCTGGCTTGTGTTAAAATTACATCATAATAACTTCTATTTGAATGCATCCAATTTTTGTAAAACTTTACATTAGGATATTGCTAAATATCAATATCTAGAATACTTAATAATAAATTGTTTTCCTGGCCCCGCTTGTATAAAACATCTCAAATTTGAGATTTCCTCAAGCTTGAGTGACGTTGAGATTTCCTCAACTGAGTTTTCCTCAAAATCGGCTTGTATAAACATTCCTCAAATACCTTGAGGAAAATCTCAGCTGAGGGAAAAGTTGAGGGATTACTCATCGATATAAGTGGCCCAAAGAGAACTCTTTAAGGCTAAATGGCAAGAAAGCTGACAGCTACTTACGGGAAATTGATGCTTGCGCGGTGGCGCTCCTTATTAATATTTTAGGCCTATACGAAGAAAGTATAGTGATTGATATGTATAAACTACATGTAGATGGGTACATACTACTGTAATGTTACCTGCATTTTAAAACAAACATTTTTTCTGTGTTATGTACACCATTAGATTTATTTTCTCACATTTCAGTTTAGTTTACTCAGAATCTACAGAAAGATATTTGAAAATGATGAATAATATGACTAAATGGGATTGTGAAATTTTATTAAATACTAGAAGGCGACGCCTCGAGGATTTCGCGGGAGAGAATGAGTGTTGATGAATAGAAAATGAATAAAACAAATGGTAAAAAATATCGATTGTAACAATGTGTGTGTTTATTCTTGATATATGACCACAGTAGCCTTGTTTTTCCCTTTGTCTTTCCATTTTATTCATGGCTACGAAATCATTTATGTATTTACTTCCATACCTCACAGACACATGTATACAGACAAATTGTGCGATTTCAGTCAAGTTGATTATTTGTTATGACAAATTTGCAAGCTATTCCTCTACACTCATCCTGCTATATTTTAAGTCAACTTGAATCATTTCACTTGTATCTGGGAGTTTGAAAAAAAACCACACACACAAAACAAAAAAACAAACAAATGAAAGTCTTTACTGTTTTTCTTGTATTTTTACCTGCAAGCCAACGCCTGTGATCATCTTAGATATGTGTAGATCTATAGGCCCTTGTGTGACATCAATCTGATGACAGGAAGTGAAATTTTGTCGGTATATTGATAAACAAATCATTTACATTAGCTTGCCCTCCCTTGTTTACCTCCTCATTATAGAGGGCAAGCTATGTAAATTATTTGTTTATCAATATACCGACGGAATTTCAGGTTCCTGTGACCTGACGTTGTGCTTGAACTTTGTAGTTTCACAATTATTTTTTCAGATGATATAATTAAGATAAGATAATTTTAATTTAAAATCGGAAAAAATAACATAAGAAGCATAAACTCTGCAGAAATTTTTTGCCGACTAAAAGTTTCTCGGAGTCAATTAATTTTATTTACTTATAGAACGCAATAATTTTCTCCGACTTGTTGGTTAGGCCTGTGGCTTTTTTTCCCATGTAGGGGATGAAATTTGTTTACACTGGACAAGAATAAGCGTAGTCATTTTAACATATATTTTTAAAAAAAATTTCAAATTCTAGATTATCCCTTTATTTTTTTAACCTCGAGGCACCCATTTTCCTGTGCATTTAGGAGTTGTTGCAAACTAAGTATGTATATGCAAACAAAATAAACTCAAACTTACGATTTCAACAGACATATAAAATTTGATTAGTTTGATAATCACGAAAATAGTGAAAATACCGAAAAATAGATCGACAGGATACTCGTATAAGAAACCGAAATTCAATCATAATTCATATGCGCGATTATTGATTTGCCTGAAAATGGATGGCCAGACGAATTTTTTTCTTTACTTTTTATCCAGTGCCGTGTACTTTATTTTCTTTGATTTTATTCATGTGTATATTTACCCTCTTGTTTGAGAACTAACCCTACTTGTACAGCTCCTTTATGTAGGTCTAGACGGTCATATTCCCATTCGGTGGACCCGCGAAAAGTAGGTCAAATTTTGCGTGTCGGTGATGTCACATTTGATTTTAAGTTATACACATTGGGCCTGGCTTAGGCTAGGCCTACTTGCACTTCAAAGCTGAAACGGAAATCGACTCGAGTTATCATCATTTTTCAGTCAGAAAAAATACTAAGGTATTTATATCGTATTTCAACTTATTTTGGAATACAACATTTATGATTTTTAATGCTGGTAGCCCAGACAATCTTAGCCTATACAGTAGGCCTAGTTATGAGACCGCTATCGATAGTTTTCAATTCCGGCGAAGTTTAGTTAACAAAAATGTAATTTACTAGACTCATGGATATATCTGCAGCTTTTTATTTTGAAAACAGGGCTTCATCCTATGTTGTATGAATTTATTTATCACCAATTTCTTTCAGCAATGTAACTTTAATGTTATTATTTTTTCACATTTTTGAGAGCAGTGAAACGTTAAGGGGGGGGGGGGGGGGGGGGGGGGGGGGGGGGGGGGGGGGGGGGTGGGGGGGGTGGGGGGGGGGGAGGGGGGGGGGGGGGGGGGGGGGGGGGGGGTGGGGGGGGGGGGGGGGGGGGTGGGAGGTGGGGGGTGGGGGGGGGGGGGGGGGGGGGGGGGGGGGGGGGGGGGGGGTGGGGGGGGTGGGGGGGGGGGGGGGGGGGGGGGGGGGAAAGGGGGGGGGGGGTTGGGGGGGGTGGGGGGGGGGGGGGGGGGGGGGGGGGGGGGGGGGGGGGGGGGGGGGGGGGGGGGGGGGGGGGGGGAGGGGGGGGGGGGGGGGGGGGGGAGGGGAGGGGGGGGGGGGGGGGGGGTGGGGGGGGGGGGGGGGGGGGGGGGGGGGGGGGGGGGGGGGGTGCGGGGGGGGGGGGGGGGGGGGGGGGGGGGGGGGGGAGGGGGGGGGGGGGGGGGGGGGGTGCGGGGGGGGGGGGGGGGGGGGGGGGGTGGGGGGGGGGGGGGGGGGTGGGGGGGGGTGGGGGGGGGGGGGGGGGGGGGGGGGGGGGGGGGGTGGGGGGGGGGGGGGGGGGGGGGGGGGGGGGGGGGGGGGGGGGGGGGGGGGGGGGGGGGGAGGGGGGGGGGGGGGGGGGGGGGAGGAGGGGGGGGGGGTGGGGGGGGGGGGGGGGGGGGGGGGGGGGGGGGGGGGGGGGGGGGGGGGGTGGATTGATTGACTTTCAGTGTCCATTTGAAAAAAAGCAGTTACACAAATAAGGTATTCAAATGCATTCCACCAACATGAAACATGGTTAAACATAATCCCACTGTATGTAAGTGTATACAACATATTTAATTTATGTTTACTCAATGCAAGCGTTCCATAAGGGTAATGCCTGCCATGTTTGTTTACATGGTTGAGGGATTCCTCAAGCATTTGAGAGACTGCTATGAAGCTCTCTCAAATATTTGAGGAAAATCTCAAATTTTGTTGAGGAAAAGTAGGATAAGAAGTTTTATACAAGCCGATTTGAGGAATGCCTCAAATCTTGAGGAAAAACTTCAAGTTGAGGAAAATCTCAAATATTCCCCCTCAACTTGCGTTTATATAAGCCAAACTGAAAAATCTCAAATTATTTGAGGAAAATCTCAAATTTGAGGAAAACTCAAGAGTTGAGATGTTTTATACAAGCGGGGCAAGAAGTTTTATACAAGCCGATTTGAGGAATGCCTCAAATCTTGAGGAAAAACTTCAAGTTGAGGAAAATCTCAAATATTCCCCCTCAACTTGCGTTTATACAAGCCAAACTGAAAAATCTCAAATTATTTGAGGAAAATCTCAAATTTGAGGAAAACTCAAGAGTTGAGATGTTTTATACAAGCGGGGCCTGAATTTTGGATAGGTATTTTTGGTGGTTTTTTTGTTTGTCTGGTTTTTTTTTTTAGGGTTGTTTTTTTTTTTTGGTAAATTTGTGGATTTTTTTTATATGGTATAAATATGGCAATTTTTTAATAGCAGCGATATATATAGCCTATAGGCTTTATATATCGCTGATAATATACATCTCTAAACTAATGTAGAGACATAGGCCAAAAGAATTCTGACCAAATTTTAAGTTACCCTTTTTTTTGTTTAAAAAAATTAACTAAAACCTCTGGGCAGAATTTAAGCCTAATGTAGATGTAGACTATGGTCTAGTATGTCTACAGCATGGTGCCAATAATATGTCCCCAAACAAAATAGTGATGTTGTTTTTCAGTACATTATAGACCACAAAGGGAAACTTCATTTCAAATTTAAACAAGAGCCCTTCAGTACTTTACTGAGAAATAGGGGTAACATACTTCCATTGCTAAAACCCCCAAGATGCCGCTGGTAGTATGGGGTAATTCGACGGGCCCCCTTGTCGGCCATATTGGATTTTGATCTCTCTGAAAATGCAATATGCACAACCAGACATCAAGGGAAACCTTGATGTCAAAGTTCAAGGAGATCTCTTCAATACTTTCTGAGAAATATACGGTAACAACTAAACAAGAACTGTTCAGGACGGACGAACGGATCACGGACACAGGTTTTAGGCCAAAAATATCCCCATTCTTAATCAACAAACTAATTCGTAATTTTCAGAAAACGACACGCCGACCTGGCTAAAGTAAAACGATAGATCTCAGAAATTTTTACACACAGTTCTTCATCTTCAGCCAAATATTAGGCCGAAATTTCTGTCCCGATTTTAAGCGATTCTTTTGAGGTAAAATCCTGATTACCCATTAATGGCATTGTCATACACGAATAATTAACAAATTAATGGGCTATTCAATTTAAGACAATATACCTGACTTCAAAGGGCTTGATTCTATGTAACACGGTACGTTTTACTGTATGAGTTACGGGTCCTACAAAACTACGGGTAGCTCTTATAGCTAGTAGATCTACGCCTACACGTAGTGATAATAATTTCAGCGGTCGAATCAATAACATCACGAGATCACCGGAAATTCACCAATGCTAGTAAGTTCCAGATTGAACACGGATAATAATCCGGTTATTCTACACAAGTTTGATTTCGCGTCATTTAGATCTACAATAAACTTATAATTTGATGATAAACATCAAATATTCCATGTTATTGATTGTTATATGCGGTTTTGTTTTATATTCAATGCATTGTTTTATATTTTATTGGGCAGTCTGGTTTAAAATTTTTGTCAATGCCGTAAGGGATATCAACAGGCCCAACCACGTGCACAGAATCGTCTGCTAGAGTTTTGGAGTAGGCGTAATCTATGCATTATTACCCCGATCAAAACTTAGTATTACCATTATCAAAACTTAGTATTACCATTATGATGAATATAAACACAACAACAGGTACTAATGAGTATAAACTTGGATTTAGATATATCTATACAGTATGTAATAATATTTGAATTAGGCGGTTTCACTTTGAATGAGTTTGATTAACTTGATGAAATTCACATGTAGGCCTACACATTCGACATGATTCGTCATTGATTGATTCAGTCACCAGGGATGTCATAAGAAGGTGGTAAAAGGTGAATTTAACCCCCTAATTGCAGTAAATAGCCACCTACTTTTGACAAAATTGGATAGATTTCTATACAAAACTGAAAAAGCAAATTTGTCCTGCTACTTTGACAGTTTAACCCAGTTACATAAAAAGTTAATGACATCCTTGATCACTGACACTCTCATTGGTTTGCTGTCTGCCAAATCTATGCTTAGTTTATAACATGACTGTGGATATCAGTGCAATACAATACAAATATTTTATTTACTAACCAAGGTGCCCATTGAGGCAGAACAATTACAAAATAACATTGTGATTATGCATAACGTAATAGATCTAGATTAACTCAAAAAAAGGTAATAAAAATTGAGATTCATATAATGATTATCATAGGCATCGGAACCGGGGGGGGGGCTTAGCCCCCAAACATTTCTGGCTTGTGTATGTGTTTTAAGTTGGTTTAGCCCCCCACTTTCAATTTGTTTCCAACGCTGATGATTATAGTAAATTATACAATCAAATAAACAAACAAGTGCAACCCACTCCTATGAAGATTCTATAGAGTAGACCTATCGATAGATCAAAGACAAGTGGTCCATACACATTGAGCCATTCAAAGGTGCTCAACTGGAAAATTTGCAACTTTATATTTTCTCAATTCTGTATACTTAGGTGCATGTGAATGCAGGATTTAAAGGTTTGCATGGGGATCAGACAATAACTCAATGTCAAAGTAGTTTCTGTTTGACAAACTTTATTTCCTAGAATATATCATGTGAACTATTTTAACTTTAAGGAAGAAAAAAGGTCTGTCACTTGAAATATCGGTTTTTAAGTTTATCGTGCAGCCATTCAGCATTTTTTAATATATTACAAGTGCATTGTGTATATGTCATTGAAAGTGTCCACTTAAGGCTCGTTCAAGAATGCCGTTGTCCCTTTGTATCACAAGTCCAATTCAATTATATTGCAGTTACTTTTATTTTTGGAAAGAAGAAGTTGAAAATGTCTTAAAGTTAATGAAAAACTGATATTTTCTGTTTACTTAGGTGTCTGGGACCTTGAGCTTAGACCCCATTACCTTGAAACTTTGTCACAATTATCTTCAGATAATTCCTAACAACTTTCTAACATACATTATTGAATACAAAAAGTCAATCAGTTTTGAGTTAATAAGTAGTTTGTATGAAACCATAAGTTATGGTATTACACATCGATTGAAGCATTTAAACAGACTTCAATTTCATTAGCAAACTTTGTAGATATGGATTAACAATATTGTACATTAGATTTAAAAGAAAACTTATCCTTGGTTCATGAGAAGATATTTAAAACTGTACCAAGTTTTAACCCCTTTTGGAGCTCCAACGACAATGGGTACTAGTCCCTTTTTGTTTGTAAATTTAAAGTATTTTCTTGGAACTAAGCCTCCTCACTGCCAAAGGTTGAAATCTGTCTAATATTAATGGTTCTTGAGATGGGGTTTTAACTGAAAAATTGATGGACGACGGATGACAGACATTGGGTCATAGTAATTAAGGGCTCACTAGGCCCTTTTGACCACTTCAAGGCCCACTGTGAGCTAATAACAGAAAATGTTCATAAAGATGCTCATGCAAACGGTAATGTGGAGCCTCGTCCTTCATATGATAGTAGGCCTATAACTACTTTCTGTATAATTTAATGAAACCATCTTACCCTGAATCAATAAAATGCTCAAGCGGTAAGCACCATACAGTGAAACTTGTATATAAAGACCCCCTTGGGGATGCAACAAAACCATAGGGAGGTGATCTTTATATAGAGGTTGATTTAATTGTACACATATGGTACTATTGGGGACAGCATAAAACAGTCTTTGTGACCTGGTGATCTTTATATATGGGTGGTCACTAAAGCAGGTTCTACTGTATTTCTATAACAAATTTTGTAGATCAAGTAGATCATGAACCTGAGACATAATCATGCATTTGCCATGAAGTTGAAGAATCTAAATCTAGTATTGCTATGTTAGATCAAAGTTATTTATTTCAGGTCATGACCACGATTGCTAAAGTCTGATTTTAAAATTTGATAGTGTCTTGGATCATTTTCTGTTCCGGGGGTCTTAGATCTGCCTATAACTTGGCTAAAAGTATGAGGAGCAGATTGGAACCCATGCCCATTGCTGGCAAAGTTGATACATATTTTATCACAAAAATTTAAAAAATATAATAGATTTAGATATTGTTCATTTACACCATAAATCAAATCATTACTAAGTAATCAGAAGACACGGTTTTCTACTAATGTATGTATTCTGGGTATGCAATTATGGTAATTAATATTCATTTGATAACCAAGGATAATTGTAAAGAAACATTCAATATAAATTGAGAGGTATTTTTACATAGTATAAAGTAACGTTTAACCCCAAAAGAAGGTTTTACTCTCACTCTAATGATAATAATTAAAAACTTATGGGAAAATATGTATAGGCAACCTGCTGTGATAATATGAGAAGACACTACAATACTTTGACGAAGGCTTGTATGAATGAAAATGTTATATTTAAAACTTTTTTTAAATCTTTTTAGCAATATTGTTTGCATCCAGATTTGGTAAAAGTGTTGAGGACTATTGTTTACAATGGGAGACAACTCTGGTGGAAGTGTACAAGTTGGCATGGTTAAAACTCCTGGACTTGGAATTGGATGCTAAAACAGTGATTGGGATAATTTGTTTTACCATAGTTGTGTTTTCACAAGTTATTTCTTGTATAAGAGGTGGGTTTATGATAAATTACATTGATTTATTGACTTCCTTAATTGAAATATTGTTTTACATAGAATTTGTGTAATTAACAATGCTCTTTCAACACATATATTCAGATTTATTTGTATCAGAAAATTTTTTCTAATTACTGAAAAAATATTATTCATTGAACTATTAAAAATTGCATCCCTAATAATTAATCAAGATTATTATTATAGAATTTTGGGTTATCAGTTTTATTTTAATTTGATTTACATGTATAAATTTATGTTCAATCCATCAAGAAATTACTTAAAACATGAGTTTACTCAAAAATAAGATTTTACCTACAAATGACGATTTGGTAGATCATACCTTAGTCAATATGTACCGGTCGTCTTATTCTATAATACCGGGGAACCTAGCTATTAAGACACCTAACTGATTAACTCAGAGTGGTCTGATTAGTGAAGTGGTTTCCTAAGTGAAGTGTGGTACTAATCAAATATTTATATTGTGACTGAAAACATGTAGTCTGAAATGCGAGGTGGTCTTTAAGTGAGGTTCCAATATATTTATAATGTGTATTCTTCAATCAAATTGTCCCTGTACATATATGCATGATGATCAGATGAGATGAGCTTTCATATTAACTACTATCTCTGTATGATATTCTTGAAAATCTGTATCTACATCATCATGTTATTAAGTTATACAAGACTTGAAATCTTTCAGTCCAATTTTTTGCGTGTTATTTAAATGACATGAATTCTATATGTATTCTTTAATATAACATATTTCTGCATGAGAAATCCACAAGAAATTCTTTTATTGCTTTCTTCACTTAAATATTATTTTTTATCACTATACAGTACTTCAAATTTCATTTAAGATTGGGGATATTTAATATTAAAATTAAGATGTGATACATACATGTATATATTTACTGATTAAATTCATGTGTCTCTCATCTTAAAGCAGTGCATTTATTGATGTAACACTTATTTTTTTGATAATGCAGGTAGTAAAGATAAACAAGCATCTAGTCTTAAAAATACTGACTATGCAAGAGTGAGCAAAGAAACACTAGAAAGACACAACCAGGATTTTGTATATGATTTAGCAAAGGTTAACTGTTAATATTATTTTATTTTCTACATAATAAATCAATTTGGTAATTTATTTATAATTCAAATACACCAAAGTAAATTACATCAATAGGTATTATGAAGTTTTCTTTACTCATTGATTTTATTTATGATAAGATTTGAACTCCTTGTTGTTTGGCACTAAAGCCAGTAAAAAAAACTATGAAATCTAAGAACAGATTGTGTCATGATTTTACCTTAATATGTGCATACATATATAATACATGTAATGACTACAAGTAAAAACACACAAAGAAATCATAAATACTAACTCTGAAAGAATCAATATTAATGACCCCACAAGTTCCAAATGACTCTTTTTAAATGGACACTTTAATGAATATTTTTAAGGAAAACCCTGATGTAGATAATTGCAAATTAATTTTTTCTTGTCATGTATGCACACAAAAGGGAATTATAACATGTATAATGTTTTCATTAAATTGTTATTTTGACAGACTGCTTATGAATCTGGTCACACAGAAACTGTCATCAGATTGGTAGAGAAGCATGGTTATGATGTTAATGAGACCATTCCTTCCAATGGACTCTCCCTATTCCTGGTAATAAGCATTAAGCTTTTATCTTTAAATTGTATACATTCCAATATATCATCAGTGTCCATATCATTCTGTTCTGATATGGCCCTCAGACAGCCAGATATTTTCAATAAATCAATCTTTTAAGCTCAGCTACCCCAAAGAACTATAGTCTCTACTTGACACTCTACTTCATCTGTCCCGGTCACCATCATATTCTCTTTGAAACTATTGTAGGTCTACAGATTTCACCAAGATCTGGTTTTATCATTGATCAATTTTTATAAAGACTAAAGTTTATAAAATTGTATAACATCCTCCCATCCTGTGACATGACCTAGCTTTCAAAGAGAAATTACTATAATATTGCTTAAGAACAGTTTTAAAGAATGTCAGGGGCATACTCTTTTATTTCTCAAAGTCCATTGACCAATGAGGCCACATGCAGGAGAACAAGTCAGGCTACAGATAACCTTTAAGCCGGTACAATGGAACCTGTCTTGAGAGACCACCCTTTCTGCCACTGAAATGTGGTCTTTCAAACCCGGTGGTCTCCTAAAAGAGGTTTTTATGTACATAATTATTTAATTGAATGGTTTTCAAAATGTGGTACTATCTCAAAAGACAGGTGGTCTTTCATGACAGTGGTCACTCAAAACATAATTATGTTTCACTGTTTTAGACAATATGTGTAGATAAATAACACACTATTTCTACATTTTTAGAACTTAAAACTTTTGACATTCAAATCCTTCTGAAATTTTTGTTTAAATCAGTAATATTTTCATGAATGTCAATCCTGGTCTAATAAGCTGTGCAATGACTGCAACAAATGGTTTGAATTTATGTACATGTATATATATATATAATTATTTCTTCTTCATGAAAATTCATTGTAAATAATTTGAATGTGTTTAATCTATTTTTCAGGACAAGATGACAAATTTTTATCATGTACCATGTAATTAAAATCTAATAATTCATATTTCAGTGTACAATGTACATGTAATTAAAATCTAATAATTCATATTTCAGTGTTCTTGCCTAAGCGGAAAACAAGAATTAGTAAACTACATGCTTCAAAAAGGTAAGTAAAGGGTGCTTTAAGATTTATGGTTGTCAGGCAAATTTGAAAAAAAAAATTAGCAATTATATTATTTGGATATTTAAGCAGAATTAATGAGAAACAAAATGTAGATATATGCAATAAAAACAAAACTTTGTTTGACCAAATATATATATATATATCTGAAGCTGACTTCAGACAATCAGATGTTGTAGTTCCTGCAGTTACATGAGTAAGATTTTACATAATTACAAATAACTAACCCATTTTTAAAGGTTATTGCATTGGTTTAACAAGAGTTATGTGCTGCAATCAATATATTTTATATTCATATGATGACAGCCAGCTTTTAATGGCTTACAAGGAAAAGACCACTCTCTTAGGCAGGCAAACCTCCGCTTAATTATTTAATTTCTGTTAAGGAGACTTTTTATACATCTTTGGTTCAATGAGGAATTATTTTGGTTGTCTTAAAATTGGACACAATCTTTGATCAGGCAGACTAATGTATATTTATGTATTCCATGTACATCTAATAACCAAAGTACATGTGTCAATTATACAATATCTAATCCTTTTCAATATTTTGTATGATTTTTTTTTTAACATTTCAAAATATATACCTGTAGGTGCAGATGTTAAACTAACAACAAAAGATGGCGATTCACCTTTATATTTGGCAACTTTTGGCATTCTCAACTCATCAAAATATGACATTTCTGTGATCAAAGAGTTAGTAAAAGCCGGTAAGCAGAAATTTATTGACATCTAATAGATGTATACTAAATCACTTTGTCAAAGTCCATTTGTTTCATAATTAAGCAGTGTTCTAAAACTATGGTGCCCCTTTAGTGGCATACGATACAGTATTTTTTTCATTATATTGTGTGCAAAATTTAGTTATATTGTGCACACAGTTTAACAAATATTACATTGTGTGCACACAAACTTATATATTGGACTGCACTTGATTGTTGTAGCCGATAAATTCAATTCGAGCTACACTCTATGAGCTAGGATCTTGTGCAGTCTGATGATACAGATAGAAACATGTGTAGTTTTGTCTATGTATGGTATGTCAGTAAAGGGGCACAGTAGTAAAACGTCTTTATAAATCATTTTAGAAATGGTTAATGAAGACTAAAATATTCAACAGAAAATATTTTGAATTCTATACAGCAAAATTAAAAGAATCTGACTTATATGGAAATTATTAGTGAAATAGTATCATTTCAGTATTGATTTTAAACTTAAACTCTCTATTTTCACAATACAATATGTTAGGATGCAGTGTCAATCACCAGAATTACAAAGGGTATACACCACTTCACAGAGCTGCAAGCAAAGGAAATACAGATGTTATAAAATGTCTCCTGAAATGTGGTAAGTTAAAAACCTCATTAACAATAATGAAATACTAACATTTCTCTGGTGTTGTAACCTTATTTTTGTGATCTGCAGAATATCAATCAATGTCCCACTGTGTCAACCATTAATGAAAATCTCCAAATGAACAGAATTGTGACCCAGTTCTGTAACAGAGGAAAATATTGTCTCTTATGAGACTTGAACATGGAATCCTTGGTTTATTAGTCTGGTGCTCTACTGATCAATTCTTAAGGGGAAATCCCACATGCTAGAGTACCGACTCTCTTAGAGGTTGCTATCACCTGTGGTGGAATATTTAGGGATAATCACATTCACAAGCTATAAGGGGCACCATATATAACTAATGCTGCCACATTTCAGCAATGAATTCAATGAAATGTTAAAATTGCTTCTTCTGTCCTATCAAAGTGTATACTAATCTGTCAATGATCTTGAAAATCAGAAAGGACTAGAAGCCTTGTAATCACTGTGTAAGAATGTACTATGCAGGTAACATATTTTGTATTCCACCAAATTAACCATTTACTGAATTACTTTTCCATAAAAATACCAATGACTCAGGCATGTAGTCTCACATGTCAACTTATACATGTACTAAGTCATTTTGCAATTAGTAAACATGCTCGTTTTGAAAATCATGTAGATAAATAAATTATAATTGATTTTTCAACATTTATTTATAAAAATTAAATGTATACATGTAAAGTGCACAGTCACACTGGACTATCATAACATGTATAAATCTCATTTCAATCTGTAATTCTATCCTTCAGATGTTTCACCTACTGGGTCAGTTGGCTTGATATATCCAGTTTTGAGTATACTTTCTTGTATGTTTGAGATTTACCTTTGGTACTTGAAATGAAATTTGTAACCACAGACTTTTGCTTTTGTAAATCAGTCAAAAGTCAAATGTATGTGGCCAAACTATGTTAAGATCAAGGTCATTAGCTTCCAACGTTGATGCTCTACCAAATGAGGTACATATGTACTTGGTCCATCATAGTCTACCCTTGTTACAGACGTATTTCATTGTATTAAAAAAGCTTCACTGCTTTATTTCTGGAATGAATTAGATAAAGGTTCAACATTTCAGGTGCTGATCCATATTTATGCAGCAAGTCTGGAATTTATCCTATTGACAGTGCCATCAACTCAGGTATATTTAGATACAACATCTTCAGTTATCCCCTGATATACCGTCACCTTTTTGTTTGTCTTAATTTTGGCAGTATAATGGGTTTGGTAATATATCAAGGTTTACCATTTTTTAGGTTTGGTCATTTTCTTGTCTTTAATCCCTGCAATATATCATATTATGTTTACAACTCACTAAAGTAAATTGTGATATTTTGTCATTGTTAAAGTTTGGCCAATTTGGCCACCCTATAAAAATGGCCAAAATTGAACTGTCCCAAATATGTACCGGTATATGTTTGACAGTAGGAAAATCTGGATCCATTTCTAACATTTACCCGGAAACATTCTGTTTAAAATAAATCTTTAACAGGTTGGTAATACAAAAGCTTTAGGTTTATATTTCCCATCTACTCATAATTATTTCTTGAGGTGTCATAATTGCTGTATAAATACACGTGGTGATGATTTTTTCCAACTCTCACAGAAACGAGATTTGAAGATTGTGAAACTCGATGTTTGAGTTATCTCTCTTAGTGGCTGTAATATGAAGGAAACAAGTGACTGTATGCTCACAGTTTTTCTCAAACTTGTTTATTCACCTGGTCTGACGATAAGGTTGATGCATTTAACATGCATAATGATAAATGACCATTGTACCGGAAAATCAGTGGTAGGTGGCGGTATGTTGGTTTTGGCGTTATAAAGGGGAATTATCACTGGGAGAAAAATTTTGGCTTATGCGAGTTTGGCATTAATATAACAGGGGAAGATATATCAAGGGAGAACTATATATACATTATATACACATAATATACACTTATATAGTATTCATCATCTATGACAATAACAAGTATTACCTACATGCATTTTCTCTTAGTTTAGATATAGACATACAGTGGTATTGTTTTCCAATAAAACACAATACACATACTGTGAAATAATTTGTTTCCATGGGTTTAAATTTTCATAGTTTTTACTTAATTTTTTTGTTGACATTAGTTTTTATTTATTTTGAGTCCTAACATTTAATGGAGGTGTTTAACATACACATGATACAGTTAGGTTAATATTTTAGCAATTTTTAACACTGGTGCTTTTATATTGTAACATATAAAATGTGTTGTTTGAATTGTTTCAGCTCATCATTTGGTGTATGAAATAAAAGTACAGCATTATATGAATTATTACATGTACTTTGTATTATGCTCAGGCATTGATTAATACAGAGGTACAGTAATACCTGCTATAGTGGTCACCTCTTTTTAAGGATTGCCTGTCTATAAAGGCCAGTTTTGAAAAGTACTATAACTGCATACTTCAACTGAATTAAACCTGTGTATAAGGGTCACCTGCACATAAAGGCCAATATTTTCTGGTCCCTTAGGTGGTCCCTATATACAGGTTTTACTGTACATGTATAATGTCATGGTCTGTTTAGAATGAGCTATCCTATTGTCTGTCATTCAATTACAAATTTCTGTCTTGGATTTATTTTCGCTTTACATAAATTATCTTTTTGTGTACACTGATTACTTCTGATTACAAAACCACAAATACATGTACAACTTCGTACAATGTACTAATCTTTGTTGTGCACTGTTATACAGCAGACCTTTTGAGGCTCTTTGTATTTAAATACAGTTCACCCCCATTATAACGCCCTCTGTTATAATGCCAAACCTGCATAATGTCGCTATTTCTTGAATAACAGATTTCCTCCCATATAATTCCCTTGTTGTAACGCCAAAACCCGCACACCGCCATACGCCGCCAATTCTCTGGTACAAATGGTCATTTATACATATTAAATCCCTCGAACATATCGCCAGACCAGATGAAATAAACAAATGTGAGTAAAACTGTAAGCCAACAGTAGCTTATTTACTTCATAGTTCAACTGCAAAGGGAGATAACTCGAATATCGAGTGTCATAAACTGATATCCGGTTGTATGAACAAAGTGTAGAAGTCGGACTGGGACCGGCTTACGAGTGCCTTGCATCCATGAGAGTTGGAAAAAAATCAATATGTCATGTGTTTACACAGCAATTATCACACGTCAAGAAAGAATTATGAGTAGATTAGATATATAAACTAAAAATCTTTGTATTACCAGCCTGCCAAAGAGTTATTTTAAACAAAAATGATGAAAGTTATCATTAGAAATGTTTCCAGGCTAATGTTATAAACAGATCTAGATTTTCCAGCCATTGAACATGTAGATTTTCTACTGCTACATATTTTAGATGTTTTAATTTTGATAGGGTGGCCAAATTGTCCAAACTTAAACGACAGACAAAATATCCGAATTTACGATAGTGAGTTGTAAACAGGATATGATATACGACAGGGATTAAAGACATGTCAAGATGAAAACGAACACACCTCGAAAATAGCAAACCTCGATATATTGCCAAACCCGTTATACCGCCAAAATTCAGGAAAACAAAAGGTGGCGGTATATCGAGGGTGGACTGTTTTTTGTTTTCATTACATGTACACTAACATTACATGTTTATCTTGCAGTGTTTTCAGACAATAGTCCATTTGAAGATCTTTTTATAAATATATTTTGTTTTTGTTCTGTGTACACTAGCTGTTATACTATTTATTTATCATGTATATGGAATCATGAAGCAGTAAAATTTCAAAGCTCTTTATATAAAGTCATTTTGTTTTGATTACACTGTCATCATGCTTATTTATGTTGCAGGATATCATGAGGCAGCAGAGCTCTTGAAGATAGATATTGTGAACCCACATGTGTGGGACCTTATAGACCCACATACTCCTCCTCGAATACAGTTAGGACTTCAAAGTCCAATCAGAAGACATTTATTGGAATCATCAAGACCAAAAAATTTCTCGAGAGTTTTGCGATCAACTTAGAAAAATGATAATTCATCAGATCTTACTATATACTGGACAATAGTGATAATTATAATGCAAAAATCTCTTTTACCTTGTGATTAAGAAATGGTTTTAAAAATGGAGATTGGTATTTGAAACAAGTCAAATGGAAATATTTCTATAAAGAGAGAAGAAATTCATTTTAAAAATGTATAGTCGACACAGAAATATATGTCATCAAGGGCATGTTATGATTTGGTACACTGAGTCTCTGTAGTGTATAAATGTAGATTTAGATGGTATTTGGATAAAATCAACCAAGTGGGAGGTACAATTCTCAATATACAGAACATACTCTCCAGTGTATAAATGTAGATTTAGATGGTACTTGGATAAAATCAGCCAAGTGGGAGGTACAATTCTCAATATATAGAACATGTCAGAAAAAAAGATATGGTTCACACTTTATTTATACTTAGAAATTTCACATAAATACTAATGGAAGGCATTGACTGGTACAAATACCTGATATGCCAGGAAAATAATTTATGGTTCACTCATTGGTATAGCCCACCATTATAAACAGGCTACTGATGCTAGAAAAATGTCATTGACTCTACACTGCTTACTAAACATGCTGTTATAAACTCTTAATTAACTATTAAGTTTTTGGTTTTTTTTACATTAGATTATACAATTTTGTAAATTGGACAAAATTTTGAAAAATTAAGTAAAAATTTGGTAACTTACAATTAAGTTAAATACATGCATCCTTCTAAAATATATATTATATGCCTATTGAATGATCAAGATGCTGTTTTAGTTCTTTTCTTTGCTAAGAATTCTTCTAAAAATTTAATATAAACTTTTTTCTGAGGTCCAGATGCTGGTATAAAATGTCCACCTGTATGCTGAAGAACTGTAGGATTCTCAAAATACTGCAAAAGATCCTCACTCATATCTGAAACAGTAATATAAAGTGAAAGTAAACAAAAACATTTGTATTGTATGTCTTGTCTTATAATGATTTAAAAGAGAGATTATTAAACTAAACAATTCTTTGTCAGTCATTAATACATGTACATCTGAAAGCCTCTGAACTATGAGAGATAAGAGTCATTTTGATTTAAGCACATGACTGTTTTCAGTTGGAATTCACGGGCATATGAATGCCAAACAGATGACTACAAATTCAGTGAGGTGTGACACGGGCTTCAGTCAAATATATCATGTATATACATGTACATGTAGTAGCATTGCCAATCAATGGTAAATAGTGTTTGAAGTATACTGTATATGTTGAATTGCTACAGTAGCATTGCCATACAATGTTATATACAGTGTTTAAAGTCCATATTGATTAGCTAAAGTAGCATTGTGAATCAATGGTAACTACAGACTAAATAAATTTGGATTATAAGATAGACTGAAGTAGAAGAAAGAATGATGTCGGTATTGGTGAAGAAAAGATTGATAATCACAAAAATATATCATTTAAGTACCATAAATTGTTTCTTTGTATATTTATAAAAAGGAATTTGATATCAAAAGCTTCTATATAAAGCGATGTTAAGTTGCTTGTGTGTTTTATTATTTTTATATCATATATATATACATGTATATATAGCTTTTGTATACAGGAACTGAAGTCACCAAATTTACCATACTCAGTACTCAAGCTCAACTAATTTTTCATGATTTTAAGGTAAAAACACAATTTATGCTGCTATTGGACATGTTTGTATATTGATGGCATACAATTGTAAATAATGACTAAAATTATTGCTCATTTAAAGAAAACTTAGAAATATTCAAAAATTGTTTGAGTACTGACTCAACATATTTATTTGTTGTTTTTTTTTTTACAGAGAAATCATATAAAGTGTGACCTCAAAATTGTATGTAAATCATAATGTGTTTCCTATTCAGTCAGATTCAGAAGTTTTCTCCTATATATAAAAGTTAAACCTGAGTCAGAGTATTGAGACAATTTGGTGACTTTGGGTCCTGGACATGTGCACAGCCATTAGTAATAAGCTACATGTGCCAACCAAATCATTATAACTTTCATTATGCCATTATAACTAACAATGTACAAAGATGCTGTATCTCTACTTTAACTAAACTATTCAGTAGCTGCACCTGTGTCACAATTATCAGATAATTTACACTCAAGTTGAGTGTCTGATCTTACACATGTGTGTTTGTGTTTGTAACATATTTTTAAAAAGACTTCCTTAACTTCAAAGACTGCTGCATGATTTGAAGGTCAGGTGCTACCAACAAAGCTCTTGTATGAATACTTCAACTTCATAACAAAGTGCCAAGATATAGGAATTATACCAAAGCTTCACTGATTTTGATTGCAATGTTTGACACTGTACTAACAGATGATGAAGGTGGCATACAGCAAAAGTAAAATGGTAATGCAGATCAGTGATTTAAACTTACTTTGACTTGGATAGTGTCATATATTTTATACATTTTAGTGTCACTTGGGATACATTTACATCTTATTAAAAAAAATGTTCATGTGATCTTGAGGAATAAATATTAGCAGCCATCAATGTTGTGTCACATTTATAAAAGATATGCGGACGTGGTGGTTCAGGTGAAGGCAACTTTGACATCTTTGAAGAGAAAATATTATCTACCATTACATGTAGAAAATTTAATCCAAGCCATTCTGATTGGCAAATTCTAATATGCAATAAGATTCTTCACTGGTATGTGCATTGTACTAGTAGCTAAAGTACTTTACCTTTTGGGATAACCTTGTCTGTATCCCCAAATACATGAAGTGATGGCGTTTTAAGTGATTTACTGTATAAATGTGAATGTGTAGTCTGTCGACTCTTGTAGCCAGCAACCACAATGGCAAAATCAAACTGAATAGGACCATCTGTAATATTATCATATGGCAGTGTGAGATTTGAAATTCATGGAATAACAGTGGAAGAAAGATTAAATAACCTTAATATAAATATAGTGTTTCTCTCTCTCTCTCTCTCTCTCTCTCTCTCTCTCTCTCTCTCTCTCTCTCTCTCTCTCTCTCTCTCTCTCTATATATATATATATATATATCTGTCTGTTACATGTAAGAGCTTACCACCTTTTAAGAATTGACAAAAATTGGTTTTAACATTTCCCAAGATTTTTTTGCAAACAATACATTTATTACTGTTTATCTTGTGAATGCTTGAAAGAAATGTTTTACAGAATAAAGTCGGTCAAGTCTTGCAGCCAACTATGTGGATGCTTATCATGCTTATCACAATGATCTATCCTAGTCAGCGCTTGCAGTAGTCTAGTGGTAGAACAATCAACTTGCTAAAGGAAGGTATCAGGTCATACCGAAGACTTTTTAAAAATGGTAGCGACTGTTTCTCCGCCAAACGCTCAGCATACAAAGTGAAAGTTACAGGTTTTTCAGATGAGACCAAGGTACCGTGTCACGGCAGGTGTGGCATGTAAAGGGAACCCTCACTGTATTGGTCTCGGTCCATAGCACAGGTCAAAATTTGTACCACTTCACCTAAAGCTGGTGACATCTCAATATAACTGAAAAATTCTTGACAGGATGTAACACAACAAACAAACAAATTTATCCAGACGGACAACTGCCATAGTTATAATATATTTCCACACCCAGCTTTCAAATCAGGCCTTGTGACTCAATGGATCACAGCTATTATTGGGGATTCCTTGCCTGAAAAGCTTCTGAATGCTCTATCTATATCAGTTTCCCACATCTATGTTGCCTATGTGGTAAATTAACATCACACATGATAATGCATGGCTGACTCTATTTTGTTTTTGTCTGATCATCATAAACTATCTAAGAAACTTGCAAATTGCAATCAGTCGGCACATTTTTTTTCTCAGTCCCACCTTGGACAAGAATATTTAGCATTCCATGCATTCTGCCAAATCAGAATTTCTCTGTCCACACCTTAGAGTGTAGACAAGCTACACATGCTGTGACTTCACAATATAATTTTATGACATACATGTAGGGCTTCAAATTAACCTGCCATCTCCAACAGAGAAAACACGGAAAATGAATTCTGCTATTTCAATGAGGTCTAATTTCCATCCAAGCAAATACTGTGTAGATCAATATGTGAATCGTGACATACTAGTGAATGTGCTGTTTACATTTAAAACATTATTTTATCACCTGGTTCCTCCTCCTTGAGTCCACATATCAATGATAACATAGAAGCACCTTGACTAAAAGCCAATACCCCATCAAATGGACCCTGTAAAACAGAGAAATACATATCAAACACTGATACATTTGATAAATGGCAAAAATTACAAAGGAATGAATATCAAATCAGATTATGAAAATGATCAATAAATGATACAAAATAAGCCAATTCTGTATTTCCTATGGACATATCTTAGAAGAGCTGTGTATGAGTGGTTAGAGCATCATGCTTTAAAACAGGAAGTCTCGCCTCTAGTCAGCGGGGTAGGGGGGTCTAGCCCCGCTGGAACCTAAGCTGATCTTGTGAGAAAGTTTGCCAGTTTACTTGCCGTAGGCTGTTAGTATTTTCCTGGATATGTTGAAACCAGGTTTTCTCCTCCACCAATGAAAACTGGTTGCCACCATATAACTAAAAAATTGTTGGGTATGTCATAAAACACCAAATACACAAACAAAAAACTCGTTTACAGACTATCATGACTGTCTGGTATAAAGGTCAAATCATTAATTTAAAACAATGTAACCTAAGATTTATACCTGCACCTAATATAGGGAGTCTAGATTAAGAAACAACTTAGCTATAGCCCTGCTAAACAAAATCAACGAAGGGGAATAACTCTAAAAAATAAGGTGGTAAAAGTGCTATTTTTGTCTATGCAACACTGTCTTCTTTAGATGCGTACTTGTACTAAATATGAGAAGCCTATAGGTGAAAAAATAAGTAAGATGTGGCACAGACAAATAAAATCAACAATGGGGATTAATTCTATGAATAACAGTGGTACGAGTATAATTTTTCGTATTCGACACTCCATCTGCTCAAGATATATATTGCACCAAAAAATGGGAAGCCTAGTTAAAGAAATAAGGAAGATATGGCCCAGGCAAAGCAAAAGGATGGACGGTTGGAGGGACACAATGCAAAACTATAGTCCCTCCCAGTGGGGGGTAAATATGTCTCTTCTCATTGGGTCACAGACAACTAAACAGTTTTGTATAGGCAACAATGTTAACGTTTTCCTGTATAAAAATCTGAATTCAGATACTTTTCAGATAATTGGCTCTAGTTATATAAAAGTACCATTAAAAGTTATGCTGAATCAGCATTCTCATTTCTTCATACTTTATTTAACATGAACTCTGCTTTCCCTACACTTTTTTATCCAATCAGTTTTCCAGGGATACATGTATTCAGTTGTCTCTGTCCATTGGTGGTGTTTCATTCTTTCTTTTTCTCTCTGTCTATCAAGATTATTTAAAATGGTAGCCATTGTCCATACCTGTTCAATAAATGCTTTTTTGATTACTTCCACTGAATCACTGAACCCTTTGCTGCAGTCTGTAACGTCTTGAGCTTTGTATGTGTCTTCATTTGTAGAAAACCACCAGCCTCTCTGATCTGAAATGATAATTACGTGAGAGATTGGAGAATTATAATATTGTGACAATAATTATTTGTACATCTAAATTTTGAATCTGAAAAATTATATAAATCAATCAAGAGTGATAAGTCTTTTGGGATTTTGAAGCACTCGACTAGCAAAATTTTGCACAATCCCACACAACCAGAAATAATTCTGATCCAATGGTATTATGATAAATAGTTTCTATCTGTCTATTACAAGTATTATTGCAAAGAATATGAAGAATTAAACTTTTAATGGGAAATCCATTTGACTCCTTTAAAGAGTCAACTGAGGATTTTGGTCCTGTCGACATAATTGGAAATGAGTATAGTCAAAGTGAAGTTACAGAAATCAATTTGTACAAGAATATGTAGGAAAAGTTTACATTGCTGTACATAAGTACACATGTGTATTATATCTGTAGAATTTTACCAGTGTTGTTGCCTGCTTGTTCTTCTTCCCCTTCAGTAACTAGTGGTGGAACCACATTTGGTGCAGAAATGAATACTGGGTGAAAAGAAATTGAAAAACTTGGGATTCATGTCATGATTGCATAATCAAATAGGAATTAAAACAAAAGAAAAAAAAGTTAAGAATTAAAGTTACAAAACTAGGCATAATAAAAGCTACTAAGTAAATGCTGTAGATGTGTACACAAAATTTTATGTGGCAACTCAATGACAGTTTATTTTTGACTTGACAATAGTTCAGAAATGTGCAATCTGTTTCTTTTATTTGATATTACTCAATTTTACAGAATCAAAACAAACACATTTTTCTATACCATGTACATAGAGTTGTATGATAGGTCATTTTTGTAACTTGAAAACTAGACAAACTAGACTACGGACTATACATTGTAACCCTTTCAGGATACTACGCTGAAAAGATCCCTATACATTTGAGTCAATTATGTTAATTCATCTCTGCAGTGAAATTCTAACTTTATTCTAATGAGGTAATGAACAAAGGCAGACACCTTGTGCTGGTGATACAAACAGCATGTATCAAAAGGAATTTGACGTACCTAAATCTGCATGCTTCTTGATAATCTTACGTAATGCCCCTGTCCTTTCTCTGAATGTTTGGTCATTTTGTCTGAAAGTAATGTATACATGTACATGTAAATGTATTTCCTTGAATGGGATAACACCAAATTGTCACCCAAATCCATTTTACATTAGTGAAAATTTCAATTATACTACAGTCAAAACTTGTTATGTCGAGATAGGTAATCTCGTTTTACCCAGTTATCTCGAGATATCTTACTATAAAAAGACCTGATAACTCGAGATCGGAAAAGTCAAAAAAACGCTAATGTTGATGTTAAAACATGGTCCCGATGTTTAGTTTCAAAGTGAAATTGACTAGTTATCTAGAAGGTAATTTTTTGTACATCGTCATTAAATCATTGTGATTATATGACTAGTGCTGAACAAATATGTTTTCTGTATTGTTTTTTTTAGTAAAGAAATAAAAATCTTTACAAAAAAATCCTGTTATTTTGCTCTCTGATCTTAAATCTAAATGGTTACTGTTACTTTCTATAATTCGTTTTTAGACTTTCCTTTTTTAAATGTATAATGATAGCGTCACTTTCGTGATCTAGAAAGCAGCTTGGGATGTTAAAATGTGAGTGATGTTTCTTTGCTAATACATTTATGTATTAAAATATAAATACTCAAATATAATTAATACATTTTTATTTGCTTTCAATATTGTTTGACAAAACACATGGTTTTTGTGGCTGTCAGCTTGCACATATACTGACGATAAGAGACAAACGATATACATATAGGCCTACAAATATTCTGGCAATTACTGAAATGTTCACGAGAGGAATAAGGATTGTATTTAGTGACAGACCTTTTAACTCATGACCTGTTTATCTCGAACTTTTTTCTTGGTCCCGACGACTTCGAGATAACAAGGTTTGACTGTATATTGATTAAAATTCAAATTTTTCAAATCAGATTTTTTTTTTCACACCTCAATGCATTATCAATTTCGACCATCAAATTAACTTTGGTTCTATTGCTCAGATAATGCTTTTTATGTATTTTAATAAAATAGTAACACTATATAATATTGAAGAATGAAAAATAATTTGCTTTTACTTTTAGCTCACCTGAACAAAAGGTCTATGAGAGCTATTGCTTGCCATCACTCGGGTTTCTGTCATGAAATTGATTTTCAAATGTACCTAATGTGGCTGCTTAAAACTTCCCCATTGATGTTTTGGGTATATATATATATATATAAGTAAGCTCCGGAGATAATGGGTCAGTGTCATATACTTAAAAAGTAGGCCAGTGTGCCCCTGATTTCAACTTCAACAGTTATGCACAGCTCTCTAGATTCTGCTGATCTTCCTTCTGTTGGTCATAAATTAAAGCTGTCATTTCACAATGTTAACTCACCTCATTTGGTAGAAGGCCGCATACAATTTTATTATATGGAGTGTTGCCTACCAAAACCATGCTTATCTGCAGCTAGCTGACACTTAATTTCCAAAGTTATGTCCCTTTATTTATTTTCCTTTTATTGGCCTAGAGCAGTCATTCCTGAATATATGAACCTCTCTGGTTCTTTTAAAAGTTAGGTCCCTTTTCTTATTATATTTTTTTCTTTTCTTTTTTTCTTTGGACCATCACGCATCTTACATTGGGTCATCATATCTAAACTATAGTCATTCAGCTTGATGGGATAAACATGTAGTGTGACATATGAAAACCACACCAATTTTACCCCTATTTCCAAAGTTATTCCCCTTTGTTTTTTATCTAGCTAGGAGCATATTTGATACATTGGTCCTTTATTTAGGATCCTGTGATTTGGTGCTCTAAGCACAGAAGCCAAGAAGCATAAAAGTACAGTGAAACTTGTCTTAAAAGTATGTCTCATCTGATAAAGCTCTCTCCTGAGAGATAGACAGAAAATATCTTATCAAGTAGGGGTTATGACTTGTGTCAGACAATTTACTGCAAATCCAGAAATTTTTGCGGGACTTTATTTACGTGATACACAAATTCTAAATTATTTGTGAGATAATATTTTCATGATTTTGAATGACCATTTCACCATACTATTTTCATACTTCATTATGCGATAATTTTACTTTTGTGAACGAGAGCTGTTGCGTAATTATGCATAAATAAAATTCTTGCGAATAAAACCAGATTTACAGTAATGCACAAATATACGTACCTGTATCCATGAAGACACAGAACCTACAAGAAAATATATCATAAAATATTAGCCTTGACTTTTATTCCAAATGTCTGCGTATATTTTTTACCTATAACCTATATATATATATATATATATATATATATATATATATATATATATATATATATATATATATATATATATATATTATATATATATATATATATATATATATATATATACTTATATATATATATATATAACCAATATGTACAAAGAAAATTACATGTCCCTTTATTTGGTAATTATCAGTCTTTTTGTCCATTGATTAGACACACAATATTTGTAAAGCATACACCTACAATGTACATGTATTTGTAGAAAAGTGCCTCAAATGTAAATGACTCCTCTCAATATACTTGATCAGTCAATATGTCTGTTCCAACTTGAATAAAAACAATAGACTACATTTGTAGCAGTCAGAGTAGCTCAGTTGCTAGTGTGCTATGTAGTTCTTCAACATGACCTAAGGTCCCTGGTTCAATCCCCAGTTCTGCCAGAATTTTCCAAGGTGAGATTTTCCTCTCCTGTCCACACAACTCTGTGCCTATATAGGAGGTAAATGGTCTGGCACTGGCAGGAATTTTCAACACTCTTTTTGGAATGGGGCCTGGACCATTTGCATTGGGAATTTAAGCAAAATTTTATTGAAATTGGGAAATCTAAAAATACACAATACTGTTTGAAAATACAAGAATCTCTTCAATTTCATTGTCATTTGACTTCAATTGGGAAATTTTGACTGCAATTTGGCAAAAATGAGGGGGGGGGGGTTTGCATGAAGAATGAGGCCTTATTTCAGACCCCTTTGATAGTGTGTGAAAAATCCCTACCTGGTCTGTTGAGTCTATATAGATCAGACTGCAATGAACCTGGATCATTTAAAACCATTTTATTCAGTCCCATGGATATATAATAGCCTATTAATAATAAAAGGGGACAGCCCATGTATCTGAAAGCATGTTACTCTGAAGGGACTATTTTTCTGTTACTATGAAAATGTACAAATGCTGATCCTAAGTTGGTAAATTTGTGATCTGGGGATATATGTATATGAAACATCCTCTCACACATTCTTCGAGGCAGTCGATGCTCTTTCAAGTCGTTATCTACCACTCTAATAGCAACACAAGGGTCTAAGTCATAATTAGGGGATAACATGTTTGTAGATCTATCTGAAATATTTGCAGTTTAAATAGAGTTTTTTGTGACTATAACATCAAACATTTTATGTGTGGAAGTGTGGTAGCGTGTTAACTACACAGTGGGTTTGTGCAATGCCTTTTTAATATGTATTTTTAATAGGGCATATGCAGTAGAACTTCCCAAAACCAAACTTCACTCAGATTAAACATTTTGTTCGGTTTTTGGAGGGTTTGGTTCTTGAAAATTTATCATAAATCTATACTGACTGCAGTCCGTTGAAATAAATTTACACCAACAATGATTGATCCAGTTTTATATTTACTTTTTCTCATACTGTATGTTATGTGTATTTGAGTACCTTTTTTTCCAAATTTGCACCGCTTGTGGTGATCTAGTGGTAGAGTGTTCGACTCGCAAGCGGAAGGTCCCGGGTTCGATTCCCAGTCCAGGTCATACTAAAGACTTTAAAAATGGTAGTGACTGTTCCTCTGCCAAGCACTTGGCATACAAAGTGAAAGTCACAAGTCTTTCGGTTGTAACCGAAAACGGAGGTCCTGTGTCGTGGAAGGCGTGGCATGTAAAAGAACCCTCACTGCATTGGTGTCAGTCCATAGCACAGGCCAAAATTTGTAGCACATCACCTAAAGCCATTGACATCTCAATATGGAGACTACCCACCAGTCCAGAGGTCCACTAGTAAGAAGGTTCATCAGTCCGAAGGTTCGCTAGTCTGAAGGTTCGCTAGTCCGAAGCTCTAACAGTTCGACAGAAAAGACGGAGACAGAGGACAGCGTTAGATTTAGGAGTAGGTGAATTGCTCCTGCCACACCCTACCGTCCGGGAGACTGTGTTATTTTGTCATTAGAGTACCTTGTATTTTGATACAAATGAATCAATTACTCTCTAGGATTTATCAAATACATTGTGTACATAATTGGAACCAATAGATAGTGTAGAACACAGAGTGAAATAATGTACAGCTAACTAGCAGTATATTATAAATATAAACATAAACATATCTGCCAAAAAATTATCTCGAGAAAATGAACTCATATTTCACTTTCTCAAGATCATTTCTCCAGCCATAAAATAACTTCCATAAGTTCTTTCACTTTCTCACTACCTATTAAATACTTATCAAGATAATGACCAAAAAATTGCCAAAAATCCACTAAAAAGGGGAAATAACTCCCATAGTCCTTCGCCTGAACATTTCCACCACTAATGAGTATTAATTTGATTTTGGCACAGTTAATCCTAATTTTTCTCAGGTAAACATAGTTTTTCTCCAGTTTATGTGGGTTACAAGAAAAACAAGGATTAACAGGAGAAAACATGCTGTAGGTTTAACTCGTAACCCACATTAACTGGAGGAAAACTAGGTTTATCTCATTTTTGTTATTTTGGCGCAGTTAAACCTAGTATTTTTTAAGTTAAACCTAGTTAATGTGGGTTACTGAGAAACTGGGAAAATCTAGATTTAACTTGAGAAAAATAGGTTTAACTCATTAATGTGATTTTGGTGTGCCATAAAAACATAACCAGGCCATATTTCTATAATTAAATATATCCAGTCCATTTTTCTATGGAAAATTTTTTCATAATATACCTGCATGGGCCTTTTCTAGTGCTTCTACGGGTATAGATCAATATATCTGAGCATTTTCTAAATTTTTCTACAGGTACAGTATGGGTCTATTTTCTTTTTGTGACTGAGCATGATTTCTATGTAGAATAAAGAACCCTGTGTTTTGTTTTTTTTCTGTGAGGTCATTTTCTAAGTTACACTGTAAGAACCAGAGTCTGGCACTGTTAGATTAGTGAACCTTCGGACTGGTGAACCTTTGGACTGGTGAACCTTTGGACTGGCCAACCTTTGAACTGGTTAACCTTTGCACAGACCCAAGGGTTAAGGCGTGAAGGAAGAACTATTAACCAAACATCAGGAATTGTTACAGAGGCTGGCACTATCGGATTGGTGAACCTTCGGACTAGTGAACCTTGGGACTGGTGAACCTTCAGACTAGTGAACCTTCGGACTGGTGAACCTTCAGACTAGTGAACCTTCAGACTAGTGAACCTTCGGACTGGTGAACCTTCGGACTTGTGAACCTTAGAAGTTAGGACTAGTGTATCTTTGGACTGGTGAACCATTGCACTGGTGAACCTTCAGACTGGTGAACCAAAATTCGGACTAGTGAACCTTCGGACTAGTAAACTGTGACCCTCAATTGAAAATGAAAAATTCTTGATGGGATGTAAAACAACAAACACGCAAATCAAAATTCACACTTACTTTATCATGTGACTGTTCCAATTTAAGTCTTACATATATTTGAAAATGTATATATTGAGTTTGATAATTTAAACACCAGATTAATTGTTTAGCAGCTACAATGTAGTATAAAAAGCGCATTTAGAAGTTGTTTAAAGCGCATTATTGCATTTGATCACAATTATTGGTCCAGAGTTCAAAATGTAGAGGGATACAAATTCATAAGTTTAAATTATTTGGAACTTGAAAATAGAAGAAAAAATTCTGATTTTTTTTTATGTGATCAGTATCAGGAAATGATTGCTAGGTACTGTTTTAAGAAGATTCGGTTTTCGGAAGTTGCACTCAGTATATCAGACCATGTGTTTCGAAATAGTGTTTTACAAAGACTCCTTTATGCACTCAGGACACTGACTCAGTTGCGCTGACAAAGCATCACTTGAACAACATATAAAAGCTAGGTTATACTATTAACAGACACATTTTCAGAGTAATGGGCCTTCAGAATAACAGATTTTTGGAGTAACAGACCTTCAAAATAACGATCGAGCTTTCAGACTATCGGACTGTATATCATAATAAAGAAGCATAGTAAAGAACACTTTTTTAAATAATTATGGATCAAATCAAATGTAGGCCTACATCTACGACTACGTGTGTATTTGAATTTGAACTTTAGTCTTTATACTGCAGTATATGAGAGAGAGAGAGAGAGAGAGAGAGAGAGAGAGAGAGAGAGAGAGAGAGAGAGAGAGAGAGAGAGAGAGAGAGAGAGAGAGAGAGAGAGAGAGAGAGAGAGAGATCTTCATACTTTTAGAACATCAGTCATCCCAGATGACTATTCAATAATCTATTGGCTATATGGTAACTGTGCTCAAAGTGAAAGTAGGTTGATATTTCAAAACCTTTCCCGGAGCTATGCAATCCGGATGTAAACATGAATCTTTCTCATTGTCATCTAAAAAGTATTCAATATGCAGTTCATATAGATTCTAAATGAAATACTTTGATTGAGAAAAGGTTATTTTTTGCGAGAAAATAAAATTTGTTAGTTAATAAAATAGATGTTTTTATTCATACACTTTCCGGATATTACAACTATTTATCCGAAAACGACTGAAGTTTTATTTTCTTCATAATTCATAATCAATTGAACGTTTGATTGTTTACAGTTCCCACAGAGAAACGCGAAACTTGTAGTTGTACATTGTATGTTTGGCGATATACCCTTACGACACGGATTGTCGATCAGGAAGTTTGCATCAAACTTACTGTAGTGGAAAAGAAGGGAATGCAATGGGATACGCATCCAGCTGAAAATTTCTGATCAACAAATTTTACTTTGGACAATATGGTTCATGATATGACGCGTGTCATTGTCCTTTTGACAGGAGTACTGTCAGTGTCAGTAAAATCACTGGAAGAAACAGGTGATACCACATCACTGCGTCTGGTTCACGTTGTACGTATACAATAATGAATTTTATTATTTACTAGGTCATTCATGGATCTTTCACACTCTTTTTGGAATGTTTAGTTTCAAGAGATTCATTTTCATATACAATGTTATGAATGTATTGAACTGCAAACAGATTGGGAGCAAGTTTTCCAATTTCATCATTATCGTCGTCATCTTCTTCTTCTTCTTTTTCTTGTACTGAGTTGGGTTCAACATTTAGGACTTGGGCAGGTGTCAGTAGCCTAGACATCTTAAAACCCCTTGATATACATGTATTTATAGTTAGAAGAGATTATTGAATAAAATATTGAGTGGCTGACCGTTTCCTTGGTGTTAAAACTTAAATAGAATCTTATGTGTTATTTATTACTCATGAAATAAATGCAACACTGTGTTTATGCTAATCTATTTTACTCTATTCCAGTGTATCTATCACTTCGTGCAGTTCACATTATCTGAATAATGGATAAGCTTTGTGATTGAGTTCAATGTACAACCCTAGTTGTTATGGCCTAGTCTCAGTCCGCAAAACATTTGCTTGTACAGTACTTTATTACCTCCTCTGCAATGCACGTTTAAGTTATGACTGCAATTCTGACATTTTGTTTGTGTCTCGCATAACTTCCCGATATGAGCAGAATCTTTACGATTAGGCCAAAAAAAAATATATGTCTGTTTAGGGTTTCCCGACCGACCCTATTTTTTTCGCCGATCCTACACCATTTTATCTGTAAAATAAAAAGTAAAATCGGTAAAAACTTCAGAGACTGTCGTGTGATTTAAATATCAAATATGGATCACGTGCCCAAGTGTCAGTTGTGTGTTTTATTTAATCACATTTTATATCATTTGCGGTGTGTGTACTGATTATGTACATGTACATTGCTAATATGCTACCAAACAAATCCTCATTAGGTTTATTATGTCCTATGTAACAGCATACCTGTAACAACTTCCTATGTCGCGTCCCAACTCATAACACATGTATACGCGTGTCATCATTACTTCCATAACTTCAAAGACTACCGCGCAAACCTTATCAGTTGAAGGTCACACACAAACAACACAACTTCTAGTAGTGTACGAAGACTTCAACTTCACAGCAGGGTGCCGAGATGAGAAGCTTGGCTGATTCAGGCCAACATTAAAAGATTGTTTGCTTTACAGGACTTGTCCAGTTGTTTCAGCGGTGGATGGGTCGGTAGAGAATTTATTATTTTAAATTTCCTTTGTAAATTTGATATGTTAACTGAGCAAAATTTCAGATTTTTGTTGGGACAAAAATGCACTACACTGCCTTATAAATTAGGTCAGATTTTTTTACCTGGATTGTTCAGATTACACTAAACAATATTTTTAAATATTCGGCCTGATTACGCAAATTCTGAATGACACTTGAATCACTGAAAGGGATTAGTTTTTACCATACGAAGAACACAATGTTTTATGCACACGTGAGGTACCTTATTTATTTATCATTAACAAACATCGATGTTTAAGCATAGGCGTCGGAAGCAAATTGAAAGTGGGGGGGCTAAACCAACTTAAAACACACACACGCCAAAAGTGTGTGGGGGGGGGGCTAAACCAACTTGTCTTGAAGGCTAAGCCTCAATTTTGAACACATATGCCTATCTTTGCAAAAAAAGACCCCCCGGCTCCGACGCCTATGTTAAGTATTGTTGTCTTAGATGTCTGTCTCTCCATCATAGTCCATACGGCCTCAGATTTCAAGACCACGAAATCCTATACCCAGTAGATAAGTCGCATGGCAAATATTACACACATATTTTGAGTAAAAAACTGCGACCTGTACACGAGTATATACGGTAGCAGTAAATTGCAAGCAATTTCAATTTCAACATAAAACATTGACAAAAGAATATTAATCATGAAAATAATTTCTTTGTATTTATTGTTGTTATAAATTTTGATGTACAAAACTACCTGTAAAAGACATGCTCCAAAATTAATATCATTTTTAAACCTATCTGATTTAAAGGTACAAGTATTTATGATTACAACCAAGATTAAATATCTATACTTGTATCAACATGATGTCTGAAACCATTTCTCGGCATCTCTTGGGTCATATGCTCATTAGGTTTCTCAATACCTAAATCCATTCAACAGAAAGAGTAATTGATATTTGGTTTGAAGATACTGTAAACATGTGCATGTAACAACACAACATTGGGTTGGAATTTGGTAAAATAATAAGAGCAACATGTACCGAAAAAATAAAATGAAAAAAAAAAAATAAAATGAAAATGCCTACCTACCTACCCTATTTTTTTTTAGGCTGAAACCCTAAACAGACATATTTTTTTTTTTGGCCTTAGTAGTACGGGTCCCCGGATGTAGTAGAAATAAAAATATGAGCTTCTCTACATATATGAGGGGCTTTGCCCTCTATAATAATCGGTCCGGCCTCAAAATGTGTCCAGTCACACTGAAAATGTTAACATTTGTGGTCCGGGTCTCTAATTTTTTGTCCCCCTTAAAAGCATTGGTCCAGCCAAACATTGTGTCCAACCAGACCAAAAATGTTAGTCCAGGTAAACATTTGAAAGAAAAGAAGAAAATTAAATAGGTAGTATTCTAATAAAAGTACTGAGGGTTTTAAAAATCATAAATTAAAAAAAATATGTGATCATACTGAATGCTTTGTTTTTAATGTGTACAAGCATATACATGTATACATGTATGTGTTAGTGTATGTGGGTGTTTTCTGTCACTATCATTTCTGCAGTACAATGTAGGTGTATGCTGTTTGTTATCTTTTAAATTGAAATTTAATTAGATTAAAAATTCAGTTTAAAGTACGTATGAATGCAAAAATCAATCTTAATTATGAATAATCATCGTCAAGATAGAGATAAGGAATTTAATTAGCAAAATAAAGGTAATTAACTTACCTTTTTCATTTGATATTATTTTGTATCAGTATGCTGGTGCTTGAATATGAAACAAAACTTACTTTTACACCTAAGTTTACATTCAAGATTTTAAGAATGGTGGAAAAACTATTAATAACATCCACTAATATTTTAAAAAGCATGATAGCAACTATGACAAAACAAAACAATGAGTTTTAGTTTTAAATCAGTCTGTCAACAGTTGATATAGAAGCCATAGGTCTGCATGCTCCTGCAAAGGTAATCCCACCATACTCTGAAAGCCTTATTGAAATATTGTTACATTACAAAGTGGTATATATTTTCAGTAGAAATGGAATAACATTCATGTATTGTACACATATATAAAGCCTGCCCTCTTGATTGAATAAACACCACTAAAATATAGGTAACACATTTAAAATAAATGGGAGCCTATAATTAAGATCTGTCAAAGTTGCAATTCTTTTAATTAAATTCAGTTATTTTAATACAGTAGAACTTTGATGAGTTGAACTTCAATGAGTCAAATTTGTCGATGTTTCGAACTATTCACAAAGTCCCGAATAGTTTTTTGTTATTTAACGCTGCTTATAAACATTTTATAGTTCGAATTTTTTTATGTTTCAAATAAATTTTTGGGCCCCATGTCTATAAAAAGAAAGAAAATTCCTACAAAAAATTCAAAGTCATAATTTGCATGTGTATGATATCGCCCCATAATTATTTTTCCCCTCCTTATAAACACTCATTTTTTTAATTTCACAAAAAATTAGTTGAAAATTAGCTGAAAGATAATTCTGTACCACTTACCTCATGATTAGTCCTGAAACATAATTCTGTACCACTTACCTCAGACCACAAGTCAAATTACACTGACTAGAGTAATCATTTCTACTTGTCATCACACATAAATGAGTATGCAGTGAGGAATAAAATGTTTCCCCCGTGTAGATTGTCATAAGGGAAGTAAACTAGTCTCTTATTTTGAAAAATCCATAGACAGTTAGTTGTTTCAAGACATACAAATTGTAATTCCATTTATTTGAGATGTGAATTCTAGCTACATGTACCTTAACTTTTGTGCATTATCCTTACTCCGATTATGTATTTCTGATAAATTTGATACATGTACATTTATGCTCTCTGATTGGCTGACAATAAAGCAGTCACATGATGTGACAATCCATAAAAGGGAAAGTCTGGAAAATTTTGCTACATGTATATTTTAGATTGTCAACCGTGATTAGTTAATTATTATCAGTTAACAAAGTAAGGTTTTCTGAAGTAATTGGTACAGGATTATCAATCAGTTAATTGTTATTAGGGTCCGAAGTCACCAAATTTACTCAGTACTCAAGCTCAACTAACTTTTCATGATTTTAAGGTAAAATCACGCAAAATTTATTCTGTTACTAGACTTGTTTGCATATTGATGGGATATAATTGTAAATAATGATCAAAATCATTGCTCATTTGAAGAAAACTGCAGAAATATTAAAATATTATTTGAGTACGTACTCAAATTTTGAGTACCGTACTCAACATGTTTATTCATTTTTACAGGAAAATCCTAATTATGACGCAAAATTTTATATGTGAATGATAAAAAAATAATAATATGCTTCCTAATCACTCAAACCCAAATATTTTACAAACGATTTTATAGTCAAAATAATGAAATAAAAGTTGAGCTTGAGTATTGAGTAAATTTGGTGACTTCGGGCCCAGTTAACATAGTAAGGTTTTCTGAAGTAATTGGTACAGGATTATCAGTCAGATTTGAGGTGGTCTGAGGTAAGTGGTACAGAATTATCTTTTAGGACTGAGGTGGTCTGAGGTAAGTGGTCTGACAGTACAGAATTATCTTTTAGGACTGAGGTGGTCTGAGGTAAGTGGTACAGAATTATCTTTCTGGATTGATGGTCTGAGGTAAGTGGTACAGAATTATCTTTCTGGATTGATCATGAGGTAAGTGGTACAGAATTATCTTTCATGACTAAGATGATCTGAGGATAGTGGTACAGAATTATATTTGTGGTCTGAGGTAAGTGGTGCAGAATCATGTTTCAGGACTAATCATGAGGTAAGTGGTACAGACTTATTTTTCAGGGCTGAAGGGGTTGGAGGTAAGTGGTACAGAATTATATTTGTGGTCTGAGGTAAGTGGTACAGAATTATCTTTCAGGAGTGATCATGAGGTAGGTGGTACAAATTATCTTTCAAGACTGAGGAGGTCTAAGGTAACTGGTGCAGATTTATCTTTCATGACTGAGATGATCTGAGACAAGTGGTACAGAATTACATTTGTGGTCTGAGGTAAGTGGTACAGAATTATCTTTCAGGACTGATCATGAGGTAAGTGATACAAAATTATTTTTCAGGACTAAGGTAAATGGAACAGGAGTATCTAAGTGCATGTGCCTTCCTCACCAATAAGGTGACATGTAACATGTGTTTATAGACAAATAGTCTGCTAGAAGCGTTCTTTGTACTAATTTATCATATGTATCATTTACTTCAGAGTGTATACATTGTAATATAATCTTCTTTTCATTTCTTTACACAGTTGTTTCGGCATGGTGATAGAAGTCCAGTCAAAAATTACCCCAAAGATCCAGTAAAGGAAACAGATTGGCCACAAGGATGGGGTCAGCTTTCACAGGTAGTTTTGAATGTTGGAATTGAAAAACTCATTATTTTAATTTTATTATTTTACAATTAAAATTTATGTTGATTCTTATTATCACCAATGTCAATGTAAGCTTTACAGGATTTAATATTTTGTATTGGGTTTTATTTTATGAAAATTATTTATATTACACTTTTAATTAAAAAAAATACCAGTTATATCAGTGACAACGATTTATGAGAACACATGCTTTGTACTTTATTGTAGGTTGGAATGCATCAAGCATTCTTCTTGGGACAGATACTAAAAGAACAATACATTGATTCAAACTTTTTAGATGAAAAGTACAAAAGATCACAGGTGAGTTATTGCATCTTTCAATACTTAAATTGCTGTCTTCTTGCAATATCAACTTTTTGAAAAATTCTAATTTCTCCAATTCCAAATGCTTTGCCATTGTAACAAGTTAATTCTAGAGGTAAAATGCAGATTTGTTGCCAAAAATCATTGCCGGTGTCAGAAAGCAAATATGCCATTATATCAAACAAATTGACATGGATGTAAATTCGTTCCCCGTGAAATTTCTGCCTTTAACAAAAAATTCTGTTATATCAAGTACCATTATAACAAAAGTTGACTGTATAAGAAACTGTGTGATGTTTACTCTATCTGTACTGTGTAAATGACCTATCGCCAAGTGTCTCACACATGGCTATTCATGTGCTTTTTTGACATCATTCGATTGTTATGTCATAATCACACAAGTGTTTGACAGGCCATTTAATTGTGACATCATAAAAGTTTGCCAAAAGATGCCATGTCGGGCATTTGGAAGTTGGTCAATTCTACATTGTAACTTTTGTGTGACAGATGTGTCCCCAACAGTAAATATCAATACACACTTTTGAAAGTTGATTTTTTTTCAAACAGCATTTCTTTGGTCTATCTTCATTGCTTTGCCTTGCCTATGTCCATGGTTATACCAATGATGTCAAGGTCATAACACCGATGTCAAGGTCATAACACTAATGTAAAGGTCACTCTTGACATTGATTGAACTTTTTTGTCTTGGTCATAGTTTTTTTTACACTTTACATGTATTTGTGCAACTTTACTTTTGGCACAAATTTTCCTTATTTGAACAGGTTGTGTCATGACCTTGAATTGATCCAACTTCATGCTGACGTTATATCTAAATTACCAAACTGTTCATTACATGATATTATATGTTTCAAAGGTCTTTATAAGAAGTACTGACAAAGATAGGACATTAATGAGTGCATACTGTGTGCTAGCTGGACTTTATCCACCCAATGGAACTCAGATGTGGAATAAGAATCTAACATGGCAACCCGTACCTGTTCATACAGAACCATTGTCTGAAGATCGTGTAAGTTTTCCTCTGTACAACTTCTTCATGTAGGTCTAAGAGTTGTGTTAAGTATTCTCCTTCAAGTTTTTGTGAGCATGTGGGAAATTAAAATGGGTAACACTAAACATTGGTTTATTGTCAAGTTTGTGAATCTGTACTTGGCATTTTACAAATTTATATTGTCTACTCAAGCGCTAAGATTTTAGAGCCCAGACCTACAAGTTGATTGAAATACAAATTGTACCACAATAAACTAAGATTACTGCCGTCAAAATGTGTATCAGTACATGAATATGAAATCTAAAAATATATTTTTTTTAATGTGAAAACTTGACAATATATAATAGTATATTGCAATGAAACCTGACGATGTGTACCAGTATATTGCAATGAAACCTGACAATGTGTATTCCAGTATATTGCAATGAAACCTGACAATGTGTACCTGTATATTGCAATGAAACCTGACAATGTGTACCAGTATATTGCAATGACACTTGTGATATACCTCATCTTTGAGGTTACATAAGTTGCAAAATAAGCAGAAATACTTATCAATAACCACTATTTTTTGTGGTACTACTAAAATGACCCTAACTCTCTATCTCACAAGCACCAATCCGGGACATCCCATCCTTTTTGACTATCTAATTTGAAACTCTAATTAATAATTTTACATAACTTGCATTTTTTATGTCATAATCTTGACAGCAGCACAATACCAGTACATGTAATTGATTACCGCTATTTTAAAGTTTTCATTTTTATTTTACTTCATTTTAGTTATCAGTTATCTTAAATGTGAATCCTGAAGTTATAACTGTTTGTATTTGTAGTTACTTTACACAGATGATCCATGTCCCAAGTTTGATAAACTGATACAGACATTCTGGGACACCAGTAACATAGTTAAAAAAATTGCAAGAGAGAACAGAGTAAGTAATTAATTTTACATTTGTATAGGGGACACACTGCTTGTGACAATAAAATGGTAGAGTGGTCGTCTTGCATACAGAAGGCTTAGGGTTTAAATTGTATCATTGGTTCATACCAAAATCTTCAGTAATGACTGATCATTTGTTCAATGCTTAGTGTCAGAAAATCCGGGATCTTAAATAGAGGTCATGTCATGGCAGGTGCAGCACATTAAATAACCCTCACTTGGTGTGTAAAGCTATTGAAAAAATAAAACAGCAAAAACAAATATATCTAGGAGAGTTATATATACAATGTAATTGTAAAGTTCATGTTCTTAGAAATCTGACAAAGGTTCTGTGGTATGGCATTTCCTTCATGTCATGTGATCATATTCATAGAATTGCTGACAGAGGTCCAGTGGTATAGCATTGTCTTACCTAATTTAACAAAATTATGAAATTCATTACTTCAAGGTAAAAGCTTTTGTAGATAGGACAGGGACTTATGTGACCAGTCAAGTCCTAATGACCTATTTTTTGTATACATGACTGGTCCTATGCCAAACCCTCAGCATTATAAGTTAGCCATAAGATTTAAATCTTTCAGATCAGCCTCTGATGTGAATCGGGCTGTGGTCCCATGTCATAATAGGCATGTCCCATTTAGTATTAAACACTTATTTAATGGGAAGAGCTCACATTCTAGATATAAATTGCGAAACTTGTATATAACGACCTCCTTAGGGACACAAGAGGTGGTCTTTATATAGAGGTTGATTTGTACACAAATGATACTGTTGGGTACAGCAAAAAAACGGTCTTTGTGACCAGGTGTCTTTATACACAGGTAGTTGCTAAAGCAGGTTTTACTGTAGTATGAATTGTATATTCCTGTAAAATATTACCAATTACATGTACTTTTGGTATCTTCATAAACATGTACATTATCAGCAAAAACACCTCCGTGAGACAAAAGTCTAAATACAGGCGATTGACTAGGATTGTAGATCTATAATATTTCAAGCATTCCATAACGCAGTATTTTGGTATTTTAAAGCTACAATGTACTGGTATCAGGCCAAGCCCTTACTTAAGAGCACAGTATATCAGCAAAGGATTTAAAAAAAATAGCCAATCTTGGGTCTTCCCTTTGCAAAGCAAGAACTCGACCACTGAATTTCCATAACTGGGCAAATGACTATCTTAAATGAATTCTACATTATCTTCTTATTCGCTCCTACTCAAACGGACATAAATTACATGTATTTACTATATAAAAAAACAACATATATAGTGAAAGAAGTGATAGTTCACCTGCTTGTTTATTAAATGAAATATTACAGTGACAAACGAGCCAACCTGGATCAGTCGGTAGCGCACTTGACTCTTGATAGTGAGGTCGTGAGTTCGAGTCCAGCCAGCGACAGATTTGTTTCCTGTCCTTCGGATGAAAAACTGAGGTTCTATGTCACAGTAGTGTCGGCACGTTCAAGAACCCTCACTGCTCAATGGCTGTAAGTGCCGAGCATACATGTAGGTCAAAATTTGAAGCCCTTCACCGGCATTTGGTGACGTCTCCATATGAATGAAATATTCTTGAGTGGGACGTTAAATAACAATAAACAAACAAATAAACAGAAAAGTAAATTCAATATAACCTGGCGGTGTGGGTCTTATAATCCGTTTCTTGTCCAGTACGAGTTTAAATTTTAGGTGATAAAGTATAATATTACAAGCTTACACTGACTAGAGTAATTGTTCCTACTTGTCACCATACATAAGAGAGTATCTAGTGAGGAAAAAAACGTTTTTCCCCCGTGCAGCTCAACATAATAGAAAAGTGAGTAGAATAACCCGTATGATACGTATGGAAGAATATTAATCATGTTAATAAAAGAAAAAGTATTGGTTTATTTCATAACACTGCAGTATCTATACACATGTACTTTAAAGTTCTTTCACTTAGCTTTGTTCGATAATATTAAAGTCAAGAATACATAAATTCAGTGTTCCATACTTTTCACACAAAATTGAACTTGAAATATATAATAATAATAATGATAACAATAATACTGGGAGGGAAGGTGGGTCTAAATGCTGCAACAAAAAGCCTACAAATGAGTGAAAAGTTAAATATAGTTAAATACCTTTTAAACAGGTACATGTATGAGAACTTTTAATACTGATCAATGGCTCTGTTCTTTTATATATACGATAAGTAAATTTTGTGCAATGATCTCAGATGTCATTTATCATGTGGCTGTGTTATTTACATTCTTGTACAGAAACACAATAAAGATTGACAGAGTTTTGTAACAGCAATGTTACAAACAATAATGAATTTATCTTTTAATTATTTTTAGAAAATAAAAACTTTATGCATATTATGATATCTCTCTCTCTCTCTTTCATTTAACAGAAATTTTTTGAATATGTTTCCAACAACACTGGTGTTCCAGCTACATTTGATGGAATATTTTCAGTATTAGATACTTTATTTTGTGAGGTAAATATTACTTATAAATCTCTCTTGTATCTGTGTTTTGTTCTGTGGATTAGAACATATAGAAAGTTTTTTCATATTTCGTTAACAAGTAAGGTTAATTGACTATACCACCATTTGAACTTCTCTATCCCACCTAATAACTACATGTAGTGGTTGGATAGGGACTTCCATGGCCAAGTGGTTAGAGCATCACGCTTTAAACCATGAAGTCTCTCACATCTCTAGTCAGTGCAGGTTCGAGTCGCACTGGAACCTAAACTGATTTTGTGAGAAAGTTTGCCACTTTACATGTACCTGTTGTATAGTTGCTTTATTTGCGGGGGATTTAATTTTGCTACATTTGCGGTCAAAGAAAATACCACGAAATTAAATACCCATGAAGTAATGCCTCATACAGATTACTTATGAAGTGTAAGAAAGACAATACGTTACCAATCAAAATTATAAAAGTTATTTCCAATCAAAATTCATTGATTTGATATAGTCTGACATGAATCATAAATGCTTATGAGCTTTACTTGCCTTACTTCCCACAGCAATAGAGCAATGCATGGGATCATCAGTTGAATGGAAAACAAGAGAAGTAACTCCTGTTACACTTTTGTTTTGAAAACAGTATTGTGCGAAACTTAATACCTGAGAATATGTTCTTGTAGGAAAACCGCAAAATTTTCTCCCCATGAAATTAAACAACTATACATGTACAGTACATAAGCCAGGTGGTCTTTTTCTACATATAGTGCATTATAACCAGGTTCTTTCCACCATTAAAAATGGCCACTACCACAAACCGAATAATTGTTAAGTGCGGCATAAAACACCGTTGAAACAAACAAAAAGACAGTTGATTACTTTCTCACACCAGTATATAAATTACATGTTTTATCCGGCCTGTACAACATATCATTATTTAGCATTTTGTAACAACAAATTCCTTTGCCAAAACAGGACACTGCGATTTGTTAACATGACATCATAACAAGAGCCGTTTCACCCCGGAATGCATCAAGTAAATTTCCGACTACTGTAAATAAGGAAATTTTTGTGGGACTTTATTTTTGTTATACACAAGTTCTAAATTCATGTGCAAGATAATATTTTCAATAGCTTTTGTGGCTGGATGGTTTGTGTTCATATTCATAAACTGAAGTTAAGCAAAGGCGAGCGTGGTCAGCATCTGGATGGATGACCATGCAGTGTGATGTGCTCAGAAGAACCCCGGTATATGTTGCATTTTCATTACCTACCTTGAGTATATCAGTATATGATAAAAGAGTCTCAATCTGAGGCGTTTATATTCTTAGATACCAACCCCAATGATCACTTCCGGTTTGGCATCATCTTACCTCAAGGACTGATTCTACTGTTTTAGGCTTAATGTAGTGGTTGATTATACATGTACAGTGAAACCTGTATATAGGGGCCACCCAAGGGACCAGAAAATATTGACCTTTATGTGCAGGTGACCCTTATACATAAGTTCAGTTTAATTGAAGTATGCAGTCAAGGGACTTGAAAAAACTGGCCTTTATAAATAGTTAATCCTTATATAGAGGTGGTCGCTATAGCAGGTTTTACTGTACATGTATTTCTCCCATCTTTCAATTTTAGTTCCTTTTTGTTAAGAAACCACAACTTGTGGCGAAAGTATACTGCCAGTGCATTTGTACTTTTGGTACTTTGTGCTCAGTTTGTAAATGCTCTCCTCAATAAGAGGCATCATAAGGGGGAATGATAGAACAAAATGTGTTTCCTGACCATTACTTCAAGAACTTTAAATACAAAGTTATGATAAAATAATTAACAGATGTGTTGATAATATAAATTCAGTTGATTACCCAGTACTTTGAATAAAAATATACCTGTGTATACAATGTATCATTTTGGACTATTTTTAGAGTTTTGGCTGATATTTTTTGACAACTGGTTTACAGTTACTTTCATGTTGATATAATGATTCACCCTAATCTGATGAATTGTTTCCCACCTGTTACATCATCGGTAAACACGTGATACAATTTATAAATTTGCCCGACTACATTGCTATGGGGTTTCACTTGGGCATGATTTCTGTGTCTCTGATGTATGAAATATTTTCAGGACCGAGTCCCTTGTGACGCACTATAACGTGTGTATATTTAGTTTGATTTTTAATCTGTAATTCATTAATTGAAAATGTGTGTCCTTGTTTCTATGTTATCTTGAATTTTCATTGACTTTCTAGTATGAATGATGGTCTATTATAACAAATTGCAAAGCAATTTTTTCTAGCCGGGTCGCCCTCGGGAAATATGACTTGACAAATCCCCATGTCTACTACAACCAGGGCAGTAAATTCTTTATTACCAGTATACTGAAATACAGAATCAATAAAGACTGTCGAATAAGCTGCAAGGGTTTTCGCATGAGGGAGACATGACGCATGACGTACGCAAAGGAGATATGACGCACGCGTGGGAGAAATGAAGTGTAGTCTCCCTGACACATGACAATATGTATACACATTATTGGTATGTACACATATAAAGTCTCTATTAATGAATAGGACTCACAAATTTAACTTTGGACATGGACATTTTTTATGTTTTGGATCACAGGGACTCATTAAAACCAGACCCTAAGGAAAACCCTGAGTGTTTGATATGAACACACCAGCATTGTTTTAATTATTATTGATATTTTTTTTGGGTAATATCTCAGGTGTTTCAATTTGGGACAAAGTATTGTCACTTAGCACCTGGGGAGGCACAGGCAACTGTTACCCTGGTGGCCTTATAACTGTATAATGTCCTTCCTAAAACAATATGTTCTTTGACTGTATTGGATATTAATTATTTTAGACTTTTTTTAATACATGTACATGAAATAATTTATTTTTGGAAGATAAAATTTATATGTTTATATCTCACATATGGTAATTTTAAGAATTGTTTTTCATTTTCTAGAATACAGCAGGCAAACTCCCTGACTTTCTATGGCTAAAGGTCAACAAAACATTTGACAGGTTAATGGCATTGAGAGATTTACATGCAAGTTGGAAATGTCCAACAGCTGAGTCAGCTAGACTACGAGCAGGTATTTATTAAATAAATTAACTTCATTTATTTAACAACAAGTAACAAACAAGTTAATGTAACTTATATACATGTATATGATCTCGTTGGCTCGGGTTTGCTTGCTGTGGGAGGAAACAGGAGTGCTGGAGAAATCCCACGTGTCTGAGTTAGTCACTGCCATACCATCGAACTTGAGTTGCATTGGTGAAAAGCGAGTGTGTTAACCACTGCACTACCCAAACATGGGTATTTATTGATATCTTGTGATGATTTCAGTGATTTTTAAGCAAGAGCCATTACTGTATGTTATGACCTTGGACAAAAGTTTCAGGTTTATCGGAGTATTTTCATTGAAATAATGTTGATGAAATCAAATCTCTTGGTACTAGCTCATTGGATTGACTTAAGTTCTTAGTATACAAGTTCTGAGAGAAATAGACCTAGATATATCTGAATTATTTTAACTGTTTAAAAAAACAAATTGTGTGTGCGTTTTCTGTCAAAGATATTGCATAAAAACTTCTCATGTTATATTCCAGGTCAGCTGGTCTATACAATAAAAACAAATATGGAGAAAAAGAGCAAAAAAGATTCTGAGATGATGCACAAGATGATACTTTACTCAGGGGTAAGTATGATCATAAAAACTAATAGTGTACAGTGGTTTGCAATATAGTAGCCAACATGTGTTCTGGCAAAATAGTGATGTGTTTATAGTAGCGAAAAATACTGGTGAATTGTTGTCAAAATTTCCCAACTGAAGTTAAATGACAATGAATTTGGAGAGATTCTTATATTTTCAAACCGTTTTGTGTATTTTTAGATTTCCCAATATCAATAAAATATTACTAAAATTCCCAACTCCGAAGACTCAGGCCCCGTTCCCAAAAGTGTGTTGAAAATCCATGAAAAAAATCATTCACAAGCAATATCTTTCTATACATTGTATGAATGATGTAATGACATTAATGTATTTCATTTTGAAAATAGGTTTATAAGAAATGTAACTTGTTCTAAAAGTTGTATATTTTGTTTTGTAGCATGATTCAACTGTTATTTACTTACTGAAAGCTCTGAGTATTTACAACGAGAGACAGCCACCATACAGCACATCGGTTGTAATAGAATTACATGAAGATGAACATTCCAAATTTTCTGTCCGTTTTTACTTTAGAAATGATACAAATTCTCCTAATATTCATTTACACAAATTGATTTTACCAGGTATGTGAATTTTCTGAGTCTAAAAAGTCATTATGCATTTGAAGTGGAAAGTTTGTGAAAAAAATCATATTGTTTAAGACTACAATACAGTTAAATAATATCTTTTATATAAGTTTTAGAGAACGATACATATCTATATCTGCACCTTAACGGAAATGATATATAACTTCTGTGGCTTCTAGAATGCAGTAAATGTTTATGTCAGACTTGACATAGATCTGCGTAGATGTACATAGACATGTATGTTTAAGACATGGGAGAAAAATAATCAACCCCTCCCTTGAGGGTATGACAAAGGAATCTCAATTCGAGGGTAAGATTCTTGAATGCTTCGGGTTTGTCATTCAAGAATCTTACCCTCGGATTGAGATTCCTTTGTCATACCCTCATGATAGGGGTTGATTCTATTAATCATTCAAAAGAAGGACAAATCAGTGAACCATGGAAATGTAATGTTCCATTATCCTGTTCTTTAGCATAGAAGCCATAGTGTTCAAGTAACTATGTAAAACAGTAGCTCATTTTGCAAATTAAAAATATTGATTACACTGAATGAAGCATGGGTTTAGATATTTGTATCACCTCTCCTTTAGGCTTTGACATCTCCATTTGAGTGACATATTCTTGATGATATGTTCATTTTTGTATGTTTCCAAAAAGACATTCCAATCGCTTCACATCATTTTCACCTTAGTAAATCTTGTACTTGGACATGCTACATCACATTGTTTACATTTACACGATTTACACAAGTATTGTTCCTTTGTTGAATTAAGCAACAAACTTATACATGTTATATTGACATCAGGGCCTCCATGGCTGAGTGGTTAGAGCATCACGCTTTAAACCATGAAGTCATTCACTTGCTGTCAGTGCAGGTTCGAGTCCCGCTGGAACCTAAGCTGATTTTTGTGAGAAAGTTTACCAGTTTACTTGCGGAAAGTCGGTGGTCTCTTCCCGGGTACATTGTAACCGGGTTCTCTCCTCCACCATTAAAAACTGGCTTCCACCATATAACTGAAAAATTGTTGAGTGTGACGTAAAACAACATTCTAAATTCCAAAAAATTCCAAATATATTGAAATCATTTCAGGATGTGGTGTATTTGATTGCCCTTTGGACAAGTTCAAAGAGGCTGTCAGTGGTATTGAAGTAGCTGATTTACAGAAAGAGTGCAGTGTGCAAAAACCCCAACCTTCAGGTATGTCTTATACATGTTATACTTCAACAGGTATTATTTGTTCATTTTATTAAGGATTACAAATGTCACCACACATGTTTGCGAGTTTTTGAAAAATTCCAGTCTTTGCTTGTATAGTAGGCTACATTTTGGTATAGTGACTTGATGGAAATTGTAATGTCTGTAAGTAATATTGACAAAAATATCTTTACATGTGCATTTTGCATTGAAATAACTTGATGAAAGTGACTTTTTCCCTGTGGCCTGTGCATTATGTTATTTGGTGTGGAAGTGGGGTTAGATTGGTATCTGGTTTAAAGCTAAATCAGTTGAAACAAAGGATGAAGCTGTTCTTTAATCTGTTGAGAAGGGAAATGGATCTCAGACCAAAACTTGACAGAATTTTTAAATTCCTGTAAACACACTATCTACCTGGATAAAAACAAAGAGAGTATTTAGACAGAGTGTCAAATTTGGATCCAAAAGGCAAAAATATCTGTGCTGGTTCATTTGAGATAAATCATTAGTTAATGTGTAACAATGAATAACCAGACTACTGAATTGAGATGTACAATGTACTGACACATGTAATTATAGGGACCAAATAAACACTATATTTGGTACTGACACATACAATTATAGGGACCATATAAATGCTATATTTTGATATTTTGTACTTACACATGTAAATATAGGGACCATATAAACACTATATTTTGATATTTTTTACTACTTACACATGTAAATATAGGGACCATATAAACACTATATCTTGATATTTTATACTACTTATACATGTAAATATAGGGACCATATAAACACTATATTTTGATATTTTATACTACTTACACATGTAAATATAGGGACCATATAAACACTATATCTTGATATTTTATACTACTTACACATGTAAATATAGGGACCATATAAACACTATATTTTGATATTTTATACTACTTACACATGTAAATATAGGGACCATATAAAAACTATATATATTTTTATATATTATACTTCTTACACATGTAAATATAGGGACCATATAAACACTTTATATTTTTTTATATTTCATACTACTTACACATGTAAATATAGGGACCATGTAAACACTATATTTCAATATTTTATACTTCTTACACATGTAAATATAGGGACCATATAAACACTATATTTTTTATATTTCATACTACTTACACATGTAAATATAGGGACCATATAAACACTATATATTTTTATATTTTATACTTCTTACACATGTAAATATAGGGACCATATAAACACTATATATATTTTTATATTTTATACTTCTTACACATGTAAATATAGGGACCATATAAACACTATATCTTGATATTTTGTACTTACACATATAAATATAGGGACCATATAAACACTATATATATTTTGATCTTTTCTACTGACACATGTAAATATAGGGACCATTTAAACACTATATATATTTTGATATTTTGTACATACAAATGTAAATATAGGGACCATTTAAACACTATATTTTAATATTGTGTACATTATTTAACGTTTACAGACAGTTGGCCATACTGATCATTTGTAATCTTACAACTATGTCCTCTTTTAACTTTACAGATTTGTGCCTCTGTAGTATTGTATTATCTATGTTGTTCACCTTTGTTCTTGTTTTTATGATGTGGATACATTGATTTTGTTAGCTTGTAAAATTTCATTTGAAGAGCATTTAAAAACTTTTTTTTCGTTAATATATACTGTAAATCATTTTTTTTTATGAAAGATTTATGTTCGCATAAATTCACGACGTTGAATTCAAATGTATATAGTAAAACTTGCGGATAACGAATTTCAAGGAATCTTATTGTTCAATTCATTATAAAGACAGTTTGTTATACAGTTATAGCAAAGTGGGCTGAAGGGTTGAAAAATTCACTCTAAATCTAGGCTAAACCGGAACTTTCTGGGAAGTCAAAATAAAACAGGTTTTTTTTTTTACTTTTTATTTACACAACTTATTCAATTTTGCTTGGCAAAACATTAAGAATTGAATTTCGTTTAAATGATATTGACTTCTATAAAAGATGTTGGTTAAAGGGGCAACAGACATAGAAATTGGTTTGTTATAAGCAAAAATTTGTTATATAGAATTCGTTGTAAAACTGTTCTTCAACTAAGAATATATAAAGGTGCAGTCAGGGAATACTTTTTGATTGGTCATGTATTTGAGTTTGTACAAACCGAATTCGTTATATTCAAGTTTTACTGTATCTACATAACCAGTCTGTTTTTGTTCACCGTTTGTTCATTTGCTGCCAACATGTACATGATGTCACACGCATAACATGAGAACTTTCAGTATGACAAAAAGCACAAGTAAATTAAAATAATTGCCACATGGAGTCATTTGATGGTCGTCACATAATTTTTGACAGAGTTAATGCCCTTGATGAATTCTACTACAGATTTACAGGGTTCAATTATAGCATGCACGTCACTTGCATTTCTGTCAAACCTGTCGTTTACATTCCTATCAAACCTCATGTTTACCTAAGTAATTCTGATGTGCTCTTTGGTGCTGATTCAGTTATATCGGGACCTGGTAGAAAATTAATTCATATACAGAAAGAATATATTTAAAAACAAAAACAATAATCACATTGTCCATCAGGTCCTCTGGGTTTTATTCCAGTATTGTAATATTGACAATTAAGTTCCTTCAGGTGTTAGAAACACACCTGTAGATTCATCTCCCTGTATAAAACATGCAATAGTCTTGTAATGACAACATGACAACTTTTAAAAATTTCCACCTGCCTTGTCAGGAAGGCATATGGTATATTTATCAACATAGGCATATGTGTAAGTTAGTGGAGTAACTGACTCAAATGAGCCTCTTGTTAAACAAATTTGTTCTTGTTTCACTAACTTTGTTGTCCTTAGTTCAAATTCCCATGATATTGTGGCAGAGTTAGTAATATGGTGTTCCTACTAGCTTGAGTTAGTGGGGTTTCCCCTTAAGCTCGATTGTTAGAGCACAAGACTGGTAAACCAGGGGTCCTAGGTTCGAATCCAAGCAGAGGCAGTAATTGTCTCTGTTACAATATTTAAAAAACAACTTCGACTACATTGTTATTAGTATTGGCGTGTATTTCACAAACAGTTCAGATTCCGTTTTAATGCTTTGTCATAAAACCACGGTCATGAATCGCTATGCTCTTTTCTACCCGTGGTCTCATGCAACTGAAATCTGTCATACATATTTTTATTATTCAAGAAGCCTCAGCCAATGTGAGTAAACGATGCTCGCATTCATCAACCAATCAGATTGAGGCTTTTAAACAATTATAGAATTTTATTGAATCAACAGACTATGCAATAACTTCCATTTCCGACCACAACTACTGTGATTGGATAAATTGGACAACACCTACACCTTCTAAATATTCATTAGCTACCGGAGATCTTGGTTGCATTAGATCATGGGTAGGAAAGAGCATAACAATTTGGGACCGTGGTTTTACAATGATGGTTTTAATGGTGTTCTGATAATTTATAGTATCAAGTCATCTGATTTATAAATTGTAGGTCATGTAGATAATGGTAAGTATTTTTGGACTGTTGTGGATAGTAATATCAATAACATTACTAAATCACTTACAGCAGAAGCACTTTGCACATAGTTAAGCTACTAATCATGCTAGTTTATTCCACAAGAGCCTACAATGCTTTTATTTGATGTTATCTTTGTTCCTTTATCAATTTTTGATGTCCTCAATTTAAAGACTAGGGTGGGTGGGGGCATATTAATGTGTTCTGTCCATCTGTATGCCCATCCATTTCCAACACCCCATCATATTTTTACTCAAATTTTAACCAAATATGGCATGATGCTTTATATCACTGAGAGGCCTACATATGATGATTACGGCCAGCATTCTGCAATATTATAGGACATATATAAGACATTAAATTTTTAGGTATGACTGAGGTTTTAGGAGCATATTCTTTCTGAAAAACATACTACATGTATTGTAAGTATTTATACTTTTGTTTTGAAATGGCCTAGGCTAAAATGACTTGTCAAACAAGTTAAAATATACCATTTCTAGACCTTCAACATAATGAACCTTGTAGAATTTTAAAGCAAAATTAGCATTTTTATGTTCCAAACGTAAGTCTGCAATGATATGCATTTTGTATTACCAAATATCTAAATATAAACCTCAAATTTCCGAAATTGTTTATCACAGTGCAATAGTTTTGTTAACTGTTTTTAACAATATTAACATGTAAAAATAACAAATTTGTTTATGTTTTATTTAGAGCTGTCATTGATGGGAAATTCTTTATCGATAAGTAAAAAATATTGATATATCAATAAATAAAATAATTTGGCCCTTCTATAAAATGCATTCAGAATAAATAAATTCATTATAATATTTAGGGCTTCTATTGGTTATTTGACTACCTAACGATGAATAAAGCAATCAACTTGTCATATGGAAAACATTTAGAATGAAAAATAACATACAGTCAAATCTCATTATCTGGAAGTCGTTGGGACCAAGCAAAAAAATCCAGATAAAGGGGTCCTGGAATAGAAGAAATCCTGATTCATCTCGTAAGCATCTCAATAATTACCAGAATTATAGGCCTACATGTATACCGTATGTAAATTAGAATTTTTTGTTAAGTTTTTTTCATTGTATGTACTACAAAAAAGATACAGAATGAATACTTGTTCAGTACTAGTCATATCATCACATGATAATTTAATGAAGATGTAAAAAAAAATTTAACCTCGAGATAACTGGTCTCTTTCACATTGAAATTATGCATCAGGACCAAATTATAACATCAACATTAGCATTTTTTTTTCCTACTTTTCTGCTGGAGTTGTCAGGTCATTTTTTAGTAAGATATAAAATGAAAATTACCGAGACCGGCGCTTGATCTTGAGTTACCAGAGTTAATCGCGGTTACTGATCTCGACATAACAAGTTTTGACTGTAGTTCAAAAACATGAAGTAAAACCGAACTAAAACAGGAGTGACATTTTCAGAAATTTTGAAGGAGAAAACATCGTGTGAAATGCATAAGAAATGCATTGATGCTAAAAAAAATAAATGTATCAATATTGTAACAAAAAAATTTGCATCAATGATGGCCATACTTCTATGTAATTTGACACCCTTAGACTTTGTGAAACAGAATATGAACAAATTGATATACAATCTCTGATTTTCATTCAGGGTAGTATCAAATATCACATACCGGGTAGCCAAAATAACAAAAATTTATCCTACTTCCCAAATCACCTCAAAATTTGTAAAGAAATGATCACATTGCTTAGCTCTGTTGTACAAATGTAACAGCATTGACCGGATGCATGTACATGCACAAAATAATATTTTCAGTATTGTTATCTTCTGAATCATTGCACAATTCTATTTACATTATACAGTGGAACCTTTCTTGAGAGACCACCCCATCAGCCATTGAAATGTGGTCTCTCAAGACAGCTGGTCTCTCAAAAGAGGTTTTATTTAAAGGAATTATTAGCAAAGTGGTTTGCAATGTGTGGTCTCAAAAGACGGGTGGTTTTCATGAGAGTGGTCTTTGAAGACAGGTTCCAATGTACATTGTACTTGTTTAAATGATTTAAATTTAAGTATCTCAGTACATGAAATAGTTTTAATGTTTGACTCATTATTGATCTCACATTTCACCAATCAGATAAAAATCGTTCAAATATAACGGTAGTAACAATTGATATAGAATTTAACTCTTTAATGTTTTTTAACATATTTGTAAGTCAATAGTTCTGGTCCTGATAATTTTATTTGTGCTACATTGAAAATCTGAAGATTAATCACCGGTACTGCAATTCATTTGATTTTTCTTGAGAATTAAAAATAAAAATTGTTTTCAGCAAAGCTGGTGATTTAACATTTGATAAGTGATTATTTTACTTCATTTTAGTTGTGGGTGTGGCAGTACTAGCCACTATTTTGATACTCTTGGTCAACATTTGATAAGTGATTATTTTATTTCATTTTAGTTGTGGGCGTGGCAGTACTGTCCAATATTTTGATATTATTATAACACTCCTAGTCAACATTTGATAAGTGATTATTTTATTTCATTTTAGTTGTGGGTGTGGCAGTATTGGCCGCTATTGAGATACTCCTGGTCATCATTCTGGTCGCTGTTTGTTGTATGTACTACAGGCTACGCAACTCCAAAATGTCATACAGACCAGTGCCAACAGACTTTGACGAGATGTAAACCTCTTTTCAATTGCAATATATTTAAATTTACATGTGACAAATATACTGTTATCAAACAAATATACTCACTGGTAAGGAGTGAAAGTAGTAGTAATGGTCTACCAAGGTTAAGTGGCACGTCCAGGTTCTGCCAAAAACCAAAAAAGTATGGTCTACTTTCAAAAGATAAAACATATTGCCTTTCACGGATTCAATGTATTACTCTAATATTTTTGTGTTGACAAGTAGCCTGTCACCCCCATTATGGTTTAATTTAGACTTGTCTTTATAAACATGTGCCAATTGGTGTTTATAAACATGTGCCAATTGGTGTTTATAAACATGTGCCAATTGGTCTTTATAAACATGTGCCAATTGGTCTTTATAAACATGTGCCAATTGACCTTTATAAACATGTGCCAATTGACCTTGATAGACCTATACAGTAATGTTATTTGACTTGAAGGCTAATAGGGCCAATTGTTATCAACATGAACAAAAAATACAAATTAAATATTCTTTTTTTTTTATTATTATTATTATGTCTTAAAATGAAGTCATATGAATCCATTTTAAAATTTGAATCACTCATGTCAATTGTACACTATAAAGAGTGAGATATAATAGAAACTGTGTATAATATTTTAGCTTCAGACAGAATCCATACTAAGTTTTAGCATTTTGTAAAATTGTAGTGGCATAGCATTATCTTTATTCACTTATCCATAAAAAAATGAAATACTGGTAAATGATATATGCCTCAAATTTATGGGGGAATAAAATATTATGTTAATGTCATACGAAATTTGTAAGTTTCATATAATTTCCTGAGCTAAAGATAGATTCCATTGTACTGATTTACATTTATATATGTTGATGCTTACAATTATATAGGGTGTCAGACATTTAAAGGAACCAATGAGTGGAATACCTGCAATTTATTAGTCCTCCACCAGTCCGGGTTAGGGGATTATTTTTTTGCATTGCGTTGTCCATATTTCCAGTTCATATATCCTTATGAGTTGTCGAGGTTATATCTTCCTTATTTTTACAACTAGGCTCCCCATATTTGGTGCAGAATGGTGATTCATAGATTGTGCTATTACCACCCTTATTTTGAGTTTTATCAAGTTGATTTTTAGGTCACCTGTGCCAAAGGTTCAGGATGACCTGTTGCTATCGTCTTTTTGTGTCGTTGTATAAAGGTTTAGACATTTTTCACTTCTCAAGAACCAATGGGCCAGTTTTAGTTTTTAACTAAACTTTGTAGGAACTTGCCCCATGTAAAGAACCGCATAAAGTTTGCCAATAAAAAGGGGCTAGTATTGATAGGAGCTAAAAAAGTGCCAAAACTTGGTACATCTAAGGATCACTGTGACAAAGTTTCAATTTTGTTACATCAAATGTCACATACACCTTAGTGAATGGAAAATATAATTGTTTGTTTTGGTCAACTTTAAATTTTTTGACTTTTTCTCAAGAACCAATTGTTCAATTTTAACCAACTTTTAACCAACTTGGCAGGAATTATCCCTATGCATGCTATAGGAGGCTGATAAGGAAAAAATTCAAAACATGGTACTTGCATCTTTTAAAAATATCTTCTCATATTGTAAAGCAGTGATCAGCACATTTTTTATTTGTCTAGGCCATGACTTAGCCATTTTTTCACCTAGGCTTTCCATATTTTGTGCAATTCTACATTTTAAGTAGACATAGTGCATACAAAATTGTGCTCTAACCTTCCTTAGTTTTAGAGATATTTCACTTTTGTTGAATTTGTTTGTCCGAGCCATATCCAAGTCATTTTTTCACCTAGGCTCACCATATATATACCGGTAGTACATATGTATTTGGAGCAGGTATACAGCTTAAGTAGGCAGAGAGTCCCATAAAAAAAATTCCCAAACTACCATCCTTCCAATCATACTCAACTTTGATGATTTTATTTGTCCAAGCCATATCCGTGCCATTTTTTCACTTAGGCTCCAGATTATTTGGAGCAGGTATACACCCTAAGTAGACAGTGTGTCACATACAGAATATCTGCACCTATATTTTTATATCTCCCGTATAATAAAATTTCCATTACCCTTCTGCTGATTTTATTTGCAATTGCAGTATCTACACGTAAGTCATATTTTCACCTTTGGAGCAGGTATATACCCTAAGTAGACAGAGTGTCACATACAAAGTTTCTGCACCTATCACCCATATAACTAAATTCCCTGTTCTGTTCTGCTGGTTTTATTTGTCAGTGCCATATTTAAGTCATATTTTCTCTTAGTTTCACCATATTTGGTGTAGACTATATACATCTTAGACAAATGGAGTGATTTTGTAAATTTTAGATATCTTAAAGATATGCCCCGGTGATGGACATAAAATTCCCTGAATTAGCCTTGTTTAAATATGACAAGGGTCTTATACAGACGACATTATTGAAATTTGGACCACCTTCAGGGCAGAAGTATGTGAACCTGTAATTGCAAAGTTCGTTCACTTTTTTTCTTCTTTATATATGGGTAATATTTCAAATAAAATTCCATATTACATTTCAATGTTTCATTATAGATATGGTGATTATGTTTCTTTTTTAATTAAAGTTGAGCGATTAGCTATAAAAAAAAATTCATGATCATCAGATAAACTACATTATTATAAGACTCATAAAAAAGCCAAATTTGCCATGTAGAACTAGCATATCTTCATTCATCATCAATCTCTGATTATTTTTAAAACCTTTTTTATATTTGCTTCAGCTATTAGACTTAACTCTTTAATTCAGAGTTCTCCAATTAAATAACAATAAAGTTCATTCTCAAATTACAAAAAAAAAAGAAATTAATATTGGATGTGCATATAGCAAATCATATATAAATACACAGTAAAAGCTGTGTTTAGCAGACAGTTCCCAGATGCATCAAATTGTCCGTTATAGAGAGGTGTCCACTGAATGAAGGATGGCCATTCACTGCTAAAATATTCATAAGTAAAACTAACACAATTGTTCTTGTATTGTAATCAACTGTTATGATGCAATGCAAGGAAATAAATATCAAGCAAAACCACAAAACAAATGACTGTAGGGAGTGTTTTTCCAGATAGAAGTTGGGGAATACAGCTTAGTGAGATATTGCCTGTTGCAATGGAAGTCGATCATTGGAAGACTGTCTGCTAATTCAAGGTTAAAAATACAGGAATTATGCATATTTGGGCCAACAACTGGTAAGGGAGGTGTCCTTTATTTAAAACAGATGCTCGAACGGTAGTCTTGTATAACATGTAAAACGGGACTGAAGATAAATTGTCCGTTATTGCAGGGTGTCTGCTGATTCAAAGTGTCTGATATGGCAGGTTTTACTGTATATATATATTTAATTAATATAAACCCAATAGAGCTCTTTATCACCATTTTACATGTTTTAGTCATCACAACAGTTCTTTTGGCAGCTTTCATTTCATTAGAAATCCTCTTTGTACTAAGAAACATACTCTATAACTCTCGTATATAATGCAATTACTTTGTTTCATACGTAACTCACATACTTTGTAACTACTATATGATGCTTTATAAGTAACTCCCATACTTTCTATCTATTGTATGACGCTTTTAGTTTATAATAACTCATATATATTGTAACTACTGTGTTGCGCTTTATAAGTAACTCACATACTTTGTAACTACTACAATGAAACTTGTATATAAAGACCCCATTAGGGATACAACAAAACCAGTCTTTATAGAGAGGTGGTCTTTATAAAGAGGTTGATTTGTACACAAATGGTTCTATTGGGGACAGCCAAAAACAGTCTTTATGACAAGGTGGTCTTTATACACAGGTGGTCGTTAAAGCAAGTTTTACTGTACAGTAAAACCTGCTATAGCAGCAACCTCTATATAAGGATTACCTGTTTATAAAGGCCAGGTTTTTCAAGTCCCTTGACTGCATACTTCTACTAAATTGAACCTGTGTATAAGGGTCACCTGCACATAAAGGTCAATATTTTCTGGTCCCTTGGGTGACCCCTATATATAGGTTTCACTGTATATGATGCTTTGTAAGTAACTCCCATACTTTTTATCTATTGTATGACACTTCTAGTTTATAATAAATCACATACATTGTAACTACTATGTGGTGCTTTATAAGTAACTCACATTGTAACTACTGTAAGATGCTATATAATTAACTCACATTGTGACTACTGTGTGATGCTTTATAAGCAACTGACATACATTGTACCTTCTGAAAGATGCTTCATAAGTAGCTCACATACATTGTAACTACTGTGTGATGCTTTATAAGTAGCTCACATACATTGTAACTACTGTGTGGTGCTTTATAAGTATCTCACATATATACATACATGACATGTAAATGGTAACTACTGTGTGATGCTTTATAAGTAGCTCATATACATTGTAACTTCTGAAAGATGCTTCATAAGTAACTCACATATATACATACATGACATGTATATGGTAACTACTGTGTGATGCTTTATACATGTTATAAGTAAATCACATGCATAAAAAATTATGTATATGGTAACTACTGTATCATGCTTCATAAGTAACTCACATAAATAGACTTCTGTATATGGTAACTACTGTGTGATGCTTTATAAGTAACTCACATACATAACTTATGTATATGTAACTTGCATACATTGTAACTACTGTGTGATGCTTTATAATTAACTCACATACATTGTAACTACTGTGTGATGCTTTATAATTAACTCACATACATTGTAACTACTGTGTGATGCTTTATAATTAACTCACATACATTGTAACTACTGTGTGATGCTTTATAAGTAACTCACATACATTGTAACTACTGTGTGATGCTTTATAAGTAACTCACATACATTGTAACTACTGTGTGATGCTTTATAAGTAACTCACATACATTGTAACTACTGTGTGATGCTTTATAATTAACTCACATACATTGTAACTACTGTGTGATGCTTTATAAGTAACTCACATACATTGTAACTACTGTGTGATGCTTTATAATTAACTCACATACATTTGTAACTACTGTGTGATGCTTTATAATTAACTCACATACATTGTAACTACTGTGTGATGCTTTATAATTAACTCACATACATTGTAACTACTGTGTGATGCTTTATAATTAACTCACATACATTATAACTACTGTGTGATGCTTTATAATTAACTCACATACATTGTAACTACTGTGTGATGCTTTATAAGTAACTCACATACATTGTAACTACCAGTACTGTCTGATGCTTTATAATTAACTCACATACATTGTAACTACTGTCTGATGCTTTATAAGTAACTCACATACATTGTAACTACCGGTACTGTGTGGTGCTTTATAATTAACTCACATACATTGTAACTACCAGTACTGTGTGGTGCTTTATAATTAACTCACATACATTGTAACTACTGTGTTATGCTTTATAAGTAACTCACATACATTGTAACTACCAGTACTGTGTGGTGCTTTATAATTAACTCACATACATTGTAACTACCGGTACTGTGTGATGCTTTATAAGTAACTCACATACATTGCAACTACCGGTACTGTGTGGTGCTTTATAATTAACTCACATACATTGTAACTACTGTCTGATGCTTTATAAGTAACTCACATACATTGTAACTACCGGTACTGTGTGGTGCTTTATACGTAACTCCCGTACATACATGACTTATGCATATGGTAACTACTGTGTGATGCTAAAATGTTTTGACAGACATACACTGGTGTGACATTGTCTTTAAATCTAAGTGATGACTTGTGGATATTTATACATTATAATTTTTACATTTATTTTGAGGTGCTTTATTTTAAAAAAGAATAATTTATTTATCACAATGAGATTATTTTTATATGGAATATGATATGTAGTATGTATATAACAAAGTGTAAGGATTATTGCTGTATCAGGAAAACATTCCAGGTTTTAATTTATATATATTGTATATGGTTTTTTTTCTGTTAACAAGTCAACTGTACTTCTCATGTCACCTACTGTGATGATTGCTTTTATGTTGTTTTACATCCAGCGCGCTGTGAATACTACATGTACTAAGATGAAATTATTTCAGTAACATAGTTGTGCATTAAATTAAAAATGATCCCATGCCAGTCTCCTGTCATATGGCCAAGAGTTTCTGATTTGCATACGAAATGTAAGTAATTTAACAAAACCCCAGTCTCAGTTGAACGGACTATTCAGTGGAATCTCATTATGTTGAAATTTGTACATATAATACTCGTGCATGATGTTGTTAAACCCAGCCACACATAGCGGTTGTCCACATGTACATAGAAACATATACTGCTGTGATTTTACATCTAAATTTGGCCTGTTCTTCAAACAGATTGTTGATATGATTTCTGTTTATAGTTATTTATTGGACATGTTGCATGCAAGGCAATACTTTTAACACTGACATGAATTTGGTTGAAATGTCATATCATATATGTCATACACATGACTGGATATCATATACAAGTACAAGGTATTGTCCCATGAAACAAGTTAAATCACTTTTTTTCTCCTGTTTCAAAATGGACACCACAATTTTGTCATTTCTGATCTAATCTGTTTATTAGGTTATATTACAAGTACAGGTATACATTACAAACACACAGCACATGGTTAATAAAGCAATGATACTCCTAATGGTAATGAACACTCGTTCACAAATAAAAATTTTAATTATTGTCATTTTTCTTTATTGTTTATGATTTTTAAACCGTAAGAAACACTAAGTAAGAGAGAATGGTTGCAACACTTGGTTATGTTAAAGAAGGATTTTTATCATATAAGATTTTTAAATAAATTTGTGTCTATATATGTTTCCATGGTGATTTTTAGAGTTCAACTGTGCTATTTTATATGATGTCAAGTTCTCAACTTCGAAAATGTTTCCAGGGCCATCTTAAGACCCTCACATTATAATGTCAACTCTAGTGATTACAATTTCTATGTACATGGAACGGAGGACTGCATTATCTCCCTTTCCAAAAGACCCTGTCATTGACTTTGTTGACCAGTGTATGATATATAGATACACATGCTGTTTTGTTATACATATCACTTTAATTGTTAAATAGTCGGTTAATAAAATTGTTATGTAATACAAATTACTCTTACCTTTTTTATTTATGGTACTATTGCATACCTGAAAATTTTTGCCTCCGGGTTATTTTCGCCCCCAGTTATATTTGCCCTTTTTACTACAGAAAACATATTTACCCCTAAATCACCATACTGTCGTGCCAGTCATGGATGGCTTGTACGTCCTTGCTTCAATTATTCAGCTTCAAAATATCTCTTTCATTTGAAATTCGACCTCTCACCTATGGGCAAAAATGGTGAAAATCAAACGAGAGCGAATATTTTTAGGTATGCAGCAACATTAACAACCAACTTTATCGTAAATTGGGATATTTTGGCCATTGTTTAACCCTATTCAAAATTAAACCATCCAAGTTATGTACACAATATTTCCGCTGATGCTTTTTAAAAATATTTTAGTGGTTTTGATGAACAAACAAGGGATTTTTAAAATAACACTGTGTAAATTTTAATCTTAATAAGTGCTATGTGACATAGCAATTCAAATTATTCAGTACTTTTTAATATCTTAACATTTCAACCACCTGGAATGTTTGATACAGTAAGACCAAGGTTTGATGGTAGGCCCATGATATAAACATAAATGGCCAAAATTTGACTGGCCAAATAATAACCCTTCATTTTATGACCAAAGTGGCCAAATTTTAGCAATGCCAAAATATCCCAATTTATGGTAGTTGCTTGTCCACAGATATTTCTGTTGTAATCTACATTTGTGTACAGTAACATTTCAAGTTTTCATAAGCTGATATAATGGTAATTTCTTGATGATCTTAATGCAGTGAAACTTGTTATATAAAGACCCCTTAGGGACACAACAAAACCAGTCTTTATAGGGAAGTGGTCTTTATAAAGGGGTTGATTTGTACACAAATGGTACTATTGGGGACAACAGGTGGTCTTCATACACAGGTGGTTGCTAAAGCAGGTTTTACTGTATAACCAAAATGACTTTGAAAAAATATACTTAACGTAATTTTTGCTAAGGTTTATACGGTTCATATAAAAACCTCACAATCTGATTTAGAAGCCTTCAAAAATAAAAATTTGATTAGGGGTGCAATTTTCAAACAATGACTATGATTAATTAATGACTAATTCTCTTTAGCTTATAACAATATCTTATGTTGAAGTTGAACATTCTCTCTTTTTTATTTTTTTTTATGGGAGGGGGTGTGAAAGTGCAACTTTCATTCCTTGAAGACGCTTTATGTATGTAAAACCATACCGGTAATTACATTTTATTCAGAAAAAAGCATAATAAAAATAATTAATAATCCTTCCATAGATCTGTCGCACAGAACTAAGGCGTCACACTCTGTACGTATGTACCCTTATATTGCTGACATATACTGTCTTGTCACTGGTTTTTAGCCTTCACTAAAGCTTTATGTGAGCCATCACAAAATGGTCTATTTTCAGTTTGTTTACAGTTACATAACCAGTAGTCTTTAGTTTCTTCCACTTTGAATCTGTGAGGATGAAAATGAACACTGACTTGTTTGTCTCTCACTAATGACTTGTGTGAACCATCACAAAATGGCTGAAAATAGAAGGAAATGAGTGATAGAAAACATTAACAAAGATCATACGTACATCATGTATGTACCACTTACAAAGTGTGAAACACAACTATTTTGATGAGCAGTTTATTCTGTGGCAGTAGTTGTGTTTACCAAAATAAAAAAAAGAAAGATTCTTTTCTTCTTTTAAAACTAGTACTTGGTGTACAATAACAAAGTATAAAAAAGAGACATATTACTATATATTTTGTGAAGATGAGGTCAGGTCCAGTGTGGTATGCATATATACAAATATTAAAGTTGAATTGATCAATGCAAGAGGATAATTGCCAAACTGGGTATCTCAAGCAATTTTTACAAAATATATAGGAATTTAAGAATTTTTATGCCTGTGTATATCTCTTTTTAATACACCCATTGAAAGACGGGCAGTATTATGTTATCACATTGGAGGGCGGCCGGGCGGGCCATAAAAAACTCAACCAAGTTTGAAAACCAAACTTTTTCCCAGTTATAAATGGAGTTATGACCCCTTGAAGATTTGCAGAAACAATTTCTGACCAATAACTTGAGTAATTTTCAACAGATTAATTTGAATTTTTATGAGAAGATTTATTGCCCTAAAAGCTCGCACAAGTTCAATAACCAAAATTTTTCGCCAATTATTTACGTAGTTATGGCCCCTTGTAGATTTGCAAAACAGTTTCCGCTCAATAACTTTAGTAATTTTCAACAGATTAATTCGAAATTTTATAAGAAAGTTTATTGCCATAAAAGCTAGGCCAAGTTTGAAAACCAAAATTTTTTGCCAGTTTTATATATAGAGTTATGGCCCCTTGAAGTTTTTGCAGAAACAGTTTCTGCTCAATAACTTGTTTTCTTGTATATCAATCTATGGTGTAACAGTGATGGATATTGGCAAATTAACTGTTTAGTCCAATAGCTAGCTTTTGTGGCTGAAAGGTTAGTGTTAATATTCATGTAATGAAGTTCATCAATGGCAAGAATGGTCAGCATCTGTATGGGTGACAATCTGATATGATGCACTCCAAGACCCCCAAGCACGTTACATTTGGTGGCAGTGAGAGAGCCTGAAATGCTGGGTGTTCAGCTTAAGATCATAGTTTAAGTGGTGGATTTCAGGTTGAACCCATGAAGCTTCGGAACGAAGCTTGTCGGCGGAGGGTGTGGTGTAACATGTGTAACAATCCAGGGCTCGAAATAAGCACTGGTCCACTGTCCCATGGCCAGTAAATAATAGGTCAGGCTAGTATATTTCTCGTCTGTACTGGCCCCATTGTCTAGTAAAAGAAATAAGTCAGTATAAGTGCTCTTTTTCAATAATTGTTATATGTATGTAAATCTTACAGGATAATCTATCTCATCTTTAATACAAACTAAGAATATCCTGTCTTGTCCTAACGTGTTATAGTTGTTTATTCTTTACCGATTAAATATATCCAAAAATTATTTCTTTTGAAGTTTGATGGGGCTAGTCGATTTTTATGCTACTGGCTCTATGGGCCACTTGGGGAAAAAACGTTAAATTCAAGCCCTGCTGTCATGAATATAGGCAGATTAATTGTCTAGTCCAATAGCTAGCTTTTGTGGCTGGATGGTTAGCATGTAACAGGGATCTCCATGGATGTAAATTTAACGATGGAGCAATCTTCAACTCCACTCGAACAACCGCCCCCAAACTCCTACTACACACCCGCCGAAAAAATATAAGTCGCGACTTTTACGATTTCATTTGAATTTATTTATTTATTTATGCTCTGACATCTGTTGAAAAAAGTGAATTTGATCTATTCCTTCACTGAAAATATTACAATTGATATAATGAATGTACAATATCATATTAATGAAATATAAAGTATAAAAAATTTATGATTTTATTGATAAAATCATTACACTTCAATTAATCACTATACATGTATGATTAAAACAAGTATGTAGATTAGCTGAGGGTAAAAGCATTTTTGTACTGTTGATGACACAGACTTTTACACCATGCACACTGACATTAATTTATAAATCAGTCAAATTTATGCATATGTATCTTTCAGTGAAATAACATCAATATTTAAAAACTTTTTAAACCTAGAATCAAAATGCAAATAAAATTTATAGACCTTTTTTTTTAAGTTTGTGTACAGATGAATAATTTTAGTAATAGCCGTGGCACTGTACATAAAAATCGGCATTTTCATGAAAATTGCCGAAAGATTTTGTTGGTTGTTGGCTTCTATTGACAGGACTATACCACATGACGTTAATTCATCTGTATATTATTTCTCCAAAATTACTGATAAATAAGCTTGAATGAAAGTGAATAACACCGAAAACGATAACAAATTTGTTTAGGCTACACTACAGTACATTGTATATTAGGATGGCGATTGTTGATTTAACGATGGCACTTGGAAATTTAATGATGGCACAGACAATTTAACAATGGTGCAAGAAAATTTAATGATGGCACAGCGCCATCATAAAACAGGTCAAGGAGATCCCTGTGTAATGAAGTTCATCAATGGCGAGAAAGGTCAGCATCTTGATGGGTGACAATCTGATGTGATGTGCTTGGCAGACCCCCGGTGTATGTTACAGAGGAAAAATATTTTTCTTGAAAAAACAACGACAAAACTAATGCCACTTTAAAAAATAGTTAACCTTGGATACCTTATGAGGTCATTGAACTACATGTATATAAAATGCATATAGCTATGTGTACAAAAATAAAAATACCAGTATATTCTTGTCAAATAAAACTATTAAATGGTGTCATATCATAAAACATAAAAAAAGCCAAAATTAAATGTCCACACAAAAACAACGACAACAACAAAAATTAAATATGAAAACATATGCTCTTAATTGTATGGTATATTTTTAATGAACATTAGGTGAAGTACTGACCTGATTTTTGCTGTATCCACATGTACACCATGAATACCTTTTATCAGCTATTAATTCCATTCTGAAAGGTTTCTGATCATGGACCCTTCCTTTTGGTGGATTCTCTTGATATTCCCCATATTTGGGAGTTTCGGGATGTGGCTTTTTCTTCCCATAGTGTTTGACCTTCAAATCATCTAAACCATCAGAACATTGTCTTGTTGAAAGTGGCTAAAAACATAAGTTATATTCCATAAATAAAAAGTATAAACATTTTATATATTTTACAACTGATGAAATTAAATTAGAAATTAGAAACGTTCAAACACATAAGCCATTAATACTGTATCAAAATATTTTTATCTTAATAACATGTTTCAATGACTCATTGAGTAATGTTATCTCCGCAAACAGAAGCTTCAATGTATGGAATAATTACTGTTATAAACTTACTTGTACCAAATTTAAGCGTAAAATTTTTGTATTTCTGGGATCAACTGATATACATTTTTTCTTGGGAACAACATTTCTCTTCTTTAGCAGCTCCCACTGCAAACTCCACATAAATTGATATTCAGATATCAGATGAAAGCATGGTGTCTCATCTTCACTTTGGTACACAAGTAATTAAAGTATCACAACTATAAAAATTGCATATTGGAAATATTCTTCTTGAGAATGTCAGCTTGCACTGCACAGTTTAGTATATATGTATATATATGTTTTTTGTAACATTTGTTAATTTGCATATGTTGATATCAATGAAAGCATGATGTCAAAGCTTTAATTTGGTACTTTAAAAAATAAGTTTATAACAGTATTTATTTTGCATATCTAATCTTCTTATGCATTAGGATGATGTATAAATAAGAATTTAAGACAACATTACTCAATCATTGTCAAAATATGTTATTAAGAAAATCTGATTTTGTGAGTTTTTTCTCTCATTATCACGATGTTGAAATTTGGTTACCATGAAAGTTACATGAGTTATGTCGTTCATAAAAACTTAGCTGATGTAGTTACCGTATAACAAGTAAACAATACAGAAGTTTCTTTTATGTCATCAGTGTTATACACAAAAGTTGTGATGACAACTTTGAAATAGGTTGGATGTAATAAAAAACTTAACTTTAACCACTTATTGATTGGGTCCCTATGGGTTTCCGTAGAACTAGCACCAATACCGAGTTAACTAACCACTTAAGTAAGTAAATTAACTATAATTAGCAATATGTAAAGCCTGCTAAACTTTATAAATTGTTGATTTTATAAATTATCAATAATAGAGAGGGCCGTTCACAAAGCAAACTCATAGACAATACATGTACGTAACATAGAAAAGTGACAGGACTGTGTCAGAGGCTGTACACTGTAGAACCTAAAAAATATTCTAAAGCCAATACGGCCGCCGATGAACCACGTAAACCTGACACTTCACCAGTTACTCTATTAAAATCAAACCTTTCTGATACTTTTTATGGTCATATTTTCGCAGAAGTGCTTATGTTTTAAATATTTGACGTCACAATTAAACTGTGATGTCCTTTTGCCAGACAAGTTTTGCTATAGACTCCTAATGAATGCTTTTTCCCACATTTGCAAAACAAGGAGCTGCGCTCTCTTTCAAGGCATTGCTTTAGTTCATATTAAACATATAAAAAGAAAGTCAACTTTTCATTTTATTTAAGCAAACTAACTTATTGATTAGAAATTACCCAAACAGGCAATACCGTACTATACGAGTCTCATTTTCTTTCTCCATGAACACTAAGAAGTCATCTTCTAAATAAGTTTGACAACAATGTGCTTAACTACTGCACTAGCAAATGTTTTGCAGATGAAGTTCATGGTAACACCGGAACTGCAAGTTATGTTCTAAATATCTGACGTCACATCATAATTTAAATGTTATGTCATTTTGCGGGAAAGGTGTTGCCTTACTGTCCTGAGATTGGATACAATCTTGATGAATGTTTTTTCCTGCATGCACAAAACAAGGAGCTGCACTCTCTTTCAAGGCATTGCCTTAGTTCATATTAATCAAAATATATAATTGCATTTCAAATAGACTATTGACTAATGTTTTAGATTTCGCGATGTAATGTTGAAATATGTATATAACCACAGGGGCTATATACACAGGGTCGGAAGTATATGTCGGTCGACTGGCATGCGTTCTAAATTACGTTTATATTATACGAGCCCCTGTGATACATGTATAACAAGGTTTGTGACTTTTCACTGTAGTAGCAGTACTTTACACTGCGTGTAAGTGTAACGATTGATAGATTCTCCCCAGTAGTAACCTGTGACGTCGCGCTGGATACCCTTAAGGGGTGTGTGACAGTCAAGAAAGCGGGGTAGGGGAGCCGGTAATTTCTGTTGAAACGTCGAGGTCATGCTTACATGACCGACGTTTCAATAGAAATTAGGGAGCCGGGTGCCAGACTGACCAGTGTGCATATAGCGTAAATCTTGATTACTGTGGTTTTAAAGAACAAATTCATTAAAGCGGGAGCACCGTATATATAAAATTAATTATCAAAACATGAAATTATTGTTTGTAGCATCACCTTCATGAAATTATGGGCAAATTCACGTTGGAAAATTTTCGAAGGACACGATATCTGTCTGAGCAGCGCCATGTCTAAGGCTCGCACTTAATAAGTAAATAAATAAATAAAATACGATATAACCAAAACTGATGAAATAAAGATATGTGGTTTGCATACGCGTGTGATATTAGTTGTCTAACAAAGAACCACTTTACTTCTTTATTTAACCCTAAATATGACTTTTGCGTAAATAGCAAATGAAGTGGTTTAATTTATTCAGTGCGAACCTACATTGTTGCTAGTCAGACCTGCTTAGCAACTAAGGTTTACATGTGTGGATTGTTATTGTGACAAGAAACAACGGTAAAGGCGTAAAGGAACAGCAGACAAAATGAGTCAAAGACAAGTTCTCCAAGGTAAATAATTATGGATAATGTTACAAAATGCATATCACTTGATTCTTTTTCTGCAAAAAAATATTTTGTGTTTTAAATTAATACCTGCTAATGTTTTAGCCGGATTTAAAAAAAAATCTGATTCAGATACTACTAGTACTAGCCTACTGCAGTAGACCTACCGAGTCTATTAGACTAGCTTCAGACTACATGCTATTCGTAGTACAGCTACTGCATAGATACTGATCACAGACAAAATAACAGCAGTGTTGTTATTTGTTAATGTTAAATAAACATAGTCACAGTATATTACAAGTTTGGATAAGTCCATGGCTATGTCAGCCATTGAGAAGAAACTTTTAATGTAGCTTTGCCTTTGCCGGCTTAAGTTACATTGTAAAAGGCTTGTTTAGTTTATACCGATCACTGACACACTCAGCAATCATTAATACATTATGTTGAGATCACACAATATCATATACCCTTTCCTTTATATCCAAGTTTTAAAATTTCTAACTTTGCTTTATCACTGGTTATTGAAGAACAGTCTACAGACCCCACCCCTGGCCCTGGTTTTCCAATATCAAGACAATGTTAGCCATTTAGGCCTACTTCAGTACTTGTGAGGTAACCATAGACTATTATTTGTTACTAGTTAGTACAGTACTTCTGGTCTATGCAATATGACTATGACCTTTTTATCAGACATCATTCATATAAAAGCCATGGTAACACTACATATATGCTACAGAAGTACAACTGGCATGACATTAGATTACTGATTATATGTTTCCTGTACAATTATTGTGTCGTAAAACATTAGCAATAGTATTAAACTGTAAATAAGATTTTCAAGTTCTTGTTGGTATCAAAACTGCATGCATATGAATGTTATCGTCAGTAATGTATTTTGTCATTATGTTAGTGTTTAGTTCAGAAGTGTTCAGTTTGAAGTCAAAGATTTTTTTTATTTAGGTATATACTATTCCCAAATTTCTTGCTTTTAAAAAATAACATTGTTATCCAAATGTAGACCAATACCTGGAACCATTGTTTCTTTTCTATTTTCAGTCTTTGAACAATATCAAAAAGCTAGAACCCAGTTTGTACAAACAGTGGCAGAGCTTTCCAGTAGGCCACAGAACATAGAAACATTGCAGAATGCCGGAGTTATGTCCCTTCTCAGACCACTTCTGCTGGATATTGTCCCCACCATCCAACAAACAGCAGCTTTGGCACTTGGAAGACTAGCTAACTACAACGATGACCTTGCTGAAGCTGTAGTCAAGGGAGACATTCTTCCACAGTTGGTTTACTCACTGGCCGAACAAAATGTATGTTTGAATTTTTAAAAAATGTAATTTGTGATAATACCCCAAACATTTCTTGGTGAATAAATTTGTATATATGTTAACTGAAAGTGAACATCTATATCACACCTAAAGAATTATATCATATGTCAGTATTGAGCAATAGAAATTAATTCAAAAGTTAAGCTTTTATTTTTGTAGACATCCAAGTGTATATCATTATATTATTATATCATTAAATTCTGTGAAATAATAACTATTGTTATTTTGTAAACATTATGACTGATATACATGCATATACAACATATTGTTGATCATAATTAATTATTTCAATTAACTTCAATACGTTTTATTCTTATTTCCTCCAGAGATTCTACAAAAAAGCTGCAGCCTTTGTGCTGAGAGCCGTGGCTAAACATTCCCCACAACTGGCACAATCTGTTGTTGACTGTGGAGCATTAGATGCATTAGTGATATGTCTAGAGGAGTTTGATCCTGGTGTTAAAGAAGCAGCTGCCTGGGCTCTAGGATACATTGCTAGACATAATGCAGGTAATTTAATTTATCAGTAACCAAATTGAATTGCTGTCCAAACAAGAATAAAGTCACTCCTTCACAAATTGGTAATTAATGAAACTAAATCCACAACATATGAATATTTCTGAAGATTATGTGATGAAAATTTCTGGAGGTTCTGTGATGAAAATTTCTGGAGGTTCTGTGATGGTTTTCGGCTCATATATTTAGGGTAAATGTCACATATGAAGTCTTAAGGTCATCTATAGGGTCTAGACCACAAGATCAAGTCATCATATTTTTTTCAACAATCTAGCTCAAATATTCTACTTCATCTACACAACGTAATATACATGATTATTGTATTTTACTCAATCAAAATTATTATGCAGTTATAGTTTTAAACAAAAAGTTATGTTGAAACAATCCAAATGTCCCTGCATTTATATGTGGTCAAGTATTTTTCATATAAATAATACACTACACATTTGACCTAGTGTTTAATATACAGTGAAAATTGTATATAAAGAACCCCTTAGGAACACAACAAAACCAGTCTTTATTGGGAGGTGGTCTTTATATAGAGGTTGATTTGTACACAAATGGTACATATACTATTGGGAGCAGCAAAAAAAAAAATGGTCTTTATGACCAGGCAGTCTTTATACACAGGTGGTTGCTAAAGCAGGTTTTACTGTAACTTACAAATTATGAAAACATATGCAAAAAAAAAAAAAATCGGACATATTTAGAGGAAAAATGAGAATGTGTCGCAGGAATGAAGTAAGAGATTGTCTATGTTTTTATTGAGTTAATCCATTTTTTTTCAAGCACAGTACTTAATTTTGTTTCAGAGCTTGCTCAAGCTGTTGTAGATGCTGGAGCTGTTCCACTTCTTGTGCTCTGTATCCAAGAGCCAGAACTTTCACTGAAGAGAATTGCTGCTTCAGCTCTCAGTGATATAAGCAAACATTCTCCAGAGCTTGCACAGACCGTTGTTGATGCTGGGGCCATTGCTCATCTAGCTCAGATGATTTTGAACCCAGATGCTAAGCTTAAGGTAACAGAAAGTCTTCTGTCAGGTTATGCATATATAGAATAAAAAAAAAATTAATATACATGTATGTATATGTAAATTACATTGTCAGGTGAAGTTCTGTTAACATATAAAAATGTGAAAAAAGTTCTGTTAACTTGGCTAGAGGCATTTACTGATATTACAGCACCAATAAATGAAAAAAATATGTATATCTTATGTTACTTATACAAAACTTTTACAACTTTTGTTTTAATTGTTGTTTGAGAATTTTTTTTTTTTTAAATTGTCACACAATAGTTATTTTCAAAATGAAAAAAAAAATCCACTTCCATTACAGAGACAAGTGTTTTCAGCACTGAGTCAGATTTCCAAACATTCAGTTGACCTTGCTGAAATGGTTGTTGAGGCAGAAATATTCCCAGCTGTTTTAACATGCTTGAAGGACCCTGATGAATATGTGAAGAAAAATGTTGCTACACTGATAAGAGAAATTGCTAAACATACCCCAGAGGTAAGATATCAATGTTTTAGGGTGATGACCAACTTCAGTTGTTTAGAGTGATTACCAACAACATATGTTTAGTGATTACCAACTACACATGTTTAGAGTGATTACCTACTACATATGTTTAGAGTGATTACCAACTATGGTACATATGTTTAGAGTGATTACCAACTATGGAACATGTTTAGAGTGATTACCAACTATGGTACATATGTTTAGAGTGATTACCAACTATGGTACATATGTTTAGAGTGATTACCTACTACATATGTTTAGAGTGAATACCAACTTTGATATATATATATATTTATAGTGATTACCAACTATGGTACAGATGATTAGAGTGATTACCAACTACATATGTTTAGAGTGATTACCAACAACATGTTAAGCATGATTATCAACTACAGATTATCAGAGTGATTACCAACTATGATACATATGTTTATAGTGAATACCAACTGTTTAGAGTGATTACCAACTACAGATTTTTAGAGTGATTACTAACTATGGTACATATGTTTAGAGTGATTACCAACAACAGATGTTTAGAGTGATTACCAACTGTGCATGTTTAGAGTGATTACTTATGTTTAGGGTGATTACCAAGTATGATTTATGATAAAACATCTGATTTTGTTTACAGCTTGCTCAGCTGATCGTTAATGCAGGAGGTGTTGCTGCTGTGGTAGACTATGTTGGAGAATCAAAGGGAAATGTACGCTTACCAGGAATTATGATGTTAGGATATGTCGCTGCTCACTCCGAAAATCTTGCTATGGCTGTCATTGTGTCTAAGGTAAATATTGTGTATTAAATGATTGTTCATCAGGATTGCTGCATCTGAAATTTTAATATCATTGGGATTTTTAACAGGACAGAGGAGATAAATATTATTTATGAGGGACAGTTTGTCAATTGTTGTAATTCTGTCTATAGGCCCAAATATATTTAAAAATTGTTTTTCTTTTCAGGGAGTTGTACAACTTGCTATTGCTCTATCAGAGGAAGCAGAGGATCATATTCAGGCAGCGGCAGCATGGGCACTAGGACAGATAGGTCGACATACACCTGAGCATGCTAAGGCTATAGCAGTGGCGAATGTTTTACCCAAACTTTTACAGTGTTATCTTAAGGCAGATGCTTCAGAAGACTTACAGACAAAGGTCAGAGTTCAATTGCTAAATAAAAACATCATTATTTGTGTCATAAAAAACTGATAAGTTAAAATTTGCGGAAGATAATAAATTAATCATTTAGAAATAATAGAACTGAATATTCATTTTATGTTTAGAATTTCATTGGAAATATTTTCTACTTAGATATATTTTCTTCATGATATTTGCTTTTTGTTTTTGTTGATGTTTTTTCTGCTGTTTTTTTTTATAACCTTTTTGTTAATTGATTTTTTTTACTGTTAATTTTCCTTTTTTATCTATTTTTAATTGCCCTGTTCAATGCATTATCTCTAAAACTGATCTACAGTTCAAAAATAATTAACTTCATATCAACAGTGCTTGAATCAAATACATTCCTTTCTTTTCTAGATGTAGCAATAAGTGATAAAACGTATCAATGGCATTGCGATGGTGCATTTCAATGAAACTTATACATTTTCTCTCATTTACAGAGCAAAAAAGCACTCAAAAATATCCTACAGAAATGTGTACACTTACCTGCATTGGAACCACTGTTACATGATGCACCACCAAATATACTCAAGCATGTTGTGGGACAGTTTAGCAAAGTGTTACCTCATGATTCAAAAGCACGCCGATTGTTTGTCACAAGCGGAGGTCTTAAAAAGATACAAGAAATAAAAGCAGAACCCGGATCAGCCCTTGCAGAATATATTAACACAATCAACAATTGCTATCCAGAAGAAATTGTCAAGTAAGCTGACTGCATTTCTATAAATTCTTGAGTGGGACGTTAAACAACAATAAACAAAAACATTTCAAGAAAAATTTTAAAATCTAAGTTTACTTTTTACAAAGACGGGTTTGTACAATAAAGGTCTAATTATTATCATCTAATACCGCAGTTCAACACTGATGATTACACATATGTAATGGACCCTAATCAAGATTTACTCGTCTTTTTGTTCCGCAGTCATTTCTGTCTTTTCATTAGTCAGAGTTATTTCCCCATGTCAGCAGGTATTGATTGTGACGTCGTGTCTTTAAGGGAGAAAACAACATCGTTTTTACACAAACATATGATGTCACATTTGATAACTTTTCTTTTTTTACCCACAAACAAATGACATCTGGCACATTCAAAACTTGCTACAAGGGGTGGTAACTCTGGATAATGAAAATACCTAATTAGTCAGAGTCCAGGGCCCGGTACCATAAAAACTGAGAATTTACTCAAGTCTGAGAATGTTCTCAACTTGGCCTGCTCAGCCAATCAGATTTCAGGATTAACCAAAGTTGAGTAAAATTTTTAGACTTAAGTAATTCTTTAGTTTTATGGTGTCAGGCCCAGTTGTAACTATATCACCTTACTTACTGACTTTGATTAATAAACAGTCCTTAGCACAAGTGTGAAGGTAATTCAGTAACATAATTAGTTGTAAGCTGTATAATGTAATATTAAAATGAAGTCAAGAGAATCATAAGAAATTTAAAATACAAATGATTCCAAGACTTTTGATCCATTCAGATTTTAATGGATATAAAGTTCATGGTATATTAGGCAAATGAAATAACCTTACAGGAATAACTATTATAACTTGTAATTATGATTTTTATTTACATAATATTTAAATTAATGCATTTTTTTTTCTGTTATTTCAGATATTACTCACCCGGATATTCTGATGCACTTCTTGAAAGAGTAGACCAATACCAGCCAAGATCATAAATGATTGACATTTACATCAACCAATGAAAAGTGCATATTTCAACAGACACTTAAAAATGATATAAAAAACAATACATGAAATATGATAACATTAATATAAAATGAATGTGAAAACTGTAACATGTTTGATCAGGAATATTGAAGTAAAATGTAAGATATAACGTAACATGAGGTGCTAAAGTCCCCAAGCACATAGAATTTCAATGAATTTCAACAACGGAAGTTTTAATGGATGTTATATTCAGAAAGAGCAGACATCACGGATTGTGCTTATTAATATATACATATATTTATACAGTCTCATGTATTCCTACAAGTTAAAAATAGATATGGATATTATTATTATATATTATGAAAATGAAATTTGGGGCAAAAGTTGCAATTATTGTGTCCTGTCAATCACAAACTTGATATCCTGAAATTTATGAAAAACCATAAAATAAAGAATCTTTGGAATATTGTGATGTAAAATTATGCAGAAGTGACATCATGTTATTATTAAATATATTAGAAGATATTTACTCACCATTCTTATACTTTGGACTAATTAGTTTCCCTCCAAAGAAAAACAATTAACATGAGGAAATTAGACATTTGTTTTTGGGGTCCTATAATTTTAATTTACTTTTATCAAATCTGTTCAGTAAGGATGGTGAGGAATGTTTCTGTCAAGGAAGTGTTCATACTAACTTATCAAGTTTTACTTGGATTGTAAAAAAGTAAATATTTTTTATATGAAACTGCATATTTATTAATAAAACTGAAATTGAGTAATCGTTGGAGGGAAGACATTGTTTTGTTATTGTTTTTTATTCAATCAACGACAGCATGGAAACCATAGCAGAAACCGATTTGAAACGACACAGTGATTTGTTTTTCTTTGTTTGTTGTTTTATATCCTGTTAAGAATTTTTCACTAATATTCTGTTGTCACCAGCTTTAGATGAAGTGCCACAAATTTTGATTGTGCTATGGACTGATGCCAATGTAATGAGGGTTCTTTTTCTTGACACGGGACCTCTGTTTTAACTCCCATCCGAAAGACCCGTAACATCGAGCGTTTGGCAAAGGAACAGTCACTACCATTTTCAAAAAGTCTTTTTGGTATGACCCAATACCAGGAATCGAACCCGGTACCGCTTGCGAGTCAAACACTAGACCACCGTTCATGATCATTTGGTGCTTTGAGTTGGAAGACATGAAAAATTTAAACCTAAATTGTAATATTTTTATTGAATGTTTAAAATTTTGTAGTGAAACGCAAATTGAAGTCTGTAGTAAAACATTTTTCTTGACATGAACTACATCCCGGAGATTTTACAGAAATTATCAATTTTGACTTAAAAGTCTTATATTGCTTTGTACAATGTGTTGAAGTATTTGGCCAAGTAAAGTGATTGTTCTTTGTGCCAAGCACTCGATCTGCATAAAAAGTGGTGAATGTTGTCATGAGTCATTGGTATTAGACATAAACCAAGAACAGGTTCTACACCACTACCATGTTGATATTACAATTTACAGTAGATATTGCATCTTAATTAATCCCCTCACTAACACAGGCCACAGTGGAATGATTGTCTTGGACAAAACAAGAGGGCCTCATTTGCTCACCTGAAAACCATCTACAAATGTGGAAAGAAAATCAAGAAGAATATGTAGGCTGACCAGACCAAGAAACGCATACATGGTAGAGGTCTGTGAATACTTGTTTCCTGTGAAGTTTCATCAAAATCCTTTCAATGGTTTCCAAAAACAAATTGACCATATGGAAAAATGACCCCCTAGCTCTCTTTTTTGCAGACTTAAGAAATTCATAAAAATATCTAAAATTACATTTCAGCAAAGTTTTTGCACAAAAACATTTCTTTACCTAAATACAGATGAAACATAAAATGAATGTATCAAAGGGAGATAACAAAATCATACAAAAATGAAAGAAAATGACAAAGTCTGAAAAGACCTCAAAAATGCATAAAAAATTATTATCCAAATTCTACAAAACCACAAACTTTAGTAATACAACCATGTAGACCACTCAGATACAATCAATTTGTCAAAATATGTTATACCGGTAGTTCTACAGGAGATGAATTTCAAAGAGGGGTACCTCTGGTCACTTATTTTGCCCCACCCTGGATCCAACCCTAAGCCAATTTTGTCCCAAAACACAAACTTGGTTGAGGACTTCGAGTACTACTTCCTATTAAGTTTCATCAAAAAGCCCCTCCCCCTCTTTTTTGCAGTATTAAACAATTCATAAATATTCTAAAAATTAGATTTCCACAAAATTTCTGCCCAATAACATTTCTTTGCCAAATTACTGATAAAACACATGAAATGGATGCATCAAAATGAATACAAGCGGAGATAAAAAAGAAATCATACAAAATTGAATGAAAATAACAGTCTGAAAAGACCTCAAAATCAAGTCAAAAATTAATTCTCTGATTTCTATGAATCATACATCCATGTAGATCACTCAGAAAACAATCCATTTTTCAATTCATGCAGCGGTTCTAGAGGTGAAGAATTTCAAAGAGGGGTACCTTTTGCAACCCATTATTTTGCACCACCCTGGGCCAATCTGGCTGCAAAACACAAACTTTGTTGAGGACTTACTTCCTATATAAAGTTTCATCAAAATCCCTTTAGTGTTTTTGAATTAAAGGCTGACTGTGTGAAACAATCCCCTGTTGACTGCAGGACAGGTCATAAAAGTTGTTCATTGTACATCATAATCATATCCTTTGTGATGGCCAAGGCAAACCTGATGATAATTCATCTGGCTAATTTCAAAATTTTAGTTCTCTATCATGGCTTAGTTGTCATCAGCTTAGAATATCTAAGAGGATTGCACAAAAATATTTAGACAAGTTTGATCTAGAATAATGTTCTATTTTCTAGATATGTGAGGAATATTGTGCTCACTGTATGACTAAATGCTCCATTCTGTTCTTCAGACTTCTTGACTCTCCCATGTGTAACAAACTGAATGAATTAATCCTGTATTTTAGTCACAGACAAATGGTAATGTTAGAAAAAGATAAGTGATAATGAAAATAGATGACAAGAGGAAACATAAGTTATACTGAAAACAACATTAAAAACAAGAAAGATAGTTTTGTCACATTATACTTTATTTTATTTTTAAATTATTACATTTATCAAATGCAAATTCTGTCATTTTACATACATCTTTTTGAAACTGTTTGAATGACTTCAATTACTTTTAGATATGAACAAGAACTTGTCTATTCTTTACAAGTTTCTACATTGTTAAAATGGAATCATCTTCTGCATTACAGAGAACTGATTTAACATTTTACTGTAATGACTGATTTATTGCAAGGAAATTGTAGATCTTCTATCTCTTGTTGTACAAGGAGAACATTCTCCACTTGGGAGACACATCTCATATTTCAGAATACTCAGAATATTTAAGACAGATTTTCTCCAAGTACAGTCAAACCTGTATATAGGGGCCACCCAAGGGACCAGAAAATATTGACCTTTATGTGCAGGTGACCCTTATACACAGGTTCAATTTAGTTGAAGTATGCAGTCAAGGGACTTAAAAAACTGGCCCTTATAAACAAGTAATCCTTATATAGAGGTGACCGCTATAGCAGGTTACACTGAATGCATTGCTAAAAACAGCAATGGCTGTTTATACAAAGAGAAAAAGAGATTATTTAATTTGAATCAAAGCAGATCTAACCAGTGCTCAAGAACATTGTAGATTTACGATAGAGTTTCTAACAAAAATGATATCACATGACCAGAACATATGATACAAAAATAACAACAACAACAACAACAAATAAATAAAAAAGAGACAACACAAACAATAATGCTTGTCAAAACTTGTGATGTAAACAATCAGCAGTATCACATATTTCAGTAAAATTGGTTTAGTCTCTTTTTTACATGTACAGAATTCTATAAAAATTGTTTTTATCACAGATATCAACAAAATCCAGTTTGAAGGCACACTATACATAATGTACATACTTTAAAAAGCATATTTAAATACCATGTATTATCACATTTAACTTAAAACCTCTGTAAAAAGGCATCTCTCTCTAGAAACCACATCAAGTACAATGCAAATTATTGCTGTTTACAGAAAGTCAGAGGTGAACTATAAATATCTTCACCTTCCAAATATGACCTTGACCCTTTTGTACTTCCATCTTTATTTGTAATATTTATCAATTTCAAATGTATTTTCAGTTCTCATATTGTCAATATACATGTTCAACATTTCTCTTAAATTAGCATTAGTTCCTAAGTTTAAGGTTTCATTTGAAGTTCTCTTTACAGTTAGTCCTATGTCATATTAAATATCTAAAAATATTGACACAAGCTAACACTTAACAGTTTGTTATATAGCGTACACCTGGAAATTTTCGCCCCTTGGTTTATTTTGCCCTTTCATGACAGAAAACATTTTCATTCAGTCTTAAATTGGCCATGAATAATCATAGTCTCATGAATGGAATATATGTCCGTGAATCATTTATTTAGCTTGAAAATTTTGCTTTCGTTTTAAATTCACCCTCTCATCTAAGGGCGAAAATTGAATATGAGCAAAAAATTCCAGGTTTACAGTGTTTTGTACATAATGTACATTCTTTCATGTTTACTTACATTCTGAGGTGAAAATATTTACATATTTACATTGTATATACAGTAAGATTAGTCTTTCACATACAAATTTCAAACACATTCGCAGCCACAACTGAATAATTAAAGAGGTATAGAATTATATTTTTGGCTAACTATGTCCTCCTTGTGACTTTACGCATTTTCACATGTCCATCTGTTTTGTTTAGGATCTATCTAAAAAATTCTTTTTCAGAAAGTTCATATGACTTAAGGAAACATAAACCTAAGAAAACATACAAAACTCATAACCAAGCATACAAATAAAGATTGGGAAAATTGCAATTATGGTGAAAAATACAGATTCAGTATTCAATAAACATATAAAAAAATGTCATTTTTCACAAATACACAATACATTATATCCGATCACTTCAATAGTTTTCTGCTTATTTTGGCTGTGTAAAAAGTTATAAATGATCCTATTTGGTTGTCATGGGGATCAACAGAAACCCAGAAAATCTGATGAAAACATCCTTTAGAACAGACACAACAGGTCAGTCTATCATAAAAGACATGGTTGACAATGTCATACTTAAACTGAACTCAAAATCATGGCAAATACTTCTGCTACACAGATTAACTTTGTCCCTGTACTGTTTATGCTGTTGGCATGACAACAACATGAGATCGTGAGGAAAGTTGACTATCTCCTCCGCCATCCCCTTCACTGTCTGTTTGTCTGGAAAAACAAGATGGATTACCAATTAACAGATATAACTGAAATTTTTGTTTAAGTGTATTCCTAAAGGTTTGTATTTTGAAATGTGTGTGTGATTTACATTGTGAAAGATTTACTACAGGTGTGTGATTCACAGCATCTGTAATGTGAGCCCATAATGTATGTGCATCATGCACTATGTATGCCTGTGTACCCTCTAAATTCTCAATTTCTACTGGACAAGATACAAAACTAAATAGGAAAGTCAAAGTTCAGAAATTGTTTAGTTTGGTCCAATAAAAGTATGGTGTTAACACAGATTATAACAGAACTGGCAATTAATCTTATCAGTAGAATCATAAAAAATAATGAAAATAATACGCAGAATGTCCAACATGATAATCCATTGGAAATTGTATTTGTAAAATGAGTAACAAATGAGACAACAATTACAGTCAAATTTGCATTTAAAGCCACCTCCTTATAAAGGGCACTTACCAATAAAGGCCATTCAAACATAACATTTGGTAACTTTTTTTGTAATGAATAAATGTTATAAAGATCACATGTCTATAATAGCTATTTTTGCCTGTTCCTTGAGTGGCCTTTATAGACAAGTTTGATTGTATTTGAATACATCTGCTCTGGAAACATTTCTTACCTGACTGGTGGAGGAGGTATATGTTGTACGTCTTCTGGAATGTCCTGTTGCTCTCCATCTGACATAACTTGATTTTCTAAAGGAAGAAAAATTGTCCAGAGTCAGGATTTATTCAGGACCCGAAGTCCCCAAATTTACTCAATACTCAAGCTCAACTTTTATTTCATTATTTTGACTATAAAATTGTTTATAAATCTTTTGGATTTTAGTGATTAGGAGACATATTATGATTTTTTAATTATTTACATATAAATTTTTGTGTCACACTTATGATTTTTCTACAAAAAACCAATAAATACGTTGAGCATGGTACTCAAGATTTGAATATGTACTCAAACATTTTTTTAATATTTCTGAAGTTTTCTTCAAATGAGCAATAATTTTTATCATTATTTACAATTGTATGCCATCAATACACAAACATGTCCAGTAACAGAAATAAGTTTGCATGTTTTTATCTTAAAATTGTGAAAAGTTAGTTGAGCTTGAGTACTGGGTAAATTTGGTGACTTCGGGCCCAGATTATCAATATTTGTTATATGTAAATTATAAAAAAGCAGCAGTAGTTTGGGGATGGATAATAGTTTGGTTTGTTTTGATGTTGTTTTAAAAAACTCAAGGAAGGTTTGAATCTACAAGAGTATATATACAATCAAGGTATGCAATTTAGCAATCCATTCTTTACATTTAAATCTCCAGCTGATTTTTATCACAATATTTAGATAACTCTGGGAGAATATTGATAATTATATGAAAGAGGATACTTAATATAAAAGTGATAATTGTTTTGGTATATCCTTTTGGGTAAATGAGGAATTAAAATAGTATAACATAAAATCTCACCATCAACTGATAACATTGCAGTGCCCCTCCCACTAGGTGCTGACACAGTGTATGATATGTAGTCCTTCTCCCCCAGGACTCCACCTCCTGGGTTGAGGGGTTGTGTTGGCCCTGGTCCAGGAGCTGGCTTCTTAGGAATATCAGGCTAAAAATAAATAAGAATTTTAGAGATACTTCCCCAGATGCACACAAACATTTACATGTAGCATTTTTTTTTCTAATGCATATATACACTATACAGGACAAAAGCATATGATATAATACTTCAATATCATTTTATGTCTCTCAACAAAAATTGTTCACTGTAATGAAGACACCCAATGATCTTTATGTTCAGTGAAGTAGATTAACATGTATATACAGTAAAACCTGCTTTACCGACCACCTGTATACCGTAAATTGGGATATTTTGGCCATTGTTTAATTTTGGCCAAATTGGCCACCCTATTTAAATTTTCAAAATTAAACCCTCCAAAATATGTACACAATGTTTCAACTGGTCCTTTTTAAAACTATTTTAGTGTTTTATAGATTAACAAACGAGGGTTTTTTTTAAAATGACACTGTGTGGACGTTAATCTTAATTAAATACCATGTGACACATTCTAATTATTCTACCGGCACTTTGTAATATTTTGATAACTCAAACACCTAGAATGTTCGACACGACAAAACCGAGATCTGATGGTATAAACACAAATGGCCAAAATTTAACTGGTCAAAAATTAATTCTTCATTTTATGACCAAAGTGGCCAAATATTAGCAATGCCAAAATATCCCAATTTATGGTATAAAGACCACCTGGTCACAAATACCATTTTTTGCTGTCCTCAATAGTACCATTTGTGTACAAATCAACCTCTATATCAAGACCACCTCCCTATAAAGACTCTTTTTTCTTGTGTTCCTAAGGAGGTTGTTATATAAAAGTTTGACTGTAAACACAGACTTATACCAAGATAGAGAGTATACAAAACATATCTTCTGTCTCTAGAGTCCTTGGTTTTAATTAGTTCCAGAGATGTGACTTAAATCACTTCAAGTACTAGGCACTAGGTAGAGGAACTGTCACTCTACCTGGATTAAAATTATATAAATCCAAGCTCGATCAGGAATCTAAACAGGAGTTCTCTGCATGTGAGTCAACTTCTAACTCTGCTACTGTAAAATGTTTATTACATATGACTGGAGTTTTTCTACACACTATGTGTATATGGAAGACATTCAATAAACATGATAAAGTAGGAGAAGATTTGCACTACTTGAAAAGGAGACTGATAGGGTCGTATCAGTCACCTAAGAACGAGTCTTATCTAGGAGATCCATGAATCAGAGGTCATGGAAATCACAATTCTGGTACCTGTACCCTAAAACTACTATAAACCAAGTTTGAAGAGAATTGACCCAAGTGGTTTTGGAGAAGTTTAAAATGTTACAAAAGTTCACACACAATGGCAATGGATTGCAATGAATGGCAGGCCACTTGAGTGATTCAAGCGCTGTCTTGACCTAAATTGATAGAAGTACTTATTAAATCAATACATACAGTAGAACTTCGATGAGTTGAAGTTCAAGGGACCATCTAAAAAAGTTCGAAACATCAGGACTTCGACTCATGAATGATGATCGAGAAATCTAAAATTTACTCAGTGCACTATCTCCATAATGACATGCCACACAAAAAATCTATTGTACGTGACTGTGTAACTGTATAGGTGCTGGGATCATGACTTAGAATCGAATCGACTAAAATTATTTACGGCCTATTTAATGTAGATACAATGTATTTATTTTGTACTCAGAGTATAAATCCAAACATTCTGCAGAAAAATCGTAATCCAAGCACCTATACGAGAAACACAACGTTGACTCCAAACCAAAACCAAGAAGCTAAAATATTTTGTCACCAATTTAATTGCGATATTTATCATAATTATTAAATCATTGGCATACATAATTACGTACACAAACAAAGTAAAAAGACGAAAGTAATCTAAATAATTTATTAATAACCAGTTACTATTTATAGTTATACCCTTGTGTTGAATCACATCCGACACATGAATTTACAGATTATCAACACAAAACGAAAGTCAATACATGTATCATGCAGCACTAGTCACTACACATTAAAAAAAAAATTTTCACATCAAATTGCCGATACCGTTCATTTCATGCTGTTTTTTCTTTACAAGTGACACTTGAGTTTGAGTAGAAAATACTTACTGTATATTATCGGGTCATTTCGTTTTGTTTTTACAAATCGGTAACTTATAATGACCCAAGCTACAAGATGGTAAACAACCAACACAACCACCGGTAATTTGCATATTTGAGTCTGACACAGTCGCAAACAATCAATAATCAATTAGCGTCTGCTTATTACGTTTAATTACTTAAATCATGTTGTTATTTTTATACTGTCCTGGGTTTTTATCAATAAATACGTGTCCATTGTTCAACGTAGTCGGATAGGTGTGAAAATCGCCGAGGGGTAATTTACATCTTGTATACAGGTAAACTTCGACTTCGATTTATTTGTATGAATTTTCGATGTTTTTACAGCGAAGGGACTGCCAGTTTTGTTCAATACACCGAGAAATTCGATTCATGAAAGTTCGATTTATAAATTGTTTTTTAGTAAGGATATATAATGAAATAAATCGGGACTTTGTAAAAAGTTCGAAACAACGAGAAATTCGACTCATTGAAGTTCGACTCATCGAAGTTCTACTGTATATCCATTTTGGGGAACAGATTTAACATGAAATTTCCTTTGGTTGACTGAATATCAAATGTGAATACTTACAACTATAGGTTTCTTCATGGGACTGGTGTGTTTCTGTGTTGGTATAATACCTACAGGTGTATCCACCTATAACAGAAACAAATTATCATACAATATCATCAAGCTAGATACATTTTACAACCTCAGAACCTGAAATTTATATCTTCTCATGGAATAGATATACATGTATACCTAATATGACAGCGATAAGTGTGCAGTGTCAGGTAACTGTGGGAATAACTGTCAAACCTTCAAAGAACCATGAAAACAATATATATAATCAGAGGTTTCTGAACATATTATTGTTACAATATTTTAAAGATTTATATACCAGTTCTTGGTCAAACTACAAGATTTGTCACAGATTGATATTATCCGTTTGGATCTACCTGTATCTGATCAAACTACAGATCTACCAGTATCTGGTCAAACCGCTTGTCTGGTCACAGATCTGCCGGTATCTGGTCAAACCGCTTGTCCGGTCACAGATCTGCCGGTATCTGGTCAAACCGCTTGTCCGGTCACAGATCTGCCAGTATCTGGTCAAACCGCTTGTCCGGTCACAGATCTGCCGGTATCTGGTCAAACCGCTTGTCTGGTCACAGATCTGCCGGTATCTGGTCAAACCGCTTGTCCGGTCACAGATCTGCCAGTATCTGGTCAAACCGCTTGTCCAGTCACAGATTTGCCAGTATCTGGTCAAACCGCTTGTCCGGTCACAGATCTGCCAGTATCTGGTCAAACCGCTTGTCCTGTCACAGATCTGCCAGTATCTGGTCAAACCGCTTGTCTGGTCAAAGATCTATCAGTATGTGGCCAATCTGCTTGTTTGGTCACAGATCTACCAGTATCTGGTCAAACCACTTGCTTGGTCACAGATTTACCAGTATCCGGCCAAACTACTTGTTTGGTCACAGATCTGCCAGTATCTGGTCAAACCTCTTGCTTGGTCACAGATTTACCAGTATCTGGTCAAACCGCTTGTATGGTCACAAAGTGATATCATCTGTTTGGTCACAGTGCTATATTTTAACTGTTGGGCCACAGTAGCAAATGAAACAGATCTGAATGTACACATGTACAGGACAGACCCAGAAACAGCAACATGGATGTATTTAGTCCTACACAAAGTATTGGCCACAATAAGCAACCAAATCCAGATTGACAGTGTAAGTCATCTGTATTGCTTAATGAAAACAGCAAATGCTTTTAATTGACATCTTTTTATTTAAAGCCCCAAAAAAGAATCATTTAAAACTTTAGACCACATATACATATATACTTACACATAAAGAATTATGTTAAACTTTTAAAGAAATGATAAAATAATGAATAATTTATTATAATTTTATCTAAGCCTTGAATGCAGACAACAATTTCAAATGTAAGAACCAAAATATATTAAGACATTGCCAAGTTCTTAGGGTGACAAATATCAAATAAAAATCTCATGTAGGTGGTGTGACCAGCATTTTTTTTTAACTGGTCTCTAACTAGTGTTGGCAATGATCCTCAATAATGGTTAGACAATCAATCAGAAAAATCAGAATTGCAATTCTGTGTTTCTGAAGACATTGAAAAAGAAGTCTCTTAATATTCCATCTCACAAAACCAAATTGAAAGTATCATGTAAACCTGGTTGTACTTACAGCGTAGCTGACTGCTGCGTGATGTAATGCCGCAGCTTGTCTTTGTAATGTCTGTCGGATGTAGCTTTCATCTTTCAAAGCGTGCAAGCTAAAAAAATATGTCATATGTAACTATGGCAACTGTCAATCAAAGAAAAACATTCATATAGATCACTTGAACATATCTGTGTCATCTAATTTATCATAGAACAAAATGCTGCATCATTATATAATACACATCATAGTCTTCTATAGCAAGCAATTGCTCTTACATCATTATAACCATTATCATTAATTATCTTTTGATTTTCATGTGGGAAATTTGTGGGTTTATTAAACACTTCTGCTTCTCTCTATACACTCCAGCAGCACAACCTTACAGAATTGATGAAACATGTAGGTAATAAATCATGGTCAAGCTTTAGTTCACACAGACAATTAAAATGTCTGTACTCACAAAAACGGTCTTGTGCAAAGGAATTCACATGTAAAATACCTGTATATCAAAATTTGCTCCAATATGGTTCCAAAGTAACTATCTAGGACACAGGGTTGATAAGAAGGTCAAATGCCATGCATGCTGAAGGTTACAATGTCACATATTTGATTTGGTTTAAATGTTAAGCTCTTATCATCAGGAATACATATGTAAAAATAAACCCTTAAAATCTAAGGGCATATAAAACAAATAAAAAGTCATAAAAAACTCATATTGTCCTGGTTGAAGCTTTCACAGAAAAGCGACAATTTTTGACAAATACATGCATATTTACCTCTGCTGCAGAATGGCAAATTTCTTCTCCCAAGTTCTATGTACTCTTTCTATTTCTTTTTTCAACCTTGAAATTAATGAAAAGTTCAAAAGAAATAACCATATGTTTAATCATGTACAACAAACAAAACCTGTAAACATGAGGCTAATATGTCAAGTAAATAATCAAATCAAAACATCTGCAGTTTGAGTCACATATTTTAAAATATGATTTCCTTGAATATTTCATGTATTTGGAATATGTCTGTATATTCAAGTTTCTGTAGTCATTCTTATTATATTGTATATTTACAAGTTTCTGTAGTCGTTATTATTATATTGTATACATTCAAGTTTCTGTAGTCGTTATTATTATATTTTCAATGTTAATGCAGAAAATTCCAATATTCATGTGAGTTTAATCATTTATGTGATGGTTATGTCCACGTTTTTCAATATTTACAAACATGGCCCTGAAACTAGTATCAAGAACCAGATATGGAGTAGAATACACACAATCCATTAATTATAAATGTAAACAATACTTTACCTCTCTATTTCCTCTCTCAGTTTCTGTTCTTGTCTTCTGTATTTATCTGTATCCACCTCTTCTTGTGTCTTCTGAGTATTTTTCTTCTTTTCCTTTGAAAAAAAAAGCACAATTTTCTGTATTTTGAATTGTGTTTTACACCCTTTCAACAATTTTTCAGTTATATGGTGGCGGCCATTTTTTCATGATGGAGGAGAGAACACAGTTAAGATGTACAATGATGTACCTGGAAAGAGACCAATGGTTTTTCCGCAAGTAAACTGGTAAACTTTCTCACAAAAATCTGCTCAGATTCCAGCGGGGCTTGAACCTACGCTGACCAGAAGTGAGAGACTTCATAGTTCAAAGGGTGACACTCTAACCACTTGGCCACAGACGCCCCTCAAAAGCACAATTAAAATCTTTTATATCTTCATAATAAATTATGTAAAAAGAAATATATACAAGATACACTGTTCTTACTTCATGATAAAAAGCAAAACTTGAAACCAATTGCAAAGGTTTTATTGAAAAGAATATTAGCAGAACAACTCAGGTAAAATGTAGGGTAATCTATGTAACATTTTGAAATAGTATAGATGTATAAACAAAATTGAATGTAACATAACAGTTTGTAATAACACAAGCAGTATTTTCTTACTTTTCTCCCTTACAATCTAAACAAATAAAGTACAAGTAACAAACTTGTTTAGACAATTGTTTGAAAATGAAAATTAACATGACAAAAGGTTTGAAGTTCAAATCCTTTTTAGGTTTAACGTACAATATTAACTCAGGCATTATTGTACTTTTGCCCAACTAAGTATCCGATAAAACTGTCATACTGCCATTTTTTTTTTTTTTTTTTTTTTTTTTTTTGAGAGAGAGAGAAAGGCTATAATCTGATAACTCATGTCATGAAGGTGTGTCAGTTCTTTTTATAAAAGCAAATAAAATATAAATAGAGAAAGTGAGGAATAAAAGGTAAAGATCTGTAAGGTACCCAAATAACCAAAAACCAATTTTGAGACTGTTATATCCAAGTTTTGACAGATTGTTTATAGTGTTTAGAAACAAAAGTAGAAATCTACACTGACAGTTTTTTCCATCCATCATGTTGATAGTGTAGTGATTTCAGTCTAGACTTGTGAAAACAGTAGATTCTGGTCTGATAAAATGTGTCAGTTCACTTCAGTCTTGTAAAGACAGTTACAATGTACCTTTACTGTAAAGTCTAGTACAGAAAGATATGTCAGTTCACTTCTTGTAAAGACAGTTACATTTCCTGTAAAGTTTAATGTAATAAAATATGTCAGTTCACTTCTGTCTTGTGACTAACATTTACTGTAGATTATGGTCTGATAAAATATGTTAGTTCACTTCAGTCTTGTAAAGACAGTTACAATTACGATAGTCTAACACAGTAAAATATGTCAGTTCATTTCAGCCTTGTAAAGACAGTTACAATTACGATAGTCTAACACAGTAAAATAAGTCAGTTCATTTCAGTCTTGTAAAGACAGTTACAATTACTATAGTCTAACAAAATAAAATAAGTCAGTTCATTTCAGTCTTGTAAAGACAGTTACAATTACTATAGTCTAACACAGTTAAATATGTCAGTTCACTTCAGTCTTGTAAAGACAGTTGCAATTACTATAGTCTAACACAGTTAAATATGTCAGTTCATTTCAGCCTTGTAAAGACAGATACAATTACTATAGTCTAACACAGTTAAATATGTCAGTTCATTTCAGTCTTGTAAAGACAGTTACAATTACTATAGTCTAACAAAATAAAATAAGTCAGTTCATTTCAGTCTTGTAAAGACAGATACAATTACTATAGTCTAACACAGTTAAATATGTCAGTTCATTTCAGTCTTGTAAAGACAGTTACAATTACTATAGTCTAACACAGTTAAATATGTCAGTTCATTTCAGTCTTGTAAAGACAGATACAATTACTATAGTCTAACACAGTTAAATATGTCAGTTCATTTCAGTCTTGTAAAGACAGATACAATTACTATAGTCTAACACAGTTAAATATGTCAGTTCACTTCAGTCTTGTAAAGACAGTTGCAATTACTATAGTCTAACACAGTTAAATATGTCAGTTCATTTCAGTCTTGTAAAGACAGATACAATTACTATAGTCTAACACAGTTAAATATGTCAGTTCACTTCAGTCTTGTAAAGACAGATACAATTACTATAGTCTAACACAGTTAAATATGTCAGTTCACTTCAGTCTTGTAAAGACAGTTACAATTACTATAGTCTAACACAGTAAAATATGTCAGTTCATTTCAGTCTTGTAAAGACAGTTACAATTACTATAGTCTAACACAGTAAAATATGTCAGTTCATTTCAGTCTTGTAAAGACAGTTACAATTACTATAGTCTAACACAGTAAAATATGTCAGTTCATTTCAGTCTTGTAAAGACAGATACAATTACTATAGTCTAACACAGTTAAATATGTTAGTTCATTTCAGTCTTGTAAAGACAGATACAATTACTATAGTCTAACACAGTTAAATATGTCAGTTCATTTCAGTCTTGTAAAGACAGTTACAATTGCTATAGTCTAACACAGTAAAATAAGTCAGTTCATTTCAGCCTTGTAAAGACAGTTAGCTTTACTGTAAAGACTAGTATGGTAAAATATGTCAGTTTAGTTTAGACTTTTGAAGTATTCAAATATTCATTTCAGCTCCCATAGCAAGTTCAGTTCAGTATATTCCAGGGAGATCAATTTACTACAGCAAGTTTAGTATAGTCACATCCTTTTCAGTTAGTTTGAAATGAAGAATTTTGAGAAAAGCACTGGAAAGTCTATACCCAAGAACTGTCCTTTGATTATATATGAATGTGTACATCAAATTTCCAAGTAGAGTTTGCAATACACATGTATTGTACATCATGTACATGTATATCACACATGTGTGTGTGTGCATGTTAATATCAAAACTTACCCTCTGGAAACCCAAATAAACATCCTCCAAACAAAAGCAGATTTAATACTCAAATATTTTCAGTCAAATGCAGAAGTATAGTATAAAGTATTCCTGATCGACATCTTAAAAGTATTAATCTACATGTACCAAGGATGCAACATAAATGTGACATTAAAAAAGCTGACTGAGAGTTTGAGGTTTCAATATTTTCTTTGAGTATTTACCATACAATGTTATACAGTAGTATTAAAAAAAAGTTGTGGGGTTAAACTATGCATATTATGCACCTGTTGTAGCTGAGGTTAATATTCATCTACCTGTACATATTATGTACTTGTTGTAGCTGAGGTTAATATTCATCTACCTGTACATATTATGTACCTGTTGTAGCTGAGGTTAATATTCATCTACCTGTACATATTATGTACTTGTTGTAGCTGAGGTTAATATTCATCTACCTGTACATATTATGTACTTGTTGTAGCTGAGGTTAATATTCATCTACCTGTACATATTATGTACCTGTTGTAGCTGAGGTTAATATTCATCTACCTGTACATATTATGTACCTGTTGTAGCTGAGGTTAATATTCATCTACCTGTACATATTATGTACCTGTTGTAACTGAGGTTAATGACAATCTACCTGTATGTATTATGTACCTGTTGTAACTGAGATTAATGGTTATCTACCTGTAAAAGGTATGTACCTGTTGTAACTGAGGTTAATGATTATCTACCTGTATATATTATGTACCTGTTGTAACTGAGGTTACTAACAATCTACCTGTACATATTATGCACCTGTTGTAACTGAGGTTACTAACAATCTACCTGTACATATTATGCACCTGTTGTAACTGAGGTTACTAACAATCTACCTGTACATATTATGCACCTGTTGTAACTGAGGTTAATGGTTATCTACCTGTAAATAGTATGTACCTGTTGTTATTGAGGTTAATACCTATCTATCTGTACATATTTTACACCTGTTGTAACTTGGGTTAATAACGATCTACCTATATATGTTATGCACCTGTTGTGACTTAGGTCAATGATTATCTACTTGTACATACATGTATTATGTACCTATTGTAACTGAGGTTAATAATTATCTATTTGCATATGAATCTGTTATAACCCAGCTTTATTATCATCTACCTGTTAATATTATATATCTGTTGTTAATTAGGTCAACAATTATCTACCTGTATATAATAATTACCTGTTGTAACTGCTGTTCTAGTAGTTTCTTCTGATCCATCAGTAATTTGACTTTATTCTGTTCGGCATCCTGCATCAGTTTGGCTTCACTCTTAGCTTGTTGCAATATCTGTGAACGAATAACCAAGGGAATATCAATATTCATAATTGATCTGGAAAGTCATGTAATTGAAGAATAATAGAACCTACCCCTACTTTGAGGGTATGACAAAGGAATCTCAATCCGAGGGCAAGATTCTTGAATGACAATCCTGAGGCTTGTTTGTTATTAAAGAATCTTGCCCTCAGATTGAGATTCCTTTGTCATACCCTAAAGGTAGGGGTTAATTATTTTTCTCCCATTTCTTAAATAAATGTTTATGTAGATTTATGCATGATCTACATGTCTACATAAATCTACACATATCCAAGTCATGTCAGACATAAATATGTACTGCATTCTGGAAGCCACAGGAGTATTACGTCATTAATTGTACTGTGATGTCGTAATGCATGTAGCTTGTCATCCACCCCCCTGTGGACGACAGGCTGATCATTTTGCACTTGTTATAAGGATAACTCCATGAATATGGGAGAAATAAAATTCTATCTCTGTAAAAATACAAATTTCAAGACTTAATACAATAATGATTATGGTACTTAGATAATCCACCTGTCTTAATTTCCACATACTATCCCAGTATATTTGACAAATAATTGGTTCATTTTAGATAATCCACCTGTCTTAATTTCCACATACTATCCCAGTATATTTGACAAATAATTGGTTCATTTCTCTATCACTCAATTTTATCATTACAGGACAGCCTCCTTTTCAAATGAAACTTCCAAGAATTATAAAATGGCTACTACTTCCATTGATTAACACATCATCATTTTTCAAACCTTTTGTTAGAATTTTCATGATGTGAAATTACTAAAGTATCAAATCATATATCCAAGACATTACACGAAGAATTTAAACTAAATCATTTTAAGAAGAACCACTGGAAATTTTCATTCCCGTTCAATTCTGACTATTTTCATTCTTAGATTAGAGGGTATACTTAAAATGAAAATGAAATATTCAAGCTAGATACAGTGAAGCTTTTATATAACGACCTCCTTAGGGACACAAGAAAACTGGTCTTTATAGGGAGGTGGTCTTTATATAGAGGTTGATTTGTACACAAATGGTACTATTGGGGACAAAAAAAGGTCTTTGTGAGCAGGTGGTCTTTATACACAGGTGGTTGCTAAAGCAGGTATTACTGTAACTGAAGCACTGAGACATACATGCACATGCCATCAATGAAATTATGGTATTTCAGGGAAAATTTAAGTCAGGTGAATGTGTTTTCTGTCATTAAAGGGCGAAATTAATCAGGGGCGAAAATTTCCAGATATACACAAGTATATTACATATACAACTTACCTCCTCTTTAGCTTGTCTCAACTTCTCTTCCATCATCTTCTGCATGTTAGCTTTCTGTTTTTCCATCTGTTTAAATATCAAGAAGTCACAAATGTTGTCAGAGCAAATCTCTATACTAAATTTACCTCACCTCATCCTGCCCTTTCTATATATATATTTTTTTTTTTGGAGTAGGAGACAAAAGTAGTCAGAAAAAAATGTTCTGCTGAATTTATGTGTGTGTAGATAGAAATCAGCAAAAAAAGAAAAAAAATGGCAGCCAATGACTAACACTGCTCTTTCTATGAAAGTAGCCAACAAAATCTGTCAGCTGTTATCTTCTAGTGAGAGGGCTACTCATAACATTACTGGTGAATTCTGGGTAATGTAACAACACTGTAATAAATCTGGAGATATTGTAGCATCAAGTGAACTTTGATTTAACCAACTGCAATCAAAAGTAATATAAAGTAATAAAGTTATTGTTACTGTAACAGCTTTAATCTTAACCAATCACAGATGTACAATTACTGTTACAGCATTTATCTCTACAAGCTATAGTAAATCCCTGTTTCAGCTTTAATTTCTTAACAAACCAGACATACAAAATTTCTGTTAGTTTATATTTCTACCACTCAGAAAGATACAATTACTGCAACAGTTTTTATTTCTACCACTTAGAGAGATACAATTTACTGTAAAAAGTTCTATCTGTAACAATCACAGTAAATTCCTGTTTTAAAAGCTTTAATCTCTACCAATCATAATTAATTAAATTCCTGTTACTTTAATCTCTACCAATCATAGTTAATCAAATTCCTGTTACTTTAATCTCTACCAATCATAGTTAATCAAATTCCTGTTACTTTAATCTCTACCAATCATAGTTAATCAAATTCCTGTTACTTTAATCTCTACCAATCATGGTTAATCAAATTCCTGTTACTTTAATCTCTACCAATCATATACACACAATTACTATTAATCTTTATCTCTACCACTCAAAGACATCCAATTACGGTTAAATCTATACCAATCACAGACAAACAGTTTCTACTGGTTTTATTCCTACCAGATACACAAGTACTGTTTCAGATATTATCTAAACCTGTTAATTCCTGTTCAAGCTTTTGAAAATCTCTACTGGTACTAACTCAGACATAGAATTGCTGTTACAGCTTTTTAAATCTGTATTGGTGCTGCTCAGACATAGAATTGCTGTTACAGCTTTTTAAATCTGTAAATCTGGGTCAAGGAGCTACTGCTGTTTTGATTTCTACCAATTAGATATACAATAACTGGTTCAGATTTTATTTAAACCTGTTAATTCATGTTTAAGCTTTTCTTTTTTAAAAAAAATCTCTGCTACATGTACTCAGATAATACATAAAATTTCTGTTACAGCTTTTTAAATATCCACCAATCAGAGGCCAGCAGTTAATGCTGTTTTGATTTCTACCAATCAGATATACAATAACTGGTTTAGTTTAATTATCCATTAATTAGTCATACAACTATTGATATATAGTTCTTTTTTTTACAAACTGAGGCATGCATAACAACCTTGGATGCTGCTGTAAACTTATATATGATCTTGAGATATGCTTTCTTTTCACTTTATACAAGAAAATGATATGGCCACTATTCATTGAAACTAACAAGGTTCTATAGAGAAGACAAATGGCCACTAATCATTGTATCTAACAAGGTTCTATAGAGAAGACAAATGGCCACTAATCATTGTATCTAACAAGGTTCTATAGAGAAGACAAATGGCCACTAATCATTGTATCTAACAAGGTTCTATAGAGAAGACAAATGAATTTCATTATGTACAAAGTTACTCCACCTGGTTATAAATAAAAGACTAAAGTCTGATGGGTTAAAAGTCAAAATGGAGATGGAGAATAGTATTACAGGTCGAACTAAGGTAAAGTGGCACATCCAGGTTCAGTCAAAAACCAAACCAATATGGTCTATTTTCCAAAACTAAGTTGTACAGATAAAACATATTGCCTTGCACGGAGTTAATGCATTACTGAAGCTCTAATATTTTTTGTGTCAACAAGTAGCCTGTCACCCTTGTTATGATTCAATTTAGACTTGTTATTTGTAAACATGTGCCAATTTACCTTGGTAGACCTATACTGGTGGAAAGTAAAACTGATTTGAGGTCTTTGTCACTTCAATATATTTAACTTTTCATTTAGAAGTATTCAAAATATAGAATAGCAAACCATTGAAATTGACAACACAAATGTCTCATTATGGGCTTGAAACACTCACCTGGTAAAATGTATCATATTACACATATTCCACCATACAATATGTATTTATCGGTTAAAATTTTTCAGTATAATTTACAGAGACAATATGGCCGTGCAACATACATAATAACTCTTATGATTAAAAATACAAAGTATAATTAACATGCAGTCAGAAGTAGATGAGGTGTAATACTAACCACTGACCTACCCTTAATACCAAATACAATGTACATTATATATATGACGTGATTTACCAAGTGAAATGGACTATTAATATCTTATTTTATATCACACATCTTAAAAATTGTCTCTTGGAATTCATTTTATAATTTTATAATATAACAGAAAAAACCAACTTTTTCACAACATTTTTTTTTATGTATAAAATATTTTTAAAACATTTTATTCGAAGGTCAATTTTCTTGTGGCTGATAAGATCATATATTGAATGAATAAAAAAAATTAAACCAGAATCAATCTTTGATGACCAATTATTCAGGAAGTCAAAATGTTAATTTTGTTATTGCAATTAAAAAAATATTTGTATGAAATGTACAAGCAGATATTTGTGACAACAGATAAGAGCACACATTAAAATTGTGTAAAGCAGTGCCCTGGCCAAAAGAAGCAAGCTGTCCCACTTTGTACATGCCATGCATGTTGTGACCTTAATGACCCGCATACATTTAATAATAATTTAACTCCAGTTACATGTAATTAATTTTCAAAATGTGAAAAGACACGAGGTTTACCGAGAGTCTTTTCAAATTTTGAAAATTAACTAACCAGAGTTAGATAAACATGATAATCAACTTACACAAGTTGTTTAATGTTTCTACCAAAACTGAAATCTTGCGTAGTATGAAATATTAATTAGCCTACATCACATCCAAACACCATTGGGCTCAGACTCTCATGATCACGTCAAACCTGTACCTCGCTTCAATCACAATTTCTCCAGTTTACATCAATATTTAGACCTGTAGGAAACCCTAAATTGTTAGAGACTTCTATAACAGACCCCTTTTGCTCCAATTACTTTTATTGCCAACAACTGGCTTGATGCAACTTCACGTACAAACCTTTCCATTACAGTAGTAGTGTGGGTTCAACCAGTGAGTCAATTTCAATTTCACGATCTATTTCAACCAATAAAAATGTTCCTAGTGTGTTAACCAAATGTGATTCGGAGTGTGTTAACCACATGTGGTTAACATAAAAACTTTATATAAACAACTGTGTTTTTGTTTAATTAGCTGATTTTTCATGGTTTAACCATATGTGTTATGGTAGATATGTTGTTATGCATGTATTATCATGCTTAGTGTTTTCAAGAAATTCACAATCTGCCACACTTTGCTTTAACTAAATACTTTTTGAAGAGCTTAGCACAGATATAGGTATACAGCAAGATGGCCTAGACTCTCTCACACACATACATACAAACACACGTGTATAAGCACACATGTACATTATCCAATCAATGTTGAGTGATTGTACATGTTGCACACCATACTTTATTTTACATTTTATTCAGATTTAGATCATTAGATCTATTTTTAGAAAGTGTACAGCAATGTACACAGTAACCTATATATTTCAAGGTCAAAGACCATATTGAAACAGAATCTTTTCATGTCTGAGATTCCTTGTCGCTTTTATTAATTCTGAAATCTGATCAGCTGAGTCATTAAGTTTGTAACATGTAATATTCTGAGACTTCAGTGAATTAATGTTTTAAAGTGCAATTTAAAAAAAAAAGATTTAATGATACACTGTGTGAAAATATAGAGAAATTGATATACAGTGGAAAAAAAAACACAATTTGTAAACACATGTGGAAGGCCATCTTAAAAATGATTGGTTTGATGTGCCCACTCAAGGTTTTTCAAAGTGGGTTGATCAAAAGACAAACTATCTAAACGTACATCTAATTCTAAAATAAAAATCAAACAAAATTCAATATTTTTTTTAAGGAAAAACACAATTTAGCGTAACTTTTTAAAAGCCAAAATTTTAGTCTGGACTTTAAGGTTGGTTTTGATAAAGGCACATCAAACAAATCTATTTCTTTGACCTAATTAGTTTGTATATATGTCAGCATGCATGGGTTATGATCCAAGGTAAGCAGAGACTGCATAAAGAAAGAAAAAATATATTTTAGTATATTATCGGAAAAAATAGAAATCTTGAATACATATATACAAGATGAGTATTTAGGAGAATTAAATCATGTTAAGTCAGCATGGGTTAATATATTTTTGCATGTTGGACTTACATCAGAACTCTGCAAAAAGAGAAATGGTTCAATTAATTTTCTGCTTTGTAATTAACACAATTAAGTTTGGTAATTAACTTATACAAACTGATACATAAAAAATTTTCCAAATAAAATACATTGGAGATTTATTCAGAACAATGTCAGCAATTCAATTCAAAAACGATTTTGGAAGAAACCTGATTAAAAAGTGAAGATGGTAAATACAGATAATGTCATTTCAAGAAATAAATGTTGATTGAATCAAATATCATTTATGATGTCATGTCATAGTTAGGCTAGATGTCAAATGAAAAGTTAACGTCATAAAACAGTAGGATAGCATCAAGGTAGATGTCTTTAAACATGTATTATGGAAGTATAGACATTCAATGACAAACACTTGACATTAAATATTACTTAGGTGTATTAAGTGAAAATACTTAAAATACTTTTGATGTCATATCATAATTAGACATTAAATACATCATAAGCATATACATATACATGTACAAGATGTCAAATTAAATAAATGAAGTGAAGACATATACATTGGTAATTGATCTGGAGTGTAATCCACTTTCAGTTTCATGCAGCACATGCTGTTAAGTCAGTGACATCAAATGACACCTCAATTTATTACCATATACCATATACAATGTCAAGTGATACAGATGATAGACTGGCATGCAGTATTTATACATGATTTATGCTTAAGAGATTCGAACATAGGACACATCGCTCTTGTTTGTGAAGAATGAAAACAAAAACTTAAATCTGTTTCCAGTAATTGCATCACACATAATTAGATTAACTGTGAATCAAATAATATAGGGGAAATTGTGCTGATATTAACATATAACATTCATAGAATAAATCATGAATTTCTGAGAGCAAACCATGCACAAAATCTTACACCATTCAGGGTAATGTGACATGCACATTAAAACATGCAACATGCAGGTGAGGGTACTGACATTGTTAAGTGATTGCTGACACATTTTGACAATGTGACAACATGACAACAAACTGATGTGTGATAATCATGCTGGATATGATAAATGTGATATGACAACAGAAGAATGCTGGTTGTGATACATGTGTATGGCAACATAATCATGCTTGTTGTGATATAGCAACATAATCATGCTTGTTGTGATACAGCAACATAATCATGCCTGTTGTGATACAGCAACACAATCATGCCTGTTGTGATACAGCAACATAAACATGCCTGTTGTGATACAGCAACATAAACATGCCTGTTGTGATACAGCAACATAATCATGCCTGTTGTGATACAGCAACATAATCATGCTTGTTGTGATACAGCAACATAATCATGCCTGTTGTGATACAGCAACATAATCATGCTGGTTGTAATATGGCAACATAACCATGCTGGTTGTGTTTTGTATATTCCTTGTTGTTGGGGTACAGCAAATCAAGATGTCAGATTTCCCATACTAACTCCTGTTACTGAGAATTGCCATACAACATGTCAAAGTTAACACCCTCTAAAGATAATCTTAGTATATACATGTCATCAGCGTCGGAAGCAAATTGAAAGTGGGGGGGCTAAACCAACTTAAAACACATACACACACCAAAAATGTCTGGGGGCTACGCCCCAATTTTTAACACCTATGTCTAGCTTTGCAAAAAAGTGGCCCCCCCGGTTCCGACGCCTATGCATGTGTATCATGTTTGTACTGACCGAGTCTTATAAATGTAAGTTAGCAAAAGCTGTTTTGTTACAATGCAACTGATACTATAAACTTTTGAAGGGAGAGGCTTATTTTTCACATGAATGCACAATCCTTTATATGTACTTGTAGATACTAAATGACTTGTATGTATACTTTTTTATACTACATGTATAAGTCATCTACGTTGTCATACAGGTGATATGAAAACGCATCACCCATATGACAACATGGATAACAAATTTGTCACCTTTCTGAACACTAAACAGAAAACTATAAAAGCATGCCTCAAGCATTAAACCTTTCACCAAGCACCACAGACAAACCCCATTCAGTGCCATTTCTTTGGGCCATTACACGTTTACAGTCACATAGCGTAGCATGAAAATTGCATGGTGTCACAATTTCTGTGAATGTTGGTCAGGCGGTAGATACGGAAAATATATATAGTCTGATCCAGGGTTTGAGTATGAGTTTCGTCGATTGACCAATGAAAACAAGAATATTCTATTCAAAAGGGTGACAATTTGTTACATTTCTTGTTGTATAAGACAGTAACATACTACATTGTACATGTAATTGCAAGGTTTGATAGGTCATAGTTCATTGACAAAACAAATATGTAATGAACTCTGGATCACACCACCATTCTTTCCAAACTGCCGGTAGTAAACATTGCAGTGTAGTCAGTTAAAGATCCAATGAAGCCTCAAACCATGCCGACAAGACGTGAAAAACATGTGGGCCTATTAATAACCTGGATGGGTGGAGTCTCATCAACCGTTTCTTGACCTGGGCAAGATTAAAGTTTAGGTAATAAAGCATAACATCATCATAATTACACTGACTAAAGTAATCGTTCCTACTTGTCACCATACATACGAGTATCCAGCGAAGAATAAAATGTTTTTCCCATGTAGCTTGTCGTAACCGAAAAGTGAGTAGAATCATCCATATGATAATCAAAAAGTTACTCTGCCCCCCTATCATATGTGAATCGGACAATAACAGATAAAATCATGATGCTCGTATCCACTCGGTCATGAAGACCCCCCCAAAAGCCTTTCAGTGCTTCTTGAAGGTTTAAAATACATAAATGTTAAATTGTGCCTCTGATGACAAATAACAAATATCACAACAGGTGATACTGTATATATGTGTTACATAATATATCATACCACTATGTATGTATCACTTTAAAAATATCAAGATGAAGCCACAAAAAATCACATAAAAAAACCCTAGATCCACCCCTAATTCTACATCTGACACAGACACAAGATTTGCTGGTTTAGAGAATGTGCCCGCCTAGTGTGCAACCAATACATTATCTTTTTTCTGAGTAAAACAAAATATTCACCTGAGATTCCTGTTAAAGGACAAAATAAAAAAGAAATAAATATTTATTCTTGTACAAACTGTTGTCAAAGCGTTTCAAATACATGTAATGCCATAGAAATCAACTCCATAATTGTAGGATTGTAAAATAGACCATTATTTATCATATCCACTGTTACTCAATCTCAAATCTTAATTTGGGCCTTAATTAAAAGACATACAGTCCAACCCACTTAAAATTAACCCTGTTACATTGAAATCATACTTTACTTGAAATGTTTTTGAATCCCAGGCCAAATTTCTTTATTTACCATTTTAACCCACTTATTTTGAAACCCTGCTTATTTGAAAGAAAAATTTCATTCCCTTTTGATGTTAATACATCTGGGTATGACTGCATATACATTATGTGAGGTCAAATTAAATCTGTGATAAGTATCCCAAATTCTTCTATTAACACTTTATTATTATTATCATATCTATGTATATGTATATTACTATAATATGATATTATCTATATATCATCATCATTATTATATATATTCTATTATACACAATAAATATATATCATGCATTTGTAGACAAAATCAATATGGTATTATTATACATGTACTGAATATAAAGAATACATCATAGCAAAATTACCTGAAAAAAAGACAAATTACAATATCATTGAAAATAAAAAATGATTTAGTTATAGGTGTACGTGCAATCATGCAAGCAAATTGTGTGATATTAAAAAATCAAGGAATAAATATAACTAATAAAAGAGTGTTCTGCTGTTATGATAATTTGATTTAGAATATCTCTAACTAAGCTCATGTGATGTCTGGCTTATCATTACGGGGAATGACTGATAATTCTCAACAGTTTTTTTCTTGACAATGGAAAGAAAGAAATTTTATATTCATAAACCAACAATGTCTTAAATAGTTGTTGTTGTTGTTGTTGTTGTTGAACATTTTACAGATATTTCATTACTCATTAGGTGAAGCATGCCATGGATGGACTGTTACAACATGTACAAGTAGCTAATTCAGTTTAATATGAGTAAGGATTTTATCACTGGAGACTTGATTTGAGTAAGGATTTTATCCTAGGATATCTCAGTAAGGATTTTATCATTGGAGACTTGATTTGAGTAAGGATTTTATCCTAGGATATCTCAGTAAGGATTTTATCACTGGAGACTTGATTTGAGTAAGGATTTTATCCTGGTATATCCAAGTAAGGATTTTATCATTGGAGACTTGATTTGAGTAAGGATTTTATCCTAGGATATCTCAGTAAGGATTTTATCCTAGGATATAAGGATTTTATCCTAGGATATCTCAGTAAGGATTTTATCCTAGGATATAAGGATTTTATCCTAGGATATCTCAGTAAGGATTTTATCCTAGGATATAAGGATTTTATCCTAGGAGATCTTAGTAAAGATTTTATCCTAGGAGCTTTGCATAAGAATTTTATCCTAGGATATCTTGGTAAGGATTTTACCCAAGGAGATCTGAGAAAGGATTTTATCCTGGGAGATCTGAGTAAGGATTTTATCATGGGAGATTGAAGTAAGGATTTTATCCTGGCAGATCCGAGTAAGGATTTTATCATGGGAGACTGAAGTAAGGATTTTATCCTGGGAGATCTGAGTAAGGATTTAATCCAGACAGATCTGCATGAGTATGAATTTTATCCTGGGAAAACAAATATTCAAGCTCCCGAGCTGCAAGGAGACTATTAGTTATTCAATATTGTCATAAAATCTTTGAGACATACAAATTTGACACGATACAAATTATTTCAAAAAAATGAAATGGAACACTAACAAATACAGTCAGAATGACATCTATCAGCGAGGGCTGACTATATAGAATCATTAGATATTGTCAGAACGACATATATCAGTGAGTTGTGACAATATTGTAATATTGGATATTGTCAGAATTACATCCATGTAGTGACTAGTCTGACTTACAAGATCATAAACAAGAAAAAATATCAGAAATTGTCAGAATTTCATACCCAACAATCTTAATTAAAGAATAAAAATATTAGCTACAATGGGAAAGACATTAAAACTACAGGTCTGAAGTAAAACAAATTTCAGATGTTGCCAAGACAATAAATAATTTATAAAAGCTAAATCAGAATAAAAATATATGTAATATATTCAGAGAGACATATATATGTACATGTAAATAAGGACGGACTCTCACAACAAAAATATTAAGAACTGTTAGAATGAAGATCATGTCCAGGGCCCGGCACCATAAAAATTGAGAATTTACTCAAGTCTGAGAATATTCTCAACTTGGCCTGCTCAGCCAATCAGATTTCAGGATTAGCCATATTTGAGTAAAATTTTTAGACTTAAGTCATTCTTAAGTTTTATGGTGCCAACCCCAGGTTTGAGTGCAAGAACTAAAGGTATTTTTCAATCGTGCTGGAGGGAATCTAAACTTTATATACTTATTAAACATGCTCAAATCTATATCAATAATTTTTACATTTTTACAAATTTTGTATTGTAGATCATGTATATTTCTTAAACTATTTAAAATTTACAATTGTTTATCTTATGAACATCAACTGCATAGATAACTGATGTACATCTATTTTAATCTAAAAACTAATAGCAGCCTTTGGGTCAACTGAGTCCCTTGTCTCGACACAGAGGGCTTGACCCAGGGGTGAGAAATCCAAATATGTTTCAGGCATTTAACCTTAGATGCTTCAAATTAAATCTGAAGAGAACTGTTTCTGTTGTTTTCAAATGAAGTTGTGAATGTTCAAATTTACTAATTTAAGTACATATGAGTCATGATGATACATTATGGTAAAAAATCATTATAGATCATCTGAATCAATAATGAACTAATGATACATGTACATCATGGTAACAAATCTTCATAGATCATCTGAATCATTAACGATACATCATGATATCAGATCATTATATCATGGTAACAGATCATTATATATCATGGTAACAGATCTTTATAGATCATCTGAATCAATAATGATACATCATGATATCAGATCATTATATCATGGTAACAGATCATTATATATCATGGTAACAGATCTTTATAGATCATCTGAATCAATAATGATACATCATGATATCAGATCATTATATCATGGTAACAGATCATTATATATCATGGTAACAGATCTTTATAGATCATCTGAATCAATAATGATACATCATGGTATCAGATCATTATATCGTGGTAACAGATCATTATATATCATGGTAACATATCTTTATAGATCAACTGAATCAATAATGATACATCATCATAACAGATCATTATATATCATGGTAACAGATCATTACAGATCATCATAGTAGATCATTATAGATCATCTGAATCGATAAGTAATTAATAATAACTTATGGTAACAGTTCATTACATATCATTGTAACAAACCATTATTAAATCATGGATCATCTGAATCAATTATGAATTAACATGATTAATAATACCACATGAAATCAAATCATAACAGATCATCTAAATCACTAAGGTGACCTTAAAATGCTCAGAGATGCGTGATTTATGTATGTTATGTGGAATCAAATTATATCATGTTGGGTTACATGCAGTTATACATTAAATACAAATATATACAATATCTTTATAATGTTTATTGTCAGTTATCGCTAGTTTTGTGAGAAAATTCACACTTAAAATGAGTATGGTTAATGCTATGGATATATAAATTGGCAAGAAAGTATTACCAAAGATTCAGCCTGGAAGAAAAATATGAAGACAACATATAAATGATAGAAATCAGGATACGAAAAATTATAATGATATAAACATGATGAAAATATACTGTACATGTATATCAAGATACAAAAGTAATTATGATATGACGATGATAAAAATAAGCTCTGTTTATCAACATATATCAGTCCAGGACCACAAAGCAATCTGAAATCTTAGGGTTTAAATTTCTATCTTTGATGCGATACCAATACTTGACATGCTGAAGTACCACTTTTAAAAATTCAATTTTACTTGGTAATATGCAGTAGTGAAGCATCTAATAATACTGAAAAAAATGTCACCCAGAGAAATAAAACAGAGAATTCCAGTTTGGATTTTGGTCTTAAGATTGTGTATGTCATGATGAGTGTTGTAAATACTGAACATAAACACTGAAGAGATACACCCTAACTCTGTACAGTAAAACCTGCTATAGTGGCCACCTCTATATAAGGATTACCTGTTTATAAAGGCCAGTTTTTTTGAGACCCTTGACTATGTACTTCAACTAAATTGAACCTGTGTATAAGGATCACCTGCACATAAAGGTCAATATTTTCTGATCCCTTGGGTGGCCCTTATATACAGACTTCACTGTATATATTTTATACCTTATATCTAAGTTTGTGTATGTCATGATGAGTGTTGTAAATACTGAACATAAACACTGAAGAGATACATCCTAACTGTGTATATATTTTATACCTGGAAACTTTTGCCCCTCGGCCTGGCTATGTTTGTCCCTTTATAACAGAAAGCATATTCATCCTGTCTTAAAATTAAAATTTGCCTCAAATCACCATAATTACATGGATGTCATGAATTATCATGCATCATTTATTAAGTCTGAAAGTTTTGCCTTAATTTCAAATTTTCCCTCTCATCTCAGGGCAAAAAATAACCCAATTACCCTTAAAGACACATCTGGATTGATCAAAGTCATTGATTTACAGAAGAGTCCATTGTTTTTTAAAGGGTTAATGAGTTAAACGACAGCAAAAAAGTGTCCAGGTATACAGTACAAAATGTATTCATAATACAAAGATCCCACACAAATTGCACTACTATATCCCCTGTATGCTGCATCACTTATAAATACTCCTTGTATATTGCATCACTTATAAATACTCCTTGTATATTGCATCACTTATAAATATCCCTTGTACCAGTATATTGCATCACTTATAAATATCCCTTGTTGTACTGCACAGATTTTATATACGCGATACACTACACCACATGGTATGTCCCTTATTTAACACCAATATAACACAATATATATAATATATCCCTTGTATCATAATACAGTTTTATCTTTATCTTTACACTTGTATACCATACCATACAAAGACAACATACAGTACATTAAACGCAGGTGTGAAACATTAGGACATAATTGTAAAAGTAATCTGCATAGGAAAAATATCCCTTTTGTAAAAGCACTACACATATTCATACATATTGGATAGAAGTATCCAAGCTAAATAAAGAAGTTGGAATTTATCTACTGGACAAATCAAAATTAATTAACTACACTGTCTAAGTTGATATTTAAACCCAGGAAATTGTTCATTAATACCCAAAGGAAAGGTTACTAAAGAAATGTCTGAACAAAGACTTGTGGATTTAAAAACAGAATGATTAAGTGTCATAGACTTTTAATCTATAACATACATCCAAATACAGATGGAAGAAATAATTATTCTGTATTGGTAATATCTTTTCATGATGACATTACCCCCCAATTTTAACATCATATTATGCAAAATATTGAATGAAATATGCAAAATAATAGTGCAGTTTAAGATGTAAAACAAAATTGTGATAAAAAATAAATATGAAAATATTGTAAAATAGGCAATATATAGAATTCTTTTTCTAAATTTGAATAATTCTGGCATTCAAAGTTATTGCTAAGATTTTATGGTAAATAATGTAGGCACTGATCTGTGTAAATGTACATGGTGTAAGCTGATGTGCACCGATATATATGTAAAAATAATGAAAGTGAAAATAAAGAAAAGGGCAATAACTCTTTAGGCATTATAACGTAATCAATAGTTCATGACACAGTAGACACTGTCATGTGATTAAAATTTCATGACACAGAGGACACTATGTCATGTGATCAACATTTCATGACACAGAAAACACATTGTCATGACAGTAGACATGGTAAATGCAATGTCATGTAATCTACATTTCATTACATAGTAGATACAATAACATGATCAACATTTCAGGACACAGTAGACATGTCATAATGTCATATGATCATCATTTCATGACAGTAGATGCAATGTCTTGTAATCTACATTTCATTACACAGTAGATACATTCTTACAATGCTATGATCAACATTTCATGACACAGTAGACACAATACCAGTTAATTAACATCTCATGACACAGTAGACAGGTCATGTGATCAAAATTTCATGACTAGACATGTCATGTGACCAACATTTCATGACAAAGTAGACACAATGTCAGTTGTTTCTGCTAGTCTGTGTTGTGTATGTACATGTACCCCAATAACTGACAACACTCGCTGATCTCATTAAGTGTTGAAAGTGTGGAATATCGCTAGCCTGTGATGTTATGTGTGTACCTCAATGATATACATGTATGTAATCAATTACTTGTTTACATGTTTGAAAGCCTTCAAAATAAACATATCATGTTTTGCATGTAATCATGATTTTTGTGACCGTATATTGTTTTTATGGTCATCTGTCAAGAAAATCAATGATACATATGATGAAATTAAAAAAAAATATAAAAAGAAAAAAAAAAAAAAAACACCACCACTAATGAAGATGACAAACAATAATCAATTATATCTAAAAACTAAAAAAAAAAAAGAGTTATTAGTTAAAAATAAAGATATTTATATTTGAACCACACCCAATATGTATTAATATTTACTGTCATAATATTAGGTTTCTTCATTTATGTATGCAAAATATACATACATAGAATATTGGCCAATCTGTGACCCCTATCTATAGGTCATGAACGGAAATAGGATCAAGATATACGACCCAACTTGTTTATATAAACAATGACTACAAGGGGTCGGGTATAAGTTAAAGATGAACTAACTATAGTATTATTGTATACATGCAATGGAAAGAAATATATTGATAGCAGTATATTGAAATTTACCTCTATAGTCATCTGCAAGTTTAGATAACAAAGCACAAAAGTTAATTAATATGTAGATGTATCATTTTTTGTTTGTTCAGAATATATGTGACAATGTCATCAAATAATTCAAATACCATTGGCTACATTAACAAATTGGTGGCTTAAAATCAGAAAAATGTAACGAAACAGAAAAATAGGAATTACAGATCGAGAGAAATGATTGGTTAAGACATTCCAATACTACTGGAAAAAGAAATGTTGTTGCAGGCAAATTATCTAGAGAACTGACCTATCAAACAGAATGGTATTTGGTTGATAAAATATTCTTGTAATTAAAAATAAAAAAGTGATTATGATGAAATAGAATGATACCTTGATTGTGACAATATCTTAAACGTATTGACAAACAATCAAGATGCCAAAGTCAGGGTTTTCCCTTGCGCATGATTTCTGCGTCTCTGACGCATAAAATCTTTTCAGGACACAAAATGTGAATATTATTGAGTCCCTAAGGATGCACAAAAACTTAGTAATTTTTTTCAACTTGAGACTGAAAATGTGTGCCTTTGCTTTCATGTATTTTCTTGAATTTCATTGACTTGGGGACTCACAAATTTCACTAAGGACTTGGGAATTTTGTTCTTGTGGGTCCCTGGGACTCACTAAAATAACATTGTAGGGAAAACCCTGCATAGTTTTTAAGAGATGCCCAAAATGATTACAGAATCAACACGTATTTGTTAACTGTCTGTCTTCATGTACACTGGTTAAGGACAAGGTGCATTAAATAGCAAATTGACTCCTGTTAAAGAATTTATTCAATCCACCATTCTCAGCAACTCAACATTCTGCATTGATTGATTATAAGTAAACAGATTTCAAATCTTAAAAGCCTAAGGGCCTATTTGTTCACCTGAGTCCTTGTCTTATATATAGAATGGCAACAGTACATATGCCATGACAATGAATGGTAACACTAAATATGTCATGACAATGGATGGCAACAGTAGGCTGCATATGCCATAAAAACGAATGGCAACGGTTCATATATTTCATGACAATGGATGACAACAGTACATGTGCCATGAAAAGAAACAACAAGGGTACATATCATATGCCATGACTACGATATTGCACAAATGACAAAGGAACATGAGCCATAAAAGTGAATGCCAACAAATCGCAATAGATCACTTGAATGTCTCTGCTGACCTGAAACTGACTGTGTATTTGTTTTTCAATGCTATAGAGGTATGATTGGATATTAAATGTAGCTTGCTGAGATTCGCAATAATTTCAAGTTTCATTCTGTTCCAATTCAGACATGAAAGTAACTGTTAATATAAATAATTCTTTTTTTTTTTGTGTGAAACGTTACTTAGTAAAAATTAAGAGAAAATTGAGCATGCAACAATAACATGAATGTCATATAGGTGACAATTAGATAAACCCAATACTGTAAAATAAAAAACAAATTTTCATTTCATCTTTGTGTTTATTTTCAATAAACTCGGCAACACTGTTAAATCAATACTAGCTGTAACTTCTGTTCCAGTAACTGTTACCAGAGATGGAGTTCTACAGTGTCTTAATCTTGCAATAATTATAATTGTATTCTAACTTATCAATATCATAACTTACATTGAATATATTTCATAAACATTTTGATATGAATATGTTAAATATTATATCAGATTTTTTTTTTATTTTGAATATTGTTTTATGCCACACTCAACAATTTTTTGAGTTATATTGTGGTGGCCAGTTTTAAATCATGGAGGTGAGAATCTGGTTACAATGTACCAGGAAAGAGACCAGTGAACTTCTGCATGTAAACTGGCAAACTTTCTCACAAAAATCATCTCGGGTTCCAGCAGGGCTGCAACCTAGGCTGACCAGATATGAGAGACTTCATGGTTAAAAGTGTGATGCTCTAACCACTCGGCCACAGAGACCCCTATATCAATGGCCACAGAGACCCCTATATCATTGGCCACAGAGACCCCTATATCATCGGCCACAGAGACCCCTATATCATCGGCCACAGAGACCCCTATATCATCAGCCACAGAGACTCCTGTATCATCAGCCACAGAGACCCCTATATCATCAGCCACAGAGACTCCTATATCATTGGCCACAGAGACCCCTATATCATCGGCCACAGAGACCCCTATATCATCGGCCACAGAGACCCCTATATCATCGGCCACAGAGACCCCATATATCATCAGCCACAGAGACTCCTGTATCATCGGCCACAGAGACCCCTATATCATCAGCCACAGAGACCCCTATATCATCAGCCACAGAGACCCCTATATCATCAGCCACAGAGACCCCTATATCATTGGCTACAGAGACCCCTATATCACCGGCCACAGAGACCCCTATATCATCGGCCACAGAGACCCCTATATCATCGGCCACAGAGACCCCATATATCATCAGCCACAGAGACTCCTGTATCATCGGCCACAGAGACCCCTATATCATCAGCCACAGAGACCCCTATATCATCGGCCACAGAGACCCCTATATCATCAGCCACAGAGACTCCTGTATCATCGGCCACAGAGACCCCTATATCATCAGCCACAGAGACCCCTATATCATCGGCCACAGAGACCCCTATATCATCAGCCACAGAGACCCCTACATCATCGGCTACAGAGACCCCTATATCACCGGCCACAGAGACTCCTGTATCATTGGCCACAGAGACCCCTATATCATCAGCCACAGAGACTCCTGTATCATTGGCCACAGAGACCCCTATATCATTGGCCACAGAGACTCCTGTATCATCTGCCACAGAGACCCCTATATCATTGGCCACAGAGACCCCTATATCATTGGCCACAGAGACCCCTATATCATTGGCCACAGAGACCCCTATATCATTGGCCACAGAGACCCCTATATCATTGGCCACAGAGACCCCTATATCATCAGCCACAGAGACTCCTGTATCATCTGCCACAGAGACCCCTATATCATTGGCCACAGAGACCCCTATATCATTGGCCACAGAGACCCCTATATCATTGGCCACAGAGACCCCTATATCATATCTGATAAATGCAGTGTAATGATCTACACAGGCATGTACTTATCTATATTACATGTACTGAGCCTACATCCAGTGACATCACATAAATCAAAACCTATTTCTGGACAACTCGAGTAATCCATAAAAGTGAGTTTGGTAGTTTTTCACTAATAACCAAAGAACATATACATCAAATTAGATCAGGTTTTGCAAATTCTTTAAGAGTTAAAGGAGGACTATGAATACATAAATTTTGACTTTCCACTAAGGTTACCCTTTAAACTCGATTTGCAACAACTAGTAATAATGTGATCTGTTCTATAAATATATACAATGCTTTAATCATTGGACTGAAAATTTTTTAGTTTTTACTTCACCAAATCTCACAACTCTCAAACCACCAGATAGAGAGTAGCACATACTGCAGGACAGTAAGTCCCTGATCAGTAAATGTTTGGTTTGCACTAAATTTATCAGGTTTGCTACAAAATTTAAGATATACGTACCAAAAGCTTAGACGATTCTTTATCCTTTTCTGCCAGCGTTTTCAGTTCGTGTGCTTCATGTTTCAACTACAGAAGAAAAACCAAGATGTGTCTGTCAAACACTTTACTCCCAGATGAAAGTCATTTATGAAAAAGTCCCATAACTCTGGTAAATTTTGCCGAATATTGGCCAGTACTAAACATCTCCTAGAACTTGTTTATATAAAGCTTCATGTCAAAGGCTGAATGAATATAGAACATGTTGCATTAAAAAAATGATTTTTATTGACAAAATCCAAAGTTTTCTTCCTGGAAGACTAAAATTTCATTCAGCTTTATGAATTACACAAAGAAATTCTTCCCACAGCATCCATTTTAATTTTTTAGAAAAAATAACCTGACCAAAATAAATCGCTTAAAAATTTCTACAAAATATCAACTCTCTACAATATTAAGTAATGGTCAAACAAAAATTGGTCGATTTGAATTTTTATTATTTTTTTTATTTTTACAAAATATCAATAATCTACAGAATGCCTGCCTACCTCAACAAACCTTTAAAAACAGCATTCAGTGTCCTCAGAAAAATCCTTGGCAGTTAGTATCTAAAGAATCAATTTCATATCTTCATTTTAACAAAATCTAGCAGTGCCCATTGCACCTGTTGCAAATTTCACATCCTATACTGTAAATAGTTACAAACTTATTGCACTGTAAACATGGAAGATGTATTCTAATAATAAAACCATACCTGATCTACCATAATCTTCTCCTTTTCTAACTGATCATTCAGCTGATTTAGTTCTTGAGCTAGAAAAACAAAAAATAAATTTCTTAAGAAAGAAAATTTGTATTTGTTAACATGCAGCACAAATAATAATTTTTCACTGATAAAAATCGGCCAGTATTTAATGGTGGAAATCTTGATTGCAATGTATCCAAAAATAGAACACTAGGTTAACTGCAATCCCCCATATACAGTAAAAGCTGCTTTAGCGACCACCTGTGTATAAAGACCCCCTGGTCACAAAGACCATTTTCTGCTGTCCCCAATAGTAGCATTTGTGTACAAATCAACCTCAATTTAAAGACCACCTCCCTATAAAGACTGGTTTTCTTGGGTCCCTAAGGAGGTCATTACATAAAAGTTTCACATGATATTTAAAGACAGGTCAAATCTAAAGCGACTTTTAAAGTTAAAAGTTATTATGGGAGTTTCCTAAAATTTGATTTTTTAATTTTTTTTTTAAATATTTCTATTACCTACAAAAAATAACATTATTTTAAAACATTTCATCTCCAATTGAGAAATACCCAGGTGAAAAACAGAATTAACCCCTGAAACACCCCAAAGAATTTGAATAAACCCATGAAGAAAAATTACAAATTACACACCTTTTTTAGTTCATCATATTGTTTCTAAAGTCAATCACTGGAAATTTAATTAACAGAATAATAAGTAATTCCATCACAATTCCAAAAACAAAACTAAAAGAAACTTCTTTATATTCATATAAATTCTCATCAAAACTCATCGTCTTAGCGGGAATGTTAGGGTTGATCTGAATGTATACAAAATGTACCAACCTATACTTTTCCCAGTAATTCTAGCAAACAATTTACCTGGTAAGAGGTTTTAAAATTTTTGTTTTAAATGAAATCAAACTGAATATACATACTAAGTGATGTATTTTCTTCATCTTTTATATCTAAAGCTTCTTCTAGTCGATCCACTTTCCTCTGTAGTCCATCACATTCCTCCTTAAGCGCCTCAAATTCTTCATTTACGCTGGGACTCTGTGACTTTACCGATATATCCTCCACCTGTGAAAACCATCAAAGAACAAAATCAATATTGCTCAAATTAATGAAATACAAGAAAAATCAATATGGCTCAAAATAGTCAAATAAAAATAAACATGATTTTAAAAACAATTCATCAGTGCTGAAAAAGAAAATTAGGAATATATTTTATTCCAGTATCCATAAACCATTACATTACCTTTGAAGCAAAAACAAAAAAAAATGCATCCTGGAAAGTAATCTTCAGAATGTTTAAATTAATTCTATTGAATATAAAAATTATTTTGATTTCATGGAATATAAAACCTTTTTTCTTCTTGATGTACCGTAAAAAATAACTTATAAATAAAACTTGTTTACAAATGACAATATAAAAGGTTTATGAGGTATGTCAGCTATATATAGAATATTAATTTGGCTAATCTCCATTATTGCCCATTTTCTGCTCTTTTGCAATTTTGGCTACTACATGTACTGTAAAATCATTTATTTTTGTGGCTTTATATTTCCATGGTTATTGCTGAAAAAACGAATTCTTTGAAATTAATTTCTGTTGATTTTGAGATATCCTATTGTCCATTATTCAAGTAACAAATTTCGTCATAGTTCTTTTTTTGTTGTTGTTTTTAGTTATACACAAAAATAACGAAATTAAATCCTCAACCAAATTTATGATTTTACAGTATACAAAAAAAATTGAAGATAGAGAGAATAGGTAAGGAGAAGAAATAAGATTATGCATCAATTCTATACAAACATAACAGAACATATCAATTAACAGTAACCACTATCAGTGTATACATGTACTGTTTACAATCAGTAAAATCTAAATATGTAAATCTCTCTATAGAACATATACATTCGTCATCTATATATACAAACAAAAATAAATCAAAAATGTCTATATCAAATCAATTAAAATTACTGCAATCAAATACTAAACAACAACAAAATCAGAAAAACATATGTTGCATAAATATCGGCTACTAGTATCAAATTCTAAACTCGGTGTAGAGTACAGTATAATATATCAAGTGTTATGTAGAAATTGAAATTTTCATTCATATAATTACCTCTGAACAAAAAAAAAAAAAAAAAAAAAAAAAACATTTTTGTTCTGGTACAGAAAAAAATGCACACCAGACATACATAAGTAACAGTTTTAAGAATGCCATATATACAATGATAAAGATCAAACCTTTGTGTCAACAAAACATTCATATTCATAGAACATTGTAGTAACCCAAAGTCTACCAGTACCAGTGTCAAACATTTGAATGGTGAAACCAGACCTCCCGTGTAAAATATATGTAGCGTGAACTCGCACTTCATCAAGTTAAAATATGTGTGAACACTGAAACTAGACCTATGCATGTTATGAATAAATAATATCTAGTGTGACCCAAGTTCTTCAGGTATAAATACATGTACATTGTATTTGTAGGGGATACCACACCCGGATGTATATGATGTAAACTATATGTACTGATATCCCAGATTTAAGTGTAAATACATGTAGATTCTATTTGTGGTGGATACTAGGACTCAGATATAAACGATATGTATTGCTATCCCAGATTTAAATGTGAATATATGAACATTCTATTTGTGGCAGATACTAGGCTCAGATATAAACTATATATATTGCTATCCCAGATTTAAATGTGAATACATGAACATTCTATTTGTGGCAGATACTAGGCTCAGATATAAACTTTATGTATTGCTATCCCAGATCTAAGGGTAAATACATATTATTGCCACAAGACCTTCATTTATAGAATCTATCATCAGTGAAATCATACCTACATGTAAGTGTAAAATACAAGAGTAAATTCAATGTGACCCATGGTCTTTAAGTCTAGAATACAATTAATTCTGTCCCAAGAGTATATACATGTACAACTACATGTATACCGGTAGTACATGTAATATAGGTACCTAAACTCATACTGAAAAGTACATCTAAAGTGACCTTTGGTCATTTGGTATATATGAACAATTGACCCCTGAACACCTTTTTCTACAAATTATCTGGTCGGTCATTGAAATTATTTCTGAAGAAGAAAGCTACAAGTCTGTAGGCAAGTAAAGTGTATTTTAACACATCGTATCACTGATTTATCAATTGACGACATATGTTAGCCAAAATATAAATTTCATATTCAGTCAATTTTTGCTAATTTATTAAATTCATATTTAAATTTTCAATAAAATAACAATTAGATACATACATTAAAATCTGCTAGTTGTCAATGAAAAATACTGCAGCAAAAATTTTCAATTTTCAACTTTATATTCTTATTTAAAAATCATTTGAAAAAATCAAAGAAACAAACGAAATAAATAAGAAGAAAAAATAAACAAATCCCCCACCTTAAAAATTCATACAAGAACAGATGTCATTGAAAAATTTGTACTGGCATTCCCCTAGTATTTTACAATATTAATGTGAATCATTTCTACAAACCATTTGACTTCTCTTTACCAAAGAACTGAGTTACCTCCCCTTTTTATCATGGTTCTGTCCATTTTAACACTAATATAAAAGAGCCATAAGTAACCAAATTATTTGATATATTTTGGCAAACATTTTCCACTCCATATTGTAATCCACCATGAGATTTTGGGCTTTACAGGTACATGTAATAATGTCATAATGAAGAGAACTTATGTTGAAAATTACTGAAAAATTATGTGAATAGTGTAGACGTCCATAAGAATAACCACAACAACTGTAAAATTACAAATAAACGTATCATTGAAATTATTAAGAGTGCAAATGATAAGCAACGTACTGTATCCCTGTTTTACATAAAATTGTAATACATATAAGTGTTCAAAATCGCTGACGTTTAATTAACTTTGCTGCAATTTTATTTTCAAATGTATTGTCCTGTTAAAAACATTGTTCATTTAGAAACGCTACATCTTTATGTATTTTTTTAAAGATATTTCAGCGCCGAAGAAATTGTGACAAGTCGTGATACTAATCTGCCAAAATCTCCATTTTGTACAAATGTGCCCTAAAGCCCTAAATTCTCATGGAGGATCGATTATACACATTACAATATTTCACTATAGTGCTGGTGAAGTTGTAACTAGTACATGACAGTATCTATATTTGCTGTGAATGCAACCCCTACTCCTCTCTTTGACAATATCATTACCACGTCTTGTGTAAATGTTATATCCTGGACAGTCTGAGTTGCTCTGTGCTCAAGAGCAGCTTTGTTTACAGGTTGACATGAATCAGTTTGAGCAGGCTGAAAAGGTAGGTTAATAATATAGATGCATGTAATATTTGTTATATAAGTTTTCTGATTTGCAGATTGCATATTAAATTTTCATACACAAGCGGTACTCAGGCCTTTTTCTGCCAATTCTTTTAAAAAGCCAATGGCAGCACAATTTGGAATTTTAATGTGAAAAAATTTTGAAGAGATGAAAATCTAAATTTTATGCAAACTCCTTTTTAAATTCATTTCCCCCTACATTTATTTATTTTCCATTACAGTCATGGTCGGTACACTAAATTAGGAATTTTTAATCAAATCAGGAAACAACTTATATTTTGCATAAGGAATGGGGCCAAATATTGGCTCCGAAGAAACTACAGAAAAAGGCCTGGTGCTTATACATGTTATTCCAGTACTTGATAAACTATATACAGTGTATATACATGTACAGGTTCAGCATTCAATAAATATTCAATATTCACACAGTTTTATTAAAAGAAATGTTAAATTCAGATATACCACAGTTCAAATATACAGAACAATGAAACCGTCAGAACAAAACAACTGTATAAAGGTTTGGTCTGATTAGTAGAGTTGTCTCTTTAGGAGAGGTTTCTTTTAAATGTTGTACACACTTGTCATTCTGTTAATTTTACTATAGTTATGTAACACTGAAGACTATATAATGTACTGACATATATTCCAATTAATTGTTAAAATACAACCACTACAAAATAATCACTGCATATTGTTGTTACTGTTAGAGACAGTGTTTTTGTTACCATGGTTACATTAACACTCAGCTGTGTTTAGTGTCATATTACTGCGTAAAACACTTTTCATCAAATCAAAACTAGTATTTCAACAGTTTCCATATTACCACACACAAGCTACATCATCTTACCACAGGTGGCAACTTAGTAGTTGGTGGTGGTGGTTGAGGTGGTGCAGGAGGTGGTGGTGGTGAAGGTGTTTTAGCTTTAGTAGCTGGCGGTGCTGGTGGTGGTGTTGGAGTCTTGCTTTTCATTGCCTTGTCCTCGACAGATTTTTTACCTTGTTTTTTAGACTAGGGTGCAAGAAGCTTTTGTTAATAGTGATTTTTTTTATAAACATCACAATTTCAATTAAGAAAAATAAAAAGAGATAAAGATAGACAAATTCCTGTAGAAAAAATTATCAAATACTCATGGTTCATAATTAAAAACACAAGTTCTCCAATTCAATTTTTTAAACTCCTTTTCATTTTGTTTTGCTGATTGAATGCTTACAAAACTAAATGTAGTCGGGTTATGCTAAATATAAATTCCTTCCTTTCTGACCATAACAAGTCACAATGGTATCAGAAATATGTTTTAGTTAAACGTACATGATGTTGTTTTTCCTGAAATAAAACAGTTTCATATTTACACAATGCTTCAAACTGTTAAAGACATACAGGCTGTCATTTTGATTTTAAAAAATTATCCAGGGATAAGACCAAAACTTTGATTTAAAGGCTAAAAAAGATAAATTGCCATAGAAAATTTTAACATATAATCCATATATTGCCTAGAATGAATGAAAAATGTTGACGACACTGATGTTCCAGCTATCCATGTAAGAATACAAATATTTACTTGTCCATTATTCACATTCAATTTCTTTTTACAAATTACAACATTATAACAAGTCTTTTTTTCAGCCTAGGATTTTTTAAAAACAATTTATAGGTGTAAAATGTTGAATATTTGAAGCTTTTAAAACAAACAAAAAATTCAATTTTGACAGTTTGTATGCTTTTAAAGACAAACAGTGCTTTAAAATGATACAACAACAGGGTGTTATAAGGTTAAACAGCTTTCCGTGTTAAAGATATAGACATGGATTTTCAATGTTAATTATTATACATGGGAATATTACGTAATTGATAGACAGAAAAAAAAGTCAAATATATGTACGTTGATAATTACTTGATTAACAAATTCCATTCACAATGCATGCTTAGAGTTTACAAAACACAAATGAATGATAATGTTACTATGTTAGTTTAAACAACATTTATACACTTTGATTCAGAGAATTAGACCAGAAAGCTGTTACAAAAGTAAACACTTATACTTAGACTTAAAGTAAACCCTGTACAGTGCATATGCACCCTGAGAAGTAAATATGTAAAGACTAGAGTGTTTGCCCTGTCATATCAAGAAAATTACCACAGATCAAAATGTAAAGAGACAATTGTAGAAAAAGTCAGATGATCAAAATGCAATAAAGAGATGGTCATGAAACTTCTTAACACCTATATATTTTATCTCATCGAGCAAAAATGAAACAGTTAACTACAAAGTAATTAAGAAAATAATGCTTTTGTCTGCAGTAACCTTGAAATAACAGATTTGACCTTGATCATCTCAAATGTAATATGATATGTTGCTATGTAGAAAATATCTGTAAAGTTGAAAACAGACCTGAAGAAATATAATAAAAGTAAAATACCAGCTGGTATCACCTAGATAGAAAGTCACATGACTTAGCTGTTCCCATCTTACAAATGTAATTTTGACAAAACACAATTATTGGATAAGATTTTAGCCAATAATGAAATAAGTAATCTTACATGTACTTAGCCCAGAACAGACTATGGATAAAGCCCTTATCTTGAAGGATCCGTTTTCATTCAAATAAAAAAAGCTTAATACATAAATTAATATACAGATGAAGGGTATTAAAAGTGCAAATTATATTTCACATGTTAGAAGATGGATGCACACCAGGTGACAACAATTATCAATTACCGGTGAATCTGGAGAAGCTGGCGTCGTGTTGGATGGTCGGCTAGACAATACATCAGGCTGATATCAAGAAAATAGCAAAATATACATGTAACAAAGAAAATAAAACTGGGTTGTGTGATATTACCACGTATTGGTTAGGGGTCTGAAATCCTGATACTGATAATTATGACTGTCAGGAATCTCTGATTGGCATCCGTCAGTTATCACAATTCAAGGACTGTCATGTCCCTTCCTATATCTCAGTAATACCTTATTGACATGTATTATGAGTAAATCTTTCACAGAATTCCCCCAAAAAATCATTTTATAAAATTTTCCTTATTTCTATTCATTTATTTAAAAAAAAGTAAAAATTATTAAATTTTTAAAAAAAAAAATAGCATCCCAAATATAGATATGAGGGTTGTAAGAAATTTACAAGTTCCTTATATAAATTTTGTCAAACCCATACAAAAAATAAAAAAATGAAAAATATTAAATGATATTAAATCTTTTAGTTATTTATATTTTAAAGTCAATACTGTTATCTTTAACTCAGCAAGTTAATTTACCCAAAACATACATTTATGTGAAATCAAATTTCATTGACCCTAAACACTACAATCTGTGAAAACCTATAACCTAATTCTACATTTCTAGCAGTGAATATTGATTAGAACTGAGTTGTGATGCTTGGTAAATAAATCTTATACTAAAAACATTCTTCCTGACTGTACTTTTCTTTGTTGTTTTATGTTTTGAATTAAAATTGGATTTTTTTTTTATTTCTTCAAGATGTCATTGATGTACAAGAATTTCACATAGTGGTTCCAAGTTAACATAGAAGCCAAACTTTGTAAACACACTTTGTGCTGAAAATGTTTTAACTTAATCAATGTGTCAGAAATATTTTAAAATACTCCTTGTGTATTAAAGAACTTCAGGGCATAATAACTTCTGTTGTAATCACAGAAAAAAAAGGTTTGTTTCTTGCAGAGGAAAGTCTAAAGTCTCAACAAATGGTGGAAGATTGCCATTTGCTTAGCTTTCTTTATTATTTTCATGGTTTAGGCATTTTCTATTGAGTATTGAAAAGATCAAAATAACCAATTGCTTTTGGCAGCATGTACAGGCATTCCTTAACAAGCTAAAACAAAAATATGGGATTGTTTTAAATGCCATACACAACAATTTTGCGAAATGTGATGGTAGCCAGTTTTACATGGTGGAGATGGACACTGGGTTACAAAGCACTTGGGGAAGCACCAATGCCTTCCAAAAGAAAACTGGCAAACCTCAAATTTACATTCAGCTTAGGTTCCTGTGAGGCCTGAACTGCACTGACGTGGGATGACGTTTAGAGACCCATGTTCTTACCAATCAGACACAAAGGCCTCTATAATACAGGACACTTCAAGGCTTGAACCTGCACAGACCAGAGGCAAGGGATGGTTGTGGTTTAGAGCCCCATGCTATTACCACTTCACCACAAAGGCCTCTGTAATACAGGACACTTCAAGGCTTGAACCTGCACAGACCAGAGGCAAGGGATGGTTGTGGTTTAGAGCCCCATGCTATTACCACTTCACCACAAAGGCCTCTGTAATACAGGACACTTCAAGGCTTGAACCTGCACAGACCAGAGGCAAGGGATGGTTGTGGTTTAGAGCCCCATGCTATTACCACTTCACCACAAAGGCCTCTGTAATACAGGACACTTCAAGGCTTGAACCTGCACAGACCAGAGGCAAGGGATGGTTGTGGTTTAGAGCCCCATGCTATTACCACTTCACCACAAAGGCCTCTATAGTACAGGACACTTCAAGGCTTGAACCTGCACAGTCCAGAGGCAAGGGATAATTGTGGTTTAGAGCCCCATGCTATTACCACTCTGCCACAAAGGCCTCTATAATACAGGACTCTTCAAGGCTTGAACCTGCACAGACCAGAGGCAAGGGATGACTTGGGTTTAGAGCCCCATGCTATTGCCACTCTGCCACAAACATGACAAAGGCCTCTATAATACAGAGAACTTCAAGGTTTGAACCTGCACTGACAAGAAGCAACGGATGAAGTGGTTTAGAGCCCACAGAGACCCCTATAATACAGGAGACTTCGATTAAGTAGCATGCTCAAATAACAATAAGAAATGATAAACCAATAAAGAGTCACACATTATGTAATACATACACTCTCTGATTCCATTGCTTGCTGCTGAAACTGAGCTAACTGCATTTTTAACATCTGTATCACTGTCTCGTTACGCTGTATAGTGGCTTGCATTTCTTTAAATTTTTCATCATGTTTTCCTTCACCTTCCTCTTGTTTCTTCTTTTCACGCTTAATTTTCCGCTCAAGGTTTTTCTTGAAAAAAAAAATTAATAAAAATGTATATTTTGGTATTTTCTATAATTTCTTTACCAAATTCCTGCAGGCAACTGATAAATTTCCCAGGTCTTAACCAGTTTATTTTGTTTTAGAATAGACCTTGTTATTATTGTCATTTAAATACTGTGAAATTATTTGTTTTCGTGGGTTTAAATGTTCATGGCTTTTCCTTCAATAACAAATTCACTGAAGTTAATTTTTGTTAATTTTGAAATAGTCTACTGTCTATCATTCCAGTAAAAGATTTTGTCCTGGGATTTATTTTAATTGTTTTGGGTTATCCTTGAAATAACAAAATAAATTAAATCCTCAATCAAAATTTATGATATTACAGTATAAATTTGTATCAAGATTTAGTTTGACTAATATTTTTTTTCCAGTGTATGGCAATGCTGGTATCTCAAGAATTTATCAGGAGCAATCAATAAAGACAGTCTCCGGACCTCACTTCAGTTATTTGTTGTGTCTATATTCTCAAGAGTTCCAGCCTTACTAATGAGAATAAATCAATAAATTAAGATGCATACATTTTCACAACATTTGAGAAAATATATTCCGGTGTAGCAGCCAATTTTTTCCCCCTGCTGAAACTTTCCTCGGGGAAGAATTGGCTAGCCAGGTGAAAGAACTGGCTAGCAAATTCTTTCCCCAGGGTAAATTTAGCCATTCCCCCCAGGGAAACATTCAACTGAGGGGGGAAAGAATTGACTTGCCAGATTTTTCAACCTGAGGAAAGAATAAGCTAGCCAGCTTTTTCCCCAGGGAAACTTTAAAATGGGGAAAGAATTGGTTACTACACCGGTACTTAAATTTGGGGGTGGGGGTTAGACTTATTTTGTATGGTGAAGCAGCCTTTATACAACTGTGAGGTTCACTAAGAATCCAAGAACTTAAAGAATTGACTTTGGATAAGGCAAATGTCACTGGAGGTCTGTTTAGTTTTAGACCTCAATTAAAACACATAGTGACATCAATCAGAATTTAGATTCATGAATTGATAGCATAGATGTAAATTATGCACTGATATGCAGTCATACTGGCCTTCTTTTTCATGTCTGAAGAGCAAACTGCCTGAGCTTCAAGAATTTGTACTGGAAACAGAAAAACAAAATTATGAAGTTCTTTTTACAACTTAATATAGTTCTGAAATTTGATTGGCTCATCAGACTTAGTTGAGAATGCTAATTGTTAGAGCCTACAGCAACTTCAAGGGAGATAATTAAGCACAACTTACATTGTACAAAACTGCTACACGTGCAATAGCATCTGCTAACTGCTGTCGAAATGCTCTTCTTACAGTTGTAATTCTCTGAAATGTAAAACAACTTCATGTTTAAATCACAACATAAAATCTAATGTATGAAACTGATCCTACTTCTACTGGTGTCAATGACCTATTCTGGATGCATGTTTTTGTACAGTACATGTACAAAATTGGAGATTTCTATAATAACAAATGGTAAGTTCATCACCTCTAATGCCAGTGGTTGGAGGCTAAATCTTGGAACTCCTCATCATCAATCTTAGGAATTACTAAAGTGAAACCTGTCTTGAATGACCACCCTTTCGGCCACTGAAACGTGGTCTCTCAAGACAGGTAATTTCTCAAAAGAGATTTTATCTAAGGATTGTTTTATTGTATGTGTTTAGAATGTGGTCCCTGAAGAAAGGTTGTCTTTCACAAGAATCGTCTCGCAAGACAGCATCCACTGTTTGAAAAGTCTTGAGCATTTTATTCAACCTGGTGGGATGTATAATAAAAGGACAAAAAACAAGATAAACTTGTTACAAAGTTTACCCTGGACTGCCAATGAAAACTGACTAGGACATAAAACAAAAGTAAATGGGAGCAAGTTGGATCTCTGTTTACTAAAAATGTCATTTAACTCATCAAACCCCTGAAAAACAATGGACTCTTCTGTAAATCTATGACTTAGATCAGTCCAAATGTGTTTTTAGGGTTGAATGGGTTAAACAAAGTCTATATAATAAGCATTACTTACATCCTGGTGTAATCTTTCTAACTCGGCAACTTTTTCATTTATTCGTACATACCTAAAAAATAAGATGACATGAAAGATTTAAAAGCAAAATCTTACCTTCATGTAAAGCAAGGATTAAACAAACTGATTATCTTTTAATATGTTTTAATTTAACTTATTGACACAAATTACAAAACAAAGAAACTCAAAAAATGTCCATCTGTGAGTGCTTCAAGCCTACATGGCTAAGGAGAAAAGTAATATTTCTATTTCAGAGCCAAGTATTGATGACCTTGGGATCGCTTGTGATATTGTCCAATTCACATAAGACTGCAGGCGGAGTAACATTTCGATTATCATATGGATGATTCTACCCACATGAAGGTTATCACGAGCTGCAAGGGAAAAAACAATTTATTCCTCACTGGATTCTCTCTTATGTATGGTGACAAGTGGGAATGATTACTCTTGTCGGTGTAATTTTAATGTTATGCTTTATTACCTAAAATTTAAACTTTTCCAGGTCAAGAAAGGGTTCACAAGACTTCACCCCGCCAGGTTATATGGATTTTACTACAAAACCTGTCATCACCCAGGGACCAGAGAATATTACCTTTATGTGCAGGTGACCCTTATACACAGGTTCAATTTAGTTGAAGTATGCAGTCAAGGGACTTTTCTAAAGTGGCCTTTATAGACAGGTGATCCTTATATAGAGGTGGCCGCTATAGCAGGTTTTACTGTATATATATAATCTCAATACTGACTGTACAGTAACATTCTAGATAGGATAAATAATTTGAATTTAAATCACGTTGTTACTTACAGCTGAATTGATTTTTCTTGTAATTTGGATTCGTAATCTGTTTGCATGACATGCTTTTTCAGGTTAATGTCTCGTCGTAATGTTGACACATCCTGTAATAGTATCAATGCTTCATGTTAATTCATACGATCATATAATAAATACTTAAAAGTTCATTTACATGAGTACATATTGGAATATGTATTTCTAAAACTATGAACCTAACAATTATTCAGCTAGCAAATTAATTAACCCTATCAACCCTACAGACCATAAAAGGCAGGTCTAAACAATAGAAAAGAGCATACCATCTAGATATTTAGGGGTGATAGGGTTAAAATAAGAGCCTTTTTTCAGTACTCTTTTTCTTTTTCTTTTTACTCTATAACTACATACATGTACATGTACATAGTACGTATATGGCATATTTTTAGATGCAGGAGTCCATATATGTACTACAGAAGAGAACTGATCTGGTGGGGTTTCAAAAGAAATTTTGAATCATTCAAGTTAACAATGGCACACACTGCAACCCCCTCCCCTCCCAAATAACAGATAACAACTGCTAAGAACTTGTTGATTGGTAAACCAAAACTGAACTAAAATGCAGTGGAACCTGTCTTGAGATACCACTCCATCTGCTGCCACTAAAATGTGGTCTCAGAAGACAGGTGGTCTCTCAATAAAGGTTTTATTTAAAGGATTCTTTCACCAATTGCAAGTTGTTGTCAGAAAGTGGTCTCAGAAGACAGGTGGTCTTTCACGAGAGTGGTCTTTCAAGATAGGTTCCACTGTACTGATAATTATCTATCTGTACATCAGCAAAAACATTACAAAAATAACAACATGAATATCATGTATTAAGAAGAATATTCTTAAACAATTTATTTTTTATTGGAATTTACATGCAGTGTTTGTCAATACTTCAGTTATCAAATATGAAACTACAATATGCAAGTACCAGTTTTCTGTACATATAACAAAACGAATATATGTACAGGTGTACCAAGATAAAGTGGCACACCCAGGTAGAGTCAAAAACCAAAACGATACCAAAAATAGGTTGTAAGGTAAAACATAATTAATTGCCTTGCGTGGACTCGATGCATTACTTAATTTCTAATACTTTTGTGACGACAAGTAGCTTGTCACCCCTGTTATGATTCGATTTAGACTCGTTGTGTTTTTAAACATGTGCCAATTTACCTTGGTAGACCTGTAGTTGTTTTCAGCTCAAAGTTTTGCTCTTGATCTATAATGGAGTAAGCTACAGTTCAACTTTGGCTTTAAAATTCCTTTATGAACCTATGGATTCTATGTTTGGTTGGATTAATAAAAAGCATAAATCAAATAAATAATAATACAACCTGTAGTAGAATCTGTATGACCTCCGTCATCTCCTTAAGGTCAACCACTTCTGATACATCTGTCTGAGAGCATCTGTCCAAAGTGAAGAATCCCACTTTGTGCTGATCAGCAAGACTTGGTCTAAAAAAATGAAAATTGTTCTGCTTGCACATGTTTTAAATTGATTTATACAAGTAAAGCCAAAGAACAGAATTATGACAGATAATAATAAATACATATATATCATGTAATTATATTGCTGCTTAAATGTTCATATTTACTGTATAATCTAATGCATGGTGTAGCATTGACTGCATCACTCATGTATATGCATAGTCACATACAAGTTCCAAATATGATTCATATTGGTCATATGGCACCCGATAGAAGAAAGGAGAGTCAAATTCTAATATCCTTACTTTGAGGTTAGAAGGATAGTAACTTTAATCACATACATGCATGGCCAAACAGGTCCTATAGATAAATGTTTATATTTAGTAATTTACATGTGCATGTATACATGTCTGTTGTAACAAGGATGAAATCCCCAAAAGAGGGAAGTGTAATGGCGACAGAGTATGTCATGATCAGACCAGGTAGCTCAGTGGGTGTGGCAGTTGCACTGAATGTGTGTGTGTGTGTGTGTGGGGGGGCTTAATATAAATATTATTGAAATATTTTTTTCCAGAAAAGTGCGTTGCCAGATATAACATTACATTATTGAGAATATTTTGTTTCGCAAAACAGAAAATTATATCTTCTGAAATACTATTGCAGCATTGTGAGAAGGGATGAGCAACATTGGACATTTATAGAATTGTATAAAGGCGTCAGCTGATTGCTAAAAAAGTGACATGGTGTGGTAAGCGCAAAACCTCAGAGTAATTATCATAGATCTTCTGATCATAATGCAAGTCTATAATTTACAAATCAAGGTTGTGATGTTTAAGGGATATAGAGTATTTGTGATATTGTAAGGCTCACAAAATCTCACAAAAAATTATGGTATAAATATACCAAGGATGAAGGCTCTCCTCACAAAATATTATGGTAAAATAACCAATACACCCTTTCACGATAACTGCAGTCCTGCAATTTCAGTTACTATTACGACATCTATATTTCTGCAGGTATCTGTATTATTTTGCCCCCCAAATTCACAAGACCGCAGTTCGATAGAAAGGGTCTATAGTTATTTAAAAAAATTAATTTTATTACAGTTGTTCCATAAACAAATACCGTCATTCTGTCAATTTCTGACATCAGCAACATATTATATACTTATTGACTGTATCTCAGAAGCTAATATATCCCATCCCTACATTTTGTTTTGTGCTTCTGTGTTGCAGTTGTAACTATAGGCCTATAATTGTCAGCGACCAATTCTCGCAAACTCGCTTTATTTTACCTGATATTTTCTGGTTTCTCAGAGAATTTTTTTGCGCTCGAAATTGGTACTTAGATAGAATTTGTCGCTGACCAAATGCAGTTTTAAGCCAGGCACCAAACTTACGAAATATTTTCATCATCCTCGTTATCTTCTGCGTTTGATTTAGAAACTCGGTAAATGCCAGCTTGAATTCCAATCGAACGGAATTTTGGAACAGCTTCGATATACCTCAACATTATTAAAATTTTACTTTTATTTAAGTGTTAACTTGAAGTTGAATGAATACTCTGCATTCAGAATCTTGTAAATATGACGTCAAAATAATGCGCGTGTTGGTTCCCGTTGAACATCATAATCATTTCGATAATTCAAGATAACCAAAGCCATTTCAATGTCATATGAGTGTGATAATTATTTTCCCTTACCGAAATAAATCGACGTCATTTTCCTTAGTACCGTATACATCCAGAATATGATCTTGAAGCTCCTGTTCCGACCTCATATAATTCTGTTGATCGAGGCGAGGGCCTACGATCGCCATTTTTGTTGCTACAAACACAACAGGTGCCGCTATATGTATTTACTTCCGGACACATAACTCTGTTTCGTTTGTTTTCATTTTATGAGACACGGTTACTGAGAAATATTGAAAGCTGGCTCTAGTTTGTGAAATTTAGATACATGTATGTTTAATAATCGTTGATTAACTAACTAATTGTGAAATTTAGTATGTTTAATAATAACTGATTAACTAATTGTGAAATTTGAATATGTTTTAAGACAATTTTAAAATATAAAAAAAATAAAGAATGAATATGTGAACAAAAAGAAAAAAATGTTAATATTTACAAAATTAACCACAAGTTGTTTTGATTGATATATCATTACAAAATTCTTTATATATATGCATATATATATATATATATATATATATATATATATATATATATATATATATATATATATATATATATATATATATATAAATATTTGTGTGTAAAAAAATATATCTAACATTACATTAAACAATAGTTGCGATTTTTAAAATGTTATAAATAGCTATTGATGATATATAAGTCATCAGCTATCTCCAACTTATAACCAAATAATATGTCATGTGCTTTATATTTTAAAGATATTTTCTCTCGAATTTGATAAGGTATATTTGAGAAAGATCTAAAATTAGTTAAATTACATGATTAGTAAAGGTAACGTATATATGTTAATATTCTTTCCTATTGCCTTTACAAATAAACATGACCAGTACTAGCACTGAGACACAGTATTTGTGTTTGTTTGTTTGTTTGTTTATTGTTGTTTAACGCCACACTAAAAAATCTTTCATTCATATGGAGACGTCACCAATTGCCGGTGAAGGGCTTCAAATTTAGGCCTATGCTCGACACTTACGGTCATTGAGCAGTGAGGGTTCTTTAACGTGCCGACACCTACTGTGACACGGGACCTCGATTTTTACTGTCTCATCCGAAGGACAGGAAACCAACCTGCCGCCAGCTGGACTCGAACTCACGACCTCACGATCAGGAGTCGAGCGCGCTATCAACTGAGCCAGGTCGGCTCCTGAGACACAGTAGAACCGAAAGATAATTTAAGTGAAGAAAAATATAAAAGGTAGAACATTTTTTTTTTGCAAAAAGAAAGCTAGACAAAAAGAGAATTATGTTTCAGATTTGCAAACTTTGAAAAATTTTCATCGGGGAGATTTTTTTTCAATTTCATGGGGGAGACTAAATTTTAGTAAGAAATAATAGGAAAATTTTATTTTTTCATGGGAGAGGTATGCATTTTTCTTGAAGAAATTATCAAAATTTTACATGAAAATAGGGAGTCTCCCTATTTATGGGGGAGACTTGACAAGTATGATGTTCCACACAGTGGCGTAGGAAGCAAATCAAAAGTGGGGGGGGGGGTAATTTTTTTTTTTATGAAAATGTTTATCACGGTAAAAAAATGTTTTCGTATGCGTTTTGATTATGCAATAAACATTCACAACAGTGGGGGTATAGACTTTTTTAAAAGGGGATCAGTGGTTTTGAGGCTGGTGACATAAAATCATACATTGTAATGCATACCACATCCAAAGCAGAGTGAGGTTTTAAATTTGGAGAGGTTCAAATTTAAAATATATTCGTCGAACGGAGCGATGCACGAAAATTTTTGGAAATTTGTTTTAAATTTTATAATTATTTTATCAACTTTTTATGGCATGCTATCCCTGGCCACTGCACGTATTTCTAAGTGTTGGATTAATCATTAAGTGTGAGGCAATATTTCATTAGGGGTCAGGTTTAAGATAATTTTGAAATTTGGAATCCCGTAGACGAATTTTACAGACGCGAAGATACCCTTAGCAATCCCCTAATAAATCACATTGATTTTCTTTCTCAAAAAGTATGTAGGATCAGCAAAAAAGGTACTTAAAATCGGAAAAGAATTTCGGCCTAGTATCCTTCAGACATCAAATTATGACCTATAGTTCTTTATCGTTAAAAAAAATTGATAGATTGATTCGGAAGCCGATGAGGTTTTCCCTAATTTTCATACACAAAATCACCGTTTCACAGTGGTATAGGGTATGCTTTCTAGAAATATTCAATTTTAAAAGACCAGAGAGTTAATTATCACATTGCAAATCGTTTTCAGCTTGGCAAATAATGCATTAATTTGACAGACGTATTACATACGTAAACACACATACATGAGCATGATGAGGGAGTTCTTAAAGTTTTAAAAGCTCTGGGAAGCCTTTTTCTGGATTCCAGACGGTTCCTGCGCCTATATCATATACATAACTTACATTGCATTGTCTTAACAATTATATACAGTGTATAGGTTGCCTTTATGTTTGTGTTAACATTATGCCGTACACAGTGTAGAAGTTGTCTTTATGTGTGTGTTAACATTAAATGGTATATACTGTAGAGGTTGTCTATATATGTGTGTGTTAACATTATATGGTACACAGTGAAGAGGTTGTCTTTATGTTTGTGTTAACATTATATGGTATACAGTGTAGAGGTTGTCTTTATGTGTGTGTTAACATTAAATGGTATATACTGTAGAGGTTGTCTTTATGTTTGTATTAACATTATATGGTATACAGTGTAGAGGTTGTCTTTATGTTTGTATTAACATTATATGGTATACAGTGTAGAGGTTGTCTTTATATGTGTGTGTGTTAACATTATATGGTACACAGTGTAGAGGTTGTCTTTATGTTTGTAATAAAATTATATGGTATACATTGTAGAGATTGTCTTATGTTTGTGTTAACATTATTTGGTATACAGTGTAGAGGTTGTCTTTATGTTTGTGTTAACATTATCCGGTATACTGTGTAGAGGTTGTCTTTATGTTTGTGTTAACATTATCCGGTATACAGTGTAGAGGTTGTCCTTATTTTTGTATTAACATTATATGGTATACAGTGAAGAGGTTGTCTTTATGTGTGTGTTAACATTGTCAGGTATAAATTGTAGAGGTTGTGTTTATGTTTGTGTTAACATTATGCGGTAAACAGTGTAGAGGTTGTCTTTATGTTTGTGTTAACATTATATGGTATACAGTGAAGAGGTTGTCTTTATGTGTGTGTTAACATTATATGGTATACAGTGAAGAGGTTGTCTTTATGTGTGTGTTAACATTGTCTGGTATACATTGTAGAGGTTGTCTTTATGTTTGTGCTAACATTATATGGTACACAGTGAAGAAGTTGTCTTTATGTTTGTATTAACATTATATGGTATACAGTGTAGAGGTTGTCTTTATGTTTGTATTAACATTATATGGTGAAGAGGTTGTCTTTATGTGTGTGTTAACATTATATGGTATACAGTGAAGAGGTTGTCTTTATGTGTGTGTTAACATTGTCTGGTATACATTGTAGAGGTTGTCTTTATGTTTGTGCTAACATTATATGGTACACAGTGAAGAAGTTGTCTTTATGTTTGTATTAACATTATATGGTATACAGTGTAGAGGTTGTCTTTATGTTTGTATTAACATTATATGGTATACAGTGTAGAGGTTGTCTTTATGTTTGTATTAACATTATATGGTATACAGTGTAGAGGTTGTCTTTATATGTGTGTGTTAACATTATCTGGTATACAGTGTAGAGGTTGTCTTTATGTGTGTGTTAACATTGTCTGGTATACAGTGAAGAGGTTGTCTTTATGTTTGTATTAACATTATATGGTATACAGTGTAGAGGTTGTCTTTATGTTTGTATTAACATTATATGGTATACAGTGTAGAGGTTGTCCTTATGTTTGTATTAACATTATATGGTATACAGTGTAGAGGTTGTCTTTATGTTTGTATTAACATTATATGGTATACAGTGTAGAGGTTGTCTTTATGTTTGTGTTAACATTATCTGGTATACAGTGAAGAGGTTGTCTTTATGTTTGTATTAACATTATATGGTATACAGGGTAGAGGTTGTCTTTATGTTTGTATTAACATTATATGGTATACAGGGTAGAGGTTGTCTTTATGTTTGTATTAACATTATATGGTATACAGTGTAGAGGTTGTCTTTATGTTTGTATTAACATTATATGGTATACATTGTAGAGGTTGTCTTTATATGTGTGTGTTAACATTATATGGTACACAGTGTAGAGGTTGTCTTTATGTTTGTAATAAAATTATATGGTATACATTGTAGAGATTGTCTTATGTTTGTGTTAACATTATCCGGTATACGGTGTAGAGGTTGTCTTTATGTTTGTATTAACATTATATGGTACACAGTGTAGAGGTTGTCTTTATGTTTGTATTAACATTATATGGTATTATATGGTATACAGTGTAGAGGTTGTCTTTATGTTTGTATTAACATAATATGGTATACAGTGTAGAGGTTGTCTTTATGTTTGTATTAACATTATATGGTATACAGTGTAGAGGTTGTCTTTATGTTTGTATTAACATTATATGGTATACGGTGTAGAGATTGTCTTATGTTTGTGTTAACATTATCCGGTATACAGTGAAGAGGTTGTCTTTATGTTTGTGTTAACATTATATGGTATACAGTAAAGAGGATGTCTTTATGTTTGTGTTAACATTATCTGGTACACTGTGTAGAGGTTGCCTTTATGTTTGTGTTAACATTATAATGGTACACGGTGTAGAGGTTGCCTTTATGTTTGTGTTAACATTATGCGGGACACAGTGTAGAGGTTTTCTTTTTGTTTGTGTTAACATTATGCGGGACACAGTGTAGAAGTTGTCTTTATGATTGTGTTAACATTATAATGGTACACTGTGTAGAGGTTGCCTTTCTGTTTGTGTTAACATTATCCGGTACACAGTGTAGAGGTTGTCTTTATGTTTGTGTTAACATTATCCGGTATACAGTGAAGAGGTTGTCTTTATGTTTGTGTCAACATTATCCGGTACACAGTGTAGAGGTTGTCTTTATGTTTGTGTTAACATTAAATGGTACACAGTGTAGAGGTTGTCTTTATGTTTGTGCTAACATTAAATGGTACACAGTGTAGAGGTTGTCTTTATGTTTGTGTTAACATTATCCGGTATACAGTGAAGAAGTTGTCTTTATGTTTGTGTTAACATTATATTGTATACAGTGAAGAGGTTGTCTTTATGTTTGTATTAACATCATAATGGTACACTGTGTAGAGGTTGCCTTTCTGTTTGTGTTAACATTATCCGGTACACAGTGTAGAGGTTGTCTTTATGTTTGTGTTAACATTATCCGGTATACAGTGAAGAGGTTGTCTTTATGTTTGTGTCAACATTATCCGGTACACAGTGTAGAGGTTGTCTTTATGTTTGTGTTAACATTATAATGGTACACACTGTAAAGGTTGTCTGCATAGTTGACCTTCGTTTCATTTTGTGTGCTGAAATAACGAACATCATAGTCTTTACAATAGTTCCCCAAAAGTGGAAAACGACAGAAAACATATATGACTACAAGCACATTTTGTATATGGAAAGTGATGTCATATCAACTACATCAGCATCGAAATGTTCATGCGGACCGCTTAACCTCAACTCTGACACGTTTAAAGGAAACTTTAACTGGTTTGTATAAACTATAATTATCAATTGATTGAATATATTTTCTTATCATGGAGAGACTCGGTGATTTAAACCCTTCGGTTTCAAAATTTGATTAAATTTGATTGCACTGAATTAAGTTTCACCAGTATTAAAGTCATAATAAATCTCGTCGCCTTTTTGCTTCTCCACTTTGTTCATTTCGTTTATATTGATATAAGAAATAGGAATTCATACTCAACCCATAACATGATGTTGCTTTGCAAATTATAAATATCACTATACATATCTAATTAACATACTTTTTATATGAAAGTCGTCAGTTCAAGAATCCATCAACAAACAACAAGATATTCAAAATCGGTCATGGTTTAGTTATCTATTTTTTCACATGATCATGTAAACTTAGGAATGATTTTCTGTTTATATTTTTAAGTATATAATCATTTAATGAAAAACAATCGAACAAATGTAAATAAACACTTAATCAACATTAATTCTTCAATTGCATGAAAGCAAATAATATAAACTTTTATTTGTTTAAGACTTAAACCATTTTTCAACACGTAATATAGACTGAACCATTTTCATAATTTTGTTTTTCCACTTGTCAGTTTTTAATACTGTTTCCCGCCAATCAATGCAACATATTTCCATGGTATATATGTTCTGTCCACTTTTTGGAATATATGTACATCTTAGTTCATTTCCCCAATCTTAAATAACATCCTCGACAATTATCTTAGAGAACAGGTAATTAAAATTCAGTTTTACTTTTTCCATTAAACATACAGTGTTTTCTATTCATGAACTATCTTCTCCAATATTTTCTAAAGATTTATTTCGCAAATGGTATACATCATCATATATGAGTTCCATTCCTTATAATAAACGGCAATTCCACAAGTAAAGCATGTCGTATAATCACACATCTTTCTATTAAAAAAATCAACCATGAGCTAGATAATGCGAAGATTGACGGGAATGAGATGGCCAAAATGTGAATATTTTTAAACAATCTTCATATTGGATCACATTCCTATGTTAAGGTTTAAAATGCTTTGGGTAATATCGAATGCCATCTATACAAATACCACAAGGCATCTTAATTTCCTCTTACGAAAGCGATAACTAACTGCAAACTTTCTGATAATTTTCCAGAAAAAACAGCTGATATCATAACAGTTTTAAAATCTTCTTTCAATACTATTTTCACCTCACCTTTGGATATCTTTATGATGACTTTTCGTGAAATATCAATCCGACAGCTTACTTTCCTATGTAGAAAATGGTTTATTGAAATTCCGTCGTTATTTAATATGTCGATTAGTGTTTGTGCCATTAGGGGATAAACTCACCGACGAAAAACTGACATTTATACCCTATAGGTATCACGTGACTATATAAATGCCTCAATGACCTTTTCTCATTAAATTTTAAAAATACTTGCAGATTTGGTTTGAACCACGTGGCCACTGTGAGTGTTATTTGATACACAATTTCAAATACTGTATAGTTGTTTTTATTCGCACGAGGTTTAATTCCGCTGCATTCGTGGTCAAAGAAAAATACCGCGAAATTTTGTACCCGTGTATATAATACTTTATACCTAAGAAGAAAAATACTTAGTGAGGAGTATTCGCCTCATGGCATGTGTGGGATATAAATAATTGAATGGAAAACATGAAAAACAACTCCTAGTGCATTCCTATTTTGGAAACAGTCCTTCGCAAAATTTAATAACCGTGAATAAGTTACTTTCAGAAAACCCGAAAGTTTCTCCCAGTGAAATTAAACAACTGTACAGTACTTGCAGACGAGGATGGCTTAGAGTCACACGACCATGGTCTACATTCATAAATGAATGTTATTTTATACACAGTTTCAATTTTAATCACTAAAGGCAAAATACTTTTAGATGATGTTGGTTGAGAACCGTGAGATTGCTTATAACAGTTGTATATGTCATTTGAACCATCGTTTCAATTGCCTTATAGTTAAGATGAAACTATCGATATTAATCACATGGTTGACTCTGAAACGCCAAACCACGATGACGTTGGTTCAAAAGTGCTCCACTGCCCCTTATTTACAACTACTAACACAACTTGGGTCAGTGTAATTATGGTAAACTCCCACAAGTTATACCATATCGTATTAAAATAGGTACAAATCAGCTTCATTTCCTAAATTTAGCTCTTAGAGCCTGGTGGTCGCATTCATCAACAAAATCTGATACTCGCAAATAAGACGCGCGCTCCATCTGTAGTTACCTGCAGGTCAAAGCCAAGTCCATCAAATTCTAGAGTTCATAAAGGGGGTCGACTTACATACGAGATCGACTTACAAGCGAGTATATACGGTATACCGTAAAATTCTAGTTTTGCAAGTCCATAGAATATTTGCCACTTAGAGAGACAGATTTGAAACAAACCACACCAATAAGACGTAATATAAGAGTATAAATCTGTTTCATCTGAATAAAGTTGATACTTCCGTTCTTGTCAGTAGTTCGAAACGGCTTTCTTGCTATTCGTTTTTACGCTACACTCAACAATTAGCAATTCTGGAATTTATGGAAGTGCCAGACCCGAAGTTCTCCGGGTTCGTTTATCAAAACTATTAATTATCATGATGATTAAGAGTATAGATGTCTTTTATTTCACGAGATGTTTTCTTACATTAATTTTTCTCCGGGTGGCGGACTAAGCTCTTGGCGGGAAAAAACACGTGGGATCATGTACGCAATTGCTCCAGTAATGTTTCTGCTGTTCTACCCATGTGGCGTTGTAACATCTGTGAGGAGGACAACAGACCCCAGATACAGGTCTGTAACATTCAAGTCCTGAATAATAATAATAATTATAATAATAATAATAATAATAATAATAATAATAATAATAATAATAATAATAATAATAATAATAATAATAATAATAATAATAAAAATAATAATAATAATAATAATAATAATAATAATAATAATAATAGAAATAATGATAATAATAATAAAAATAATGAAAATAATAATTGAAAAAAAATATTAATGAAATGACATTATATTCACAAAAATAAATTAACTGGACAATTTTTATATGAAATCCTTCATGGAAATTTAGGCCCAACAATTGACCGTTTTACTCATTTTGTGTAGTAAATAAAACTTTCTACTTTCTGCTAACAAAGAAACCAAGGTATACCTGTATCACATGGACATGCTCGTTCATCACATACATCCCCTAGTTTTCCCTTGGTGCTGCTACATGTTCCTTTTGTCTCAGTAGCTATAAAGATTACATTCAAGTTGATACAGAACAGTATTTAGACAATAAAGGTACAAAGAAAACAAGGACATTTTTTTCTTTGTCAAATCTCTGATTCGCATTTTTATTAGAATTCCCATAAACATAAATTATGTAATAACATAGTATAAAAAAAGATAATAATATTTTGCCGGATATTTTTCAAATGTCTGTTTCGCTAAAAAACTCAAATATTAACCAGAACATATTAAGTTAATGCGAAAATAACATTTTTATCCTACACAAAGCCATCTGTGAAAAGGCGCCGCACCATTATAATATTTATAACATTCATAAACTGATTTTCGTCCAATGATAGTGATTGTAGTCCCATTGTAGTGCATAAAGAAAACCATTCGGACACAGTTTATCATTCAAGAACATTGTATTGAAAGCCTTTTCTTGTGCTTAACTCTTAGCTGACCTATATCTGCCAATCAGGAATAGGATTTCTCACATTCTTGTGTAAAAATATACATATGTAAGAAATTTCTTTTTTACACTTGCGTGTAAAGGACACAAAATAGGCCTATCCGTCAAAAGAAAAAAACTGTCTTTCTCTAGGCAAAACAGCTCGCTACGACAACATGGACGCATTTCCATATAGTTGAGAAAGCCGTCGTGGCTCAGCGATAGAGTTCACGATTCTCAACCGGAGGGTCGTGGGTCACAGTAGGTGTGGGCACGCTTAAGAACCCTGACTGCTCAATGACCTTACGTGCCGAAAATAGGCCAAAATTTGAAGCTGTTCACCGGCATTTGGTGACGTCTCCATATGAGTGAAAGATTCTTGAGTGGGACGGTAAACAACAATACATCAACAATACAACAACCATATATAGTTGAAGGCATAAGACAGAATTTTAGAAGTATTAACAACTGATGTAATAACCGTCTTCTGAAATATAGGATAAAGATAATCCAACATGGGTACGTTCAATGGACCGAAAAATCGCAGTCGGAGTTGTAACTGTCCGATTTTCCGGTCCGATCTTTTTCTTCGGATATGACCTCCAAACGCTTACCAGGGGGTAAAGAATTCTATGTCCACACAACATATCGTTGTTTAATTATTTTTCAGGGACATGTGTTGGATAATACGCATTCATCACATCCATGTAGAATCTAATAATCCCATCTTAAACGTATCCTTTTATTTTCATTTTATCTCTATTTTCATGGAGAGATTCGCCTTTCAAGAAACATTTACTCTATCAATAACGTGTCTTGTAGTAGAAAGTAATACGATAAACAACATTGTCGAGTCTAGGGTCAAATTAGTGCTATCGTATTTCCTTTTTGGCAATAACGTGATAGCAAGATTTACCAAAAAATTACAAATCCACTGCTGTCCAAAACTAAGACAGTTACGATCTATTTTCAAAAAAGGAAGAATGCACAGGTAGAACGTGACTCCATGTATTAATGAGCTCTAATATTAAGATTCAATTTAGATTTGACTTCCACACTCAACAATTTTTCAGTCATTGGCGTCCAGTTTTTATTGGTGGAGGAGAAAACCCCGGTTACCCGGGTAAAGACCTCCGACCTTCCACAAGAAAACTGGCAAACTTCCCCACTTACTTCGAAATAACCCTAGCGGGATTCGAACCAGAGGTGAGAGGCCAGATTCAATTTAGATTCTTTGTGTTTGTAAACATGTGCCAATTTAACTTGTAGACCTGTCCAGTACATCGACGTAAAACTATATATAAAAAAAAAATCCAAAATCTTAAAATTGTTCGTGTCATTGCATGTTTTATGAAATTTATATGAAGAATTCACATAGCATTGTAAGTATTTTCAACCACGTGCATTGTATTTACAATGTATGACAATTTTCAGTGAACAGAACCATCTTATAATACTGGGAAACTAAAAATCAGAAAATAAAAATTCCCGTGAAAGAGCGTTTTTACGTATGACATGTAGTTCATGATATCGGACGTTTTTAGGTATGACGTGTACCTCATGATGTCGGACGTTTTACGTATGGCATGTACCATGTTATCGGAAGTCCTTATTCGACAAAGAACCAGGGTCCTGTTTTACGAAAGGTCCTAAGTCCTAAATCCTAACTTTTAGTCCTAATTAGTTTAAACTTTATTTGTAAACAGAACTCATATACACATATTGCTCACAAATTACAGTCAAAAGGATTTGGTTAAGTACTTATGTATCATCCATTTCCTTTGATACACATCAATAATAATTAAATAGATGACCTTGGTTGTTAATAAGCAACAGCAAATAAAGTAAAAAAATATATATCTATTAGATACAATAAAAAGCAAGCAATTTGAATGAGAATGAGAAGGGGTAGTTGTGAAGTATGCCTGTGGGGTGCACTGTTTACACAAAGTGAGTCGACCGCACAAAAAGGAATGGGTACAAACATCATTAATTGCTGACAATGAAAGCTCATAAAAACATTTGAGGCATAAGAAATACGATAATAAGTAAAACATTAACTACAGATTCGTAGCATGATAACAATAAATAAGATCTGAAAAAAATACCCGTAGATTTGTGATGTAGTATTACATTAGAATAAAAAACGAATACGGTTACTACAGTTATATATTATACACTAATAACAATAAATAAATGATACGAATACATTGACAGGGGGTTTATGTTGCGGTATGATAACAAACAAGGTTTTTTGCTATAGTATAATAACAGTAGATTACACGCTAACAGGAGTTTTGAGTTTAGATATGATTACAATAGATAATATACAAAAATCTGGCAGGTGTTGTATGTTATATTGTGATAACAATATAATGCTACACAAGTATAATTACTGCAATTATGAGTTATAGTATGATAGATAAATATGCATATATACATTTATTTCGAAGACTAAAGTAATTTAGAACAAAATTTATAACGCATTAATCTCTTCTAGTCCTGAAATCGTTTACTTTTAATAATAAATTTTTGAACTGCTTTAAATATTTGGATATTTTGGTTAAGTTGAAGGCTAGGATCTCCAAAAAGAAGTAGTTCAGTGTTAAGATTAAAAGGTAGGGTCCATATGTATTTATTGCGAAGTGTGATGTACAATGGACATTCTAAAAGGTAATGCTTAGAATTCTCTATTTTCCCACAATTACATAATGAACTATCAATAATATTTTTCGTAAATAAATGTTCTTTTAGAATACTACATTTTAGGCGTAATCTTGTGTGAAGTATTTGAGCTTTCCTGGTGCCAGTATAATAATATGCAGGAGGGGATGTTATATTTCTGTTAAGGTGATATTTCAGATTGGAAATAGAGGGGTTTTGTTTTATTTCATCTGGCAGTTCGTTCCATAATGAAATGGTAGCTGGTAAAAAGGAGTTTTTATAGAATGTTGTTTTGAAATTAATTTGCATTATATTATCGGATTGTCTAGTATTATGAGAGTGACGTTCATTTACTTTGGGGGGTACTAAACTATATAGATATTCTGGTGAGGTGCCGTGTACCATTAATTCTATGTTTTTACGTCTTTGTTGTAAAAGTTCAAATCCAGTTTCTATATATAAATAGCGTCTACTGGTCAATTTTGTACCGCCTGTTATTATTCTTGCCGCTTCAAGATTTATTTGCTCAATTTTATTAATATGTTCCAGTGGAATATTGTCCCAAACTACATCCGCATACTCTATTATAGGTCTTATGAAGAAAAAATATAGTTTTTCGAGTGATTTTCTATCGATTATAAGTTTTAATTTTCTTAGCATATTTAATCTGTCAGTAGCTTTACAAAGTATTGAGTTTACATGATAAGACCAAGAACCATTATACACTACTTCTTTAATGACAGTTTGATTGAAAACAAGATCGGGGTGATTAGTTGAGTTACGTTTGTTAACAAGAGGGAGTCTGTCTAAGAAGGATTAAAATCAACAAGCCACTGCTTGGACCAAGAGTAAATTTTTCTTAGATTATAATTCAAGATTTCGCTAGCATCAATAGGATTTTCAACAACTATATATACGGTAAATCAGCAAATAACTTAATGTTACAATTGATATCATTAACAATATCGTTTATAAAGACGAGGAATAATAAAGGCCCAAGTATTGATCCCTGTGGGACTCCGGCGTTAATATACGCCCAGTCGGATGCTTTAGAATTAATTACAACCCTATGTCGTCTGTTATTCAAATAATCCATTATCCAGGACAAGTTTTTTCCAGTAATTCCCAAATTATGAAGTTTGTGTAAAAGTCCCCGATGCCACACCCTGTCAAACGTTTTACTTATATCACAAAATACAGCTCTTACTTCTTTACCCTGGTCTAGGGCTTTACCTATATCATTACCCAAGTCTACGAGTTGATTCACCGTAGAATCTCCTGGCATAAATCTAGACTGGTTACTATATATGTCTATTGTCAAATAAATATTTACTTAAGTGCTTATGTATGCATTTTTCCATTACTTTATTGGTTATGCTAATAAGGGAGATTGGTCTATAATTTTTTATTTCATTCTTATTTCCTTTTTTGTGAATAGGAGTAATGTTTGCTTCTTTCCATATATCTTGAAAGATTGAAAATTTTATATAGAGGATAACGTAAATGAGCAGCTTCTTTTAGTAATCTTGGGTTTTACTAGTATTAAGATTAAGCAAAGTGTCTTCAATTTCACTTCTTGTTATGTGTATTTCAGTCATGAAGTTCCTATCCGGGGGATGAGGAGGGGGTAATCGGGAGGACTCATCTATCTTAGTTTGCTCAGAAAAATAATCATTGAATAATGTTGCCTTGTCAAGATCATTGTCGTAAATATTATCATTATGATTTAAAGGGGGGATAACTTGTCTAGATGAATTTGCATTGGCTAAAGAATTAATAGTTTTCCACCACTGAGTGGGATTTCTGGATTCTAATAGGGTGGAGGAGATTCTGTTGTAATAGCAGTGTTTCGACTTCCTAACAACCGTAATACATTTATTTCGTATTTTTCTAAATTTTGACCACGCATTGGGATTATTAGATTGTTTTGCGTTTACGTGAGCTCGATTACGTTGACGAATAAGTTTCTTTATCGAATTATTGAGCCATGGTGGGTCCGATTTCCTAATAGTAACTATCTTGCTTGGGATACATTCTTTGGCGATTTTAATAACTAATTCATTAAATTTTTGTACCCACATACTTACATCATCAGAGTTCAGAGCATCGTCCCAGTTTAGCCTACTTAATTTTTCTCTATATTCATCATAATTACCTTGGTTAAATAACCATATATTCCTTTTAAAACATAAGTAGTATTTTGTATTTGGACATTGTAAAATTCCGTATATGGGACATTCGCCGACATAAGCCTTAGAACAAGAGAAATGTCGCTAACTAGGATAACATCAATAAGTGACTGAGAATTTTCGGTATAGTGTGTTGGTTCCCTGAACGAGTTAGTCTGCAGTATATTACGAAAATGGTTTAATTGCAAGTTATCAACAAGAAAGTCTGCATTAAAATCACCGACTATTATGATGTTGTCTATATTGGAATTGTACGCCAGATCTATTGAATGTTCAATGTCTGACCACAGTCGAGTTTGGAGGTCTGTAAAAAGTGCCGTATAGAAATCGTATTTCGATCCACACACTTTCAATAGTTGGAATTTCTATGTCATTTCTACGTCTGGCAAAGATTGAGTTTTTAAACAGCTATCCCACCTCCTAGTTGGTTATTTCTACAAAAGCAAAATGGAGCCTGATATCCATGTAGGTGGATATTTGAAGTGATATCGGAATCCTTCATCCACGTTTCCGTGAATGAAAGAATGCTATAGTCATTTAGTTCAACATTTAGAAGATCCAGTTTAGGTTTTAGACTTTGGACATTTAAATGAACGAAGGAAAAATTGGATTCTAAACGGTAGTTTTTCATGGGAAGACTATCTGACATCTGGGTGATAGTCGAGTCGCTGCTACAATATTTTTATCGGATAAAGAACCAAGGTTTGACACTATTCCTGATAAAGAACTATGGTTTGATACTGTTCCTGATTGAGAGTTGTCGGTTGATACTAGGCCCGATAAAGAACTATCGTTTGATACTGGGCCCGGATTAACGTGTACGTCATTGGATAGCGTAATTAGAACAGATAGTATAATGAATGAATACAAAAATGAAAATTGACAAACTTCATGACTACTGGTAAAAACTTTCACCTTAGTTTTGTACGCAACAATAATACTACAATTGTTCTTAGAGCTTAATGTGAAAAAATCATTCACAAGTAATCAGTACTACAACATGTAAGAAGTTCATTCCATATAAACACAAAATATTTATACAAATAACATCTAGTAATGTTAATGACGTTCGCACAGAATTGGCGATGCATGAAAATAAACCCACTCTTGTACGAAAACAAATATTATCAATACCCATTATGTAATAGCTGGGGAAAAACATCTCCAAAATCTAAAATGTGCAAGAGTGGTTAATTTCATGATAATGTTCACCCAATGGTAGAGAGAAAAATTAACTCTATCGCATGAGATCCCGACAGTGCACAAAAATAGGAAATATATGTTCAAAACAAACAAACAAAAATAGAGGAACAAATAATTTGTACAGATATTACGGACATACATATCAGGCCGTAAATGTGTGTACCATGTGAATTTACACAAAAAGTGGACAGTTTTTACAGTGAGGGTGTGTTGTCTTTGTTTTCCCAATTTACATATTGCTACCATCTTATAAAATGTTTTTCAATTGTATATGAGAATATTGGGATGTCTGAATAGTCCTAATTACCATGGCAACGCATTGCTAATTGGTAAATCACATGACAATTAGGACGAAGACTTAGGATTTAAGTCTCTGGACCTTTCGTAAAACGGGCCCCTGTCCTACACCTATCGTTATGATTTAGATATATGTATAAATAGACTAAATTATATTTGTCTCATATATACTTCAATTTAAAAAATGAAGAAGTGCCAATGGATAATCGAAATTAAGTCAGTTATAACAGTTCGGTGAAAAGGTCAACCTAGGTAAAAATGCCATCGAAGTTTAAGATCTGATTGGCTAAAGGGAATCACTGCATATGGTCGTGTTCCAGAATACTTTCTAACATTCCTGAGAGGCGGTCATCTTATTGTTAAAAAAGATCCCCGTATCGACCATAAAACTTCCTTGGTGAGTATTTCAAGCATTCGCCAACATAACCCGTGTGAGAAGTTTATTGGTAAGTCGTTTGGCTCTCAGAATAAAAGATTCATAAGAGATACATTCCCTGGCAAAACGTATAACGTATAAATTTTGAAATGAAAATGACAGGCAGGAAAAGACGGAATAGTACGAAGTTCGTGATATGGAAATTGAAATCGTCTCGTTTGTCATAAAAGGGTGTGTTAAGTTGACCGTATTTCTCAATAGACAGGAGTAAATCTAGATAAGAAGCTCCCTGTCGTCTCATTTATCTGAAGCTCAACAAGATACATCTGTCCGAGGTTATTATGAAATTCTGAATTATTTTTAATCAGGACTTCGTCGATGTACCTGTAAGTAAAATTGAATCGAGATGCTAACTGTTTCTTTCCTGTAAAGAACAGAGACTCTACATATTCCGCTTCATACTAATACAAGAAAAGATGTCAGCCAGGAGAGGGACACAATAAGTACCCATTGGAATGTCGGCTATTTGCTGGAAAAAAAACACCACATAGATGTTGTTCACTAGAAACTCCAGCAATTTGAAGTCCTTCCAAAGGGAAAACGCTTCAGTGTTTTATATGAAAAATACCTACGCAATCCTCCTCCAAAAAAACCAGACCCCAAATCCGGATGTAGTATAGCATGTCCATTGCTATCCCTGCAACATGACTCCGGTGACTGACAATTACTGGGGGACTGACAGGTATTAAGTGTCATCAAATTGGCGGCTTGTATTGTAGAAGCCAGTCCCTAACAATTTAGGAGAATAAGAGGAAAGAATAAAGAACATGTATTGTAACATCATGAAAAGAAAATGTAAGAAATTACCTCCACCCCAATAAAAGGGATTGAATATTAGTATATTAGCAGAAGTTGCATTGTTCAAATAATGTGATGTCATGATTATTGATGATCATGCATTTTTAAATGAAACATGATATATTTTTTCTTGAATTAGTACAAAATAGAAGCCAACGCTGACAAGGAGGATAACAGATTTGCAATGCTCCTAATATGATCTACAACCAACCATTCCAGACAAGCAAAATGCCTAGAACATCATATTATATGACCTTTGTCATGCACATTCAGGCTTCTAAGTAAAATGAAAATACATGTAGCAGTAAATAAGGTACATATACAGGGTTCAATTCCCCGTTAATTACGTAAAACAGACTCACGATGGATTTTTATACCACCAATTGATGGAGATACTGTAAATTTGGGAAATTTTGCAGAACTTTATTTTCGCAGTACAAAAATTCGAATGCCCATATCGTAATACTATTATCATACTTCATTACGCGATAATTTTTTTTTTGCGAACGAGAGCCCTCGCGAAATAATGCGTGAATAAAATTCTCGCGAATAAAACCAGATATTCAGTATTCCCACGAGAATCTTCAGTACGTTTAACATATTGGCAAAATTAACTTCTAAACATGTCTTCATTATATTCTAGTTTGACTACTTAACAGACTTACTACTTCGATATCTTCGATATCTTTACTCAACTTTTATAAAATGAAATTGGACAGTAGGCCTACAAATATCTATGAATATTCTTCAACAGTCTTACCAACAGTAAAATGAATGCTGCCATTGTTCTTGGAGGAATAAATACCTTAGATATATATATTCAAAGGCGATAAGAACAATGCGGCGATAAGAACAATGTGGCGATAAGAAGGTACGTGACGTATCTGAAATCAACGATTGCTATAAAAAGCAGAAATGACTAAGTGAAAAAGTGTCCTAATACCAACAAGTTGTTTGTTTGGTTAAAGTTGTGTTAGCATTTCACTAAAATGACAAATTCTCAAACCACAAATGAAGTAACGAGTATATAGAGATATGATTTGTTTCAAAGGATCTAAAGTATCTATTGGTGTATTAATGTCGATCATGACAGAGAATTTTATTCTGGGTTTGACTCATTAACCCCTGAGACTACGATTAGACAAACTCATTACTTTACTGTCAGAATTCAGAGTGTATGAGTCAAAAACTTATTTTACAATAATTCTTCTTGCAATAATAGCTTAATTACCCTATTTTGTGAAATTGGATCATACTAGCAATTGACATTGGTGAGCCTAAATTTGGTCTGATAATTTTCTTCACTAGGCCTGCTTCAGGAGAAGATGAAGGTGATTAAAATTCCTGGCTATGGGCCCAACAGAAATATAGGGCATTGGTCAGAATCTGACAATTAAATTCATTGAGGATAAAAAAACACAGCCCATTAATATTACAGAATACATGTAAAGGTTCCTCTGGCTTCATCAATGTATGTTGGATGTATTTGAGTTTATAGATTCTCCCTGTTGCCATTTCCAAATTATATGGAATATAACACATGTAACGACGAACAACAAACGTTATTTAATTTTTACAACTTAGATATACATAGGCATAAAATTCTTACATTCATATATATATATATATGTGTGTGTGTGTGTGTGTGTGTGTGTGTGTGTGTGTGTAAGTATAAAGTATAAATCATTTGGATGTCCAGGATATAGATACAATCTGGTAAAAAATGGTCAAACACGGACCTCTTGAAATCAAGAGGTGGGATCAGGTGTCATGGAGGAGTAAACATCTCCTGTCGACCGGTCACACCCACCGTGAGTCCACAGTAAAATTAAAATGAAATACGTGAGTAACAAATCCTTGTCATAATTGGTACAGGCGTCTCATCGAAAAGGTAACTCAACATTTCATTTAGTGAAACAGAGTAATCGTAAACATGACTACATGTATTATACCAACCGTAAAATTTATGGAACGTTGACATCACTCGTACTTTTCGATATCTTGTCAGATAATTTGTCAGGGAGTAGTTTAACTCTGTATATGAAATGTTCATATGTTGAACACGATCTGGCATATCGGATCATTTGTGAAATATAAACTCCATATATGGGTGATTGTGAGATATTACTATTTAAATGTGGAAAATTTACGATGTGAAAGCCGAAATCGTCGTGTTTGTCGTATAGCTAAGTAAGTAAGTAGGTAAGTAAAATGTCTAAATATGGAACATGTGTGCTTGATTCTGTTGTATCTTTACTGTCTAGTTCGCTGGGATATATCGCATTGACATATGTATTAAAACTGTCATTATTAACTGACAAAACGTTGTCAAATTAAAGGACACTAACTTTTTCTTTTGATTCATCAGTTTCTGAAAGAAATCTGCTTCGTATGAATAAAGGAACAGGCCAGGCAATAAAGGGGCACAATTGGATCCCACAAGGAGTTTAGACACTGTGGTAGCCAGGGATTCAATTGGCGTATGATATGGAGAGGAAATTGTCTGTCTGGTTGCAGCTCCATTTGGGCAACAGCATCACAAAATTGTCCAGCAGATAACATCCAGCATGATGTTGCCAGAGTTTGTCAAGACTTTCTAGCAAATCATAGTATTAACCCCACTACTTCCAATTAATATAGCCATAAGAAGGACAAATGCACTGATGAACTCGATAAAATCAGAACAGTGACAAACGCCTCAGCCTAAGTGGGGACATATGAGATAGGGATGAGTCAGTATATTTCAATTTGTGATATAGGGGTACCATCATGTGTACCTCAATTACTCAAAAATTAGCGGTCAAAATAAAGATGTTCTTATATATTTATATAGCAATATTGGAGGAAACTATCAAACAAACAACATTAAATCACTTCAAATGAAGTGTTTTTACTTTTGCCTTTTGTATATAACAAGAGAGATAACAATATTTTAAAATTGATATCTTTCGTTTTCATCATTAACCACTTCGGTTACATTTAGACTCATCCTAATCAATAAATAGCATGGTCTACTGTTATAATTTAGGAATGTTCAAGATGAGATTGTATGTTTTTGTAAAACTTAGATTCTGAAGAATCTGCCATCCCCTGAAATGTGCGAGTTCAATTGACCTATCACCAAGTGTCCTGTAGTGTGGGTGACATTCAATTTTTCCGTGTAGCTCCGCTGGGCGATCAATTGATTTTCAAGTCAACTACATGTATATCTCAAACATGATATGTATATGTTGTATGCATATATTAATACATTGTATAGAAGAAATTGCTAATTTACAGTCAAAACACTACATAGAAATTTTTTTAGGATGGATCTCCATTGCATAAAATCTAAATATGACAAAATGAAAATAAATACTAGAGGTTTTGACAATTCTCAATGTTTGTTGACGTAATCAATTCAAGGTCTTTCAAAATTAATGATTATACCATTGTATCAATTTGTTTTCCTTCCTTAGTTTTGTCACGTGAAAATAATTCAGAAAACCTCATCTTTTCTACCCATTCACACACAAAAATAAACGTTGCCTTAGTCTTTCGACAGACTATTAACAGAAATTATGATCGAAAATTGAAGGGTCAACCTTTTTTAAATATATCAGTGTTTTTTCTCTATTTCTTTTATATTTCTTGGAATTATGTTAATGAAGTGGATGTATAACTTGATTTTTAAATATGCAAGTTTATGTGACTCAGTGTATCAATATCTTTTGCATTAGGTAATTGGTATATTGACAAATTTCTTGGTGTCCGACTAATTAGAGTATGGTAGAGTACTCTACAAATTTTATGAATTATATGCATTATAAAGTAATTAAATTGTTTTTAATTGTTGGATGGTAAGTACAGTTTTAAAACAAAAATGCATAACTATAATGATGCACAGTACTCATTCAGAGAGGATTTTAGCAATGCAGAGTTCAATAAGCCTGATGGTAATTTTGATACAGAAAAAAACAAAAGTGAAATACATATATGCAAAACGTCATTCTTCTTTAATTCTCATATTAAATACAATATTAATGGTAAGTTTATAGAATGAATATTGCCATGCATGTATGTCCATTTCATCCAAAGAACATTCAGAATATTTCATGTATATATATGTTTAACTCAAATTCACAAAAGCACTAATGATGATTTAGACAACAAATAGTTCTGAGATATAAGTCAATTCACTTCTCTTCACAACGTTTTTAAAACACTATCGAATACTCATTCACATTATGTTCCTCAATTTCTACTTGACACTTTTTGTCAGTATCTATACTTTTCGTTTTTTTTTTTATCTAATCCAAAGATGACAAATCTAACTCCAAATCCTCTAGCTCATCCTCTATTTCCTTCCTCTTTGATACTTTTTCCTTCTGTTCTTTTTGCAATTCTTTTAACTCTCCAGAGTCTAATTTTGCTTGGAGATCAAGAATTTGCCTCAACTTTTTCTTCAGATTTCGAATCTTTTTCTCGATTGTTGCCTTGTCTAGCTTTCCGTCCTCCTCCTGACCTGGTTTTTGACTTGTTTCCGCCTGATTGGTTACAATTTTGGTCTCAGCTAATGATTGGGTAACTGATGATATGTCACTAGTTTCGAGTGCTTGTTGTTTCTTTTTTTCTTTTCTTTTCGCATTCTTTTTGGCTGATTTTGACATGGGTTTGCTGTCATCATTTTGAGCTGTATTACTCTGAACATCAGCTGGATTGAGTCCAGGTGGGAGAGAAGGTATACTCTTGAGCCATTGGACACCTTTGTTTTCATACCTGAAACCATGAATAATGTATACAGATGAAGTTACATGTAAAATACATTATATCTTTTATATAAATTTTTATGGCTAATGTTTGACATGATTCTTCCTGTAGTACATGTACATAATATACATGCAAGTAAAAAATTGTAATAAAAAAAAATACTGGACAAATGAATACATATCACATAAAATGTATATGAATTTATTACATTTTAGGTAATACAAAATTAATGTAATCTGTGTTATTTTCACTCAAATAATCAAATACATTTCAAATCTTGTGACTACTTTTTCTTGTTTTAAGAGAAATGTAATACTCGAAAATAAAATACATGTATTTGCCATTTTTTGATAAATAACATTTCTATTTCATCTTATGAGGCAGAAGAATAGTCTACATTTCTAACACTCATGCTACGTACTCCTGTTAAAAGTTATTCTTCCACCTCACACCATGAACTAAAAATGTTATTCATCAAAAGTTAGCAAACATCCTCTATATACATGTATTAAAACATTCCAAATAGGCTGCAGCTGTAGAATGGCATATTCAGAATCCAAATAAAGAGCTTGTAGAACAAATATAGTATATATGACTGTAATTAACATTGTTAAACAATAAAAAAACAATAAACAATAAATTGGTTCTTAGATATAAATACATCTACATGTTAAATATAGAATTTCATGGACAAGTTCAAGTTTATATTCTTTAAAATTAACATTTAGTGAGTGAAAGTGAAACCCATGTGTTTTCCTATATGTTATAGCTCATAATTCTATGTTTTAAACACTTCTAAAATATGACATGCTGTGACTGCATAAATAATGTGGCATTCAAAATTCAAAATTAAAATGTTCAGTTCATCAAAATTTACACCTGTGTTTAACGTTAAGTTGTATAGAAATATACATGTCCATATGCAGTTATTACTTGCACATGTCTGAATATATAATTTTAAGTATATTGTTTGTATAGGTCTTACCAGGTAAATTGGAACTAAAGGTAAGTTTGTATAGGTCTTACCAGGTAAATTGGAACTAAAGGTAAAAGTAAATTGGCAGTTTAAAATGAATCATAACAGGGATAACAGACTTGTTTTTGGTAATGTGAATATTTGAGCTACAGTAATACATGAAGTCACCTGTGAATTCCTATTTTTTGGAAAATAGACCATATTGTCTTGGTTTTTTGACAGAATCCAGGTGTGAAACTTTACCTTGGTAGACCTAAAGTAAGCCTTTAGTTTAGAGATTTCCATACACAGTGGCATCTCATTATCTCTAAATTCACTGGGCTGTCCATGTTACTTTGAGATATTCAGAATTTGAGATAACCCAAATTTTCTATTTACTTAATTTTCTATTCCTAATTATGGACAACAAACAAACGTTCTCAGGTTACTGCTTAATACACAGTTTAAGAAACAGAAGTTAGCCATTTATAAAGTCCCACAAATTCAGCGAATACATGTATTAGTGAATGATGGTCATAATTAAACACAGTCTATATCTCATTGATATAAAGCGTCAAACCAAACTTGAGGAAAGAAAGTTCAAACTCAAGATACTTTATAACTAATTCATCCCTAAAGACACATTTGGACTTGCCTAAGTCATTGATTTATAGAATAGTCCATTATTTCTCAGGGGTTGATGAGTTAAACAAACAGGTGGCCCCAAAACAATATGCCATCCAATCTTCAATCTTTGGGGATGGGGCATAACCAATTAAAGCTTCCAGCAATACATTGTTCTGAGGTGAAAGACCAATAAAACCTTTGTTTATTAGTTCTTACGTTGGCACTTCTTCTTGCGGTACGTAACCATCTTTCACTTTTCTTGGTTTTCTCCATGTTCCATCTGGTCGCTGTGATGCCGGAATGTAAAATTCACCTGATATTGAATAAAATATAATATTTGCAGTAACCAACGATTTATTTAAAAATTATTTTAATTTTTTATAAGTTGAAAGCTATGGATGCAAAGAAATGCATGGTTAATCGTTGAAATATAATGACAAAATAGCTGATCCTGGCAAATAAATCAGAGGAATTTTTCACACTAAATATATATACAATTTTAGTTCTATAGAAGCAATCTTAACAAAGACAAGATAATTAACATCAAAAATAAATATATAAAGAAAGAGTATAGTCATTCCAATAAATACATTCCAACAACTACTATAAAAATATCATTTATATTGCTGTTAGTTATATACATTTGTATTGATATATCTAATTTTCATTTTGACTCTTTATACTAAATTGATTTTGTAGTTGTTTTTGTTTTTTTTTTTGTTTTTTTTTTGCTAGTTACACCTAGTTTTGATTATTTTACTTGTGTTTTACTCACATTTGTCTATTTCTTTGGTAGTTTAGTTTTATAGTTATTTACCTTGTTTGAATACGATTTTGATATTAACTATGTAACATCTTATTCATATTCATGGTGTGTGTGTTATTTATATGTAATTTGAATCATTCCGTCTTGAGGAATGGACAGGTTGTCCCGAAACTGCATTTTGTCTGTTTCGTAATATTTTAGTCATTTTAGTGCTTTATTTAATTTATTTCATGACTTGTATCTATTTGCTTACATCCAACACACTTGGATATATAGTATTTGTTGGTTTTAGTGCTAATTCATATATATATATATATATATATATATATATATATATATATATATATATATATATATATATATATATATATATATATATATATATATATATATACCGTATTTGACCTAAAAAGGGTGCAAGGCATGGGTAATTGTAGTACAGGGCATTTTATTTTGACATTTTTTCTTTCACAATACACATTTTGATTACGTTGCCAAAAATGGTAAAATACTCCGCTATGCAAAGTTATCTACAATGTATATAGCTGTTTGTACTGAATTAATTACTTTGTAATCCCGTCTGATGTATTAACAGTGGAAAAGAAACAATGTAGCAAAATTTGTTACTCACTCTCAAATCAAGATTTACTGTTTGAACTGTGAGATCAGGAAACAGGCATTACGACTACGAGTGATACATGCCTTACACAGATGCTTCATTGAAACAAACAATTTGGACAATTTCTTTGATTTAATGCGATCTCTGACATTCAAAGTGTAAAGCTGGTATTATGCCAGATTTTGGTAATTGCAGACTGTTTAAAATGACAGCAGTAGACGAAATGGGGAAGTTTGAATGACAACGCTTCGCTTGAAACCCCGAACCCGAATTCAGTTTTATAAAGTGACGGAGTAAACAAATAATTGGACGAGTTTCATGTTTCTTCGTAGAAAAAAATATGATAAGCATTATTTTTTTCGATAGCGAATAAATTTTAATTGACAAGTATTTAACAAAAGAAAAAAAAACGTAAGTATGACTGGTCTCATTTCGTTTGTTGATGAACATCAATGGGGACCTCCCTGCATCAAAAAAATCACCGATAGAATCCAAAGTATTGCTTACAATATAGTTAAATGGTGTTCTTTTGCAATTTTGAGGGTATAATTGATATTTATTGCACCAAAAAGAAAAAAGTATGATGATGTCGGGCGTAATCTAAACTAATTAAAATTAAAAAAGGTAAACATTTTTCAAACAGTCAGTATATCTACATCAAAAAAATATCCAGGGGTGCCCTTATTAGAGCAGGTGCCCTTTCAAGGACAAATATGGTATATATATATATACACACATATATACACAGTGGAATCTCATTATGTCAAAATCAGATGAGTCGAAATTCCAGTTATGTCAAAGTCGAATGGCTGGTCCCAATTATTTTACTATATATTTACGGTATATACTACTTTTATTCCAGATATCTCGAAGTTTTTATCTCAAAATTTCGATTATCTCGAAGTATTTTTCTGGTCTGAAGTATTGAAATATTGCAGAATTGTCATTTGTTAACCTGAAGTTACCATCTGCGATTGAAGGTTTACATTTTCTGTGCAAAAACGATTCTTAAAATTACTTCTTTACCTGCAAAACATGAGACAATCGACTTCCGTTAACGAGCCAAGATGAAAGTGTAATTAATAATTGCTTAAATCCAATTTGAATTAAGCAATACCCTGAATAAGTCTATGCATGAAAATGTGTGAATTGAAAATTTTTGTTTATCTCGAATTTCGGAGATCTCCAAGTAAAGGGGGCGGTCCTGTTAATTTCGAGATAGCGAGATTCCACTGTATATATATATATATATATATATATATATATATATATATATATATATATATATATACCAGGCCAGTGAAAAATCCATTGGCCAGTATTACAGTAATGTCTCATCTGAACTGGTCCTGTTGACTAGTAGGCCTATAAGTTTTGAAAAAAAGCTTATCTGCATGCTTAAATAATAAATTATTAATGTGTAAATACATAAAAAAAATCTATTCCTTGCTTATCACAAACTGAAAGTAATTTTTTAAAAGCTTTTAGGATGAACTAAAATCAATGTTTAATACTAAAATGCTAAAAACGATGCTTAAATGTTATTTAAGTTATTAACAATGAGAATGAGTATCGTAAACAATTACCGGTAATATAAGATAAAGTGAATTAGCATCATTTAGTGTATCACAGATTTAAAAAAAAATTATGGGTTCCTAAAGTTGGATTATGTATTAGCCCAAATCGTGAGCATTTCTATGTCAAGTGAAAATAAATGAAAATTCATGTCAACCCTTATTTTTACCCATATGTTTTATGAACGACGAAATGAAAATTAAATAAACAGTAGCTGTAACTTTAAGATCTCGGTCTAGATTTGAATTAAAATGCTAAATCTATTCTATTACTGGAACATTGAAAAAAGGATATACCAGTCTTTTCATCTTTCACCACACCAACTCTTTCTGCTGCCGATGCCATTTATTTCTTTTCACTCAAAACAACTTTTCTATCATGCTTGAATTGCAAAGTTGAGGGGAAGGAACTGGTTGTATAATAAATTACCGACTATTCACGGATAGAAATGTTGGTATCCGGAACTTGAATGCGGTGGTATTTTTTTTACATGTGCGAATGATAGTGATATTGCTAATATAAACGGAACCAATAGATATGTTTACAGTGTTAATACTTATTTAGATATTTGAAACAAAGTAGCCTAATGACCACAATTAATAAATGAGTGAATGAATATCCGTAAGACATCTACATCTGTAAGTGCACCGCGACAAAAAAAATTGAAAAGCAATAATCTTAATATGCATTAATACCAGTCATTATATTCCGCCGATCTCCGATTGCTCCATTAACCTCGAGAAATGATAGTGGATAGAGGATGCTGCAATTATTCGAGTTAATTAGGGTCTAATCATTTTCTTTTACCTATTTCGTGAAAATAATTTAAAGTCAAAGGCAGATACATATAACACTTGTTATATATGTCTCAGTCCTTTATGTCAGGTATCTAATGGATTTCAAACAAACTTTGCAATCCACGAATATCTATTGACAGCATTATATTAAGCTTTATATATCGCTGCTATTGATTACAATGCTTTTATATTTAGATCTTTGAATATTCATTTATCCTCTATGGAGAGATAAGAGCTGTGCATACATATAACACTGACATTATATTCGGATCCATGTTGCCCCTCCCCTAAAATTGACTTTTTGAAGAAAAAAAAATAGAGAAAATGGTAAATCAAGTTTGAGTGTCTGAAAGCCAGGAAATTGACTCTCGGAGCCTTTAAAATGAAAAAAAAAAATCCTAGACTGAATCCAGAAAAAAGCTTCCCAGATTCTGAACCGGCAAATAAATAGTCTGTCAAATTAATGCATTATTTGGGATAGAAACGGGTTGCAATGGGATAGATAAGCCTCTGGACTTTTAAAATTGAACATTTCTGGAAAGCATACCAGGAAGCACAGGGCAAATGTTGTCCAATAAAACATAGGACCTCGGGTGACGATATTTACATTTTCTGTTATTCTATTTTCTTTTTCATTTATTTTGCTATATACTATTTTACTACCAATCTGTCGGATTTTCAAGAAAGTAAAAAAATGAAAATATCAGCATAAAAACGAAATAATAAAAACATAATGCGAAGGCATATATTATAGGACTAGAGAAAAATGGTGGTTTTGTGTCTGTGAAGTAAGAGAATACCTCATCGGGTTTCCGATTAATTGGACAATTCCAAAAGATATCTACGTACAACAACTGTGATTCTATATTTCATTATTTTTATTGATGTACGCAGACGACAATATTTTATAAACTTTCTCGTAATTACGAGAAACCTACTCGTAATAACGAGAAACTTTTCTTGCAATTATCTTCAAATTTACGTTATATCGAAACTTTCGCGTAATAATGAGAATCTTTCTCGTAATAACTAGAAACTTTTCTCGTAATTTCTCGTAATTACGCGAAAGTTTCGATATAACGTAAATTTGAAGATACTTAACAGATTTATCATTTGCCCAAAATAAAAAACACAAATGCATGAACATGATGAGGGAGTCCAGAAAATGTTTGATTTTTAAAAGATTTATTTGAGAAGCTTTTTTTCTGGATTACAGACGTGTTGATAATATATATATATATATATATATATAAATGTGTATATGAAAAAAGGTGGGGCGTCCTGGTTCTTACGTCTATGCCAGGGATGTCCCTGATTTTAGGCACCCAACATACGTGTTTACCACGGTTTTGAAACGATTAAAAGTAAGTCAGACCTGCATTGACATATTGCGATAAAAATAGACTGCGTAAAATAATTATAACTCGAAATTACACATGAAATTCAGAATAATAAATTCATTAAAACATAAATTAAGGAAATATCTTTATATTGTTAGATGAGAAGTCGATCTGGTGACCGACCACTAGTCCGAAGGTCCGCTAGTCCGAACGCCCACTAGTCCGAAGGCCCACCAGTCCTAAAACTAGAGAATTGACATAATGTATTTAACGAGAATAAGTACAATTCAAAGAAGTGAAACTTCCGTCCCAGGGATTTTGAAATTGTCACTATAACATTTTGCCATAAAAAGTTAAAAATTCATTATCTGCTTTCAACGAACTGAACAGACTTGACAAATACATCCTCTAAAACACTCGGATGTCATTACCTTTTCGATCTATGCACTGGCTCTGGAGAAGATGATTTTCAAAGACGGAAACTGTCTTAGACATATTTTACCACGCCCAGAAGGGCCGATATGAATACCCTTGGCAGAGGACCTGTAACATTTTATGTACAAGTACACCAAGTTTCATCAAATCCGAGTGATTTTTGAGAAATTGAAAATGTCGAAAGTACACGACAGACAAGCAGGGACGAAACGCTACGACAATAGCTCACTGATGTTTCAAGCTCACGTGAGCTTAAAAAAAAAATTAAGTTACCGTCCAGTAAAGCCAGGAGAGTATTTCAAAATCTTAATTAACTAATATTGAAGTCTATTAAAAACAAATAAGAAGAAAATAAAATTTCCTCGTATTTTCGCCTTGGCGCTTTTAATCATACTTTTAAAAATCAACGGACGTAAGTATATGTATACTTCTTGAAAGAAACAAGATGTGTTTGTGAAACACTCAAAGCAAAGTCTCATAAAGCTCAATTTTTTAAATTAGGTCAAACTACGAGGTTCAAGGTCAAGGTACCAATGTCTGTGAAAAAATAGTTTTTCATTTGTATCCCAAATGTTGGTTATTTGTTTGTTTAACGTCCCACTCAAGAATCTTTCATTCATGTGGAGACGTCACCAAATGTCAGTAATGGGCTACAAATTTTGGCCTATGCTCGGCACTTACGGCCATTGAGCAGAGAGGGTTCTTTAACGTGCCGACACCTACTATGACACGGGACCTCGGTTTTTACTGTCACAATCCGAAGCACAGGAAGCCGACCTGCCGTCGGCTGGACTCGAACTCACGACCTCACGTTCAAGAATCGAGCGCGCTACCGACTGAGCCAGGCCGGCTCTCCCAAATGTTGTTGGAAGCCATTGAGCAGTGAGGGTTCTTTAACGTGCCGACGGGACTTCGGTTTTTATGTCACAGTCCGAAGGGCAGGACGCCCCCTTGAATCCGCCACTAAAGAAATGCGTCTACGGGCTTGCATTTTTTCCCCGTGAAAGATGCGTAAAATCCTATCTCATTACGAAAAATTGTTTTAGTATTACGTTTAGTGACCAGGGAAAGACTCGAGCAGAAGCGCAACGAAATGCAACACCTATAGTTGGCAAAATAGGTGTATATTTGTAAATCATTTAAGTTTTAAAACCCATGAAAGGCCGGTAAATAGTCAACAAATTAAATTTCCCGAAATTTTCGCGCCTTGCTCCGCTTCGCGATCATATTCGATGATTCACTTAAGCCCAATCCAGGCATGGAACTTATCGTTAGTTAGTATCTGAAAGATTCAGAATTTCCGAATCAGATACTTTTTTTTTTTAAAAAAAGGTGCATGGCCCCATAGTTCTTTAATGAATTATTGCTTCACAATTTATCCAACAATAAAAATAACATATTCAGTGAGGCTTGTATTGTATAACAGTCTAGTAAGCATGACCCTTTAACCTAAAATCCTGCATCCGCCTATGCATCCCCTCCTGCAAGTATTGTGGCGTGATCACATGAATCACGAAGGTAAATAACTCCTGGCTGTATTTTCATAGAGTTATCTTTCTTATCTTCATTTTCGTTTTTATGCTTCACTCCGTGTTTCTTAAAGTTTTACCGTTCAGCTAGTGCACTGTCATGTTGTAAATTTTGAATTTACTGGATGGGTGTAAAAACAAAATTTACAACAGCATCATGTTGTAAATTTTGTATTTACACCCACCCGGTAAATTCAAAATTTACAACATGACAGCACGTTCGAGCCCCGCTGGAACCTAAGCCGATTTTTGTGGGAAAGTTTGCCAGTATACTTGCGGAAGGCCGGTGATCTCATTACGGGTCATTGTAAAGGGGTTTTCTCCCCCACCATTAAAAACTGGTCGCCACTGCAAAATTGTTGAGAGTTGCGTATAAACTTATTCAAAATCAAATCAAAACCATTCAGCTAGCACAGTGATCACAGAAAAGAAGACCGAGATAAATTTTTTTTATCCCATTTAAACATGTACAATATATGATATTTTTTATCATCTTCAAACTCATGATAGTTGCGTGAAACAAAGCAGTATACAGAAGTGTAATTGGGAAAGTTTATATATATAGATTTACCAATTAAAGGACTTTGTCAAATAGCGGGAACATGATAATTATTATGTTCTCCCTTTCTGGTAAAACCGCTGGTAAATCAGAAAATATGAACATTATAGTACTAAGTGTTGGATTGATTGTTAGGCAACGTTTCGTTAGGGGTCGGGTTTTACTCATTTTCCAGAAAAAAGCCCGTATTAGCATTTTTCTGTATCCAGATGCGGAAATATGTCTGGTACCGGTATGCCGCTAATAAATCGCATTGATGATCCTTCTCGAAGGAAGGTTGATTAAGCTGAAAAAATTAACTTGATATCAGGGCATAATCGGTCTAGTAGCATCCAGACATTTTAAAAATTATGATAACATTTTCCTTTAAAAAATATTTCACTGAAATCGAAGTGGAATTCTGCAACGGCTAGGGGGTTTGGGATAATGCTCCGGAGTTAAATATTGGAATTATCCAATTCAGAAGCCCGATAAGGTATTCTCTAACTTCCAGACACAATATCACCCGTGGTCCAGTGTATATTTCCTAAAAATGTGTAAGTTAATCCGGAAAATGTTCAATTTTTAAAAACTCTGGGAAGCCTGCTTCGAGATATTGAATACTAAAACCATCCTTTCGAAAGCACATCACCACGCCCCTCTAAATCTGTCAGTGTTTTATTTGTGTTTTATATATATATATATATATATATATATATATATATATATATATATATATATATATATATATATATATATATATATATATATATTTATACAGTATATAATATGATATTAGAATATGATGAATTACTCTAATTAATTTACATAACATGACCGTATTATTTTAATGAAACACAATTCTTATAACTAAAATGATTGGTCGAGACCTTTTTCTGTAATCAATGCATCGATTTCTTACATCAGCAAAAGCTTTACAATTAAATAAGAAGTGAAACTCATGACCAAATTCATTTTCATTGCACAAAGTACAAAATCTTTGAGACTTTTCTATACTAAACCATCGTCCAGTTTCAACAGGTAGTCTGTTTTAACTTGTACGAAATTTACACAGGGATCTTTTATCAGCGTCATCAAGTATGTCTAAATAGTTTTCAAAATGAAACTAAGATTCTATAAAAAAAAAATGCTTTAGGTGAATTAGATACGTCACTCGACCATTTCTGTTCAAACTGATAAAAATGTCTTCAATGAACAATTAAACCACTTAGAATTAGCGTTAACATTTGATGACCAAATCATTGCTGTAACCTGCGTTATCTAGAATAGTTTTTTCACATATTGTATCCATTTAGACACGCCTGAATGCCCTTGCAATATTTTTGATTTACAAAACGTTTAGCCTACAAATTATTTGAAATTTTAATTTATTCTCATCTGACGAGGCAAGTTTACACCAATAATTGACTTACTATCAACTGAACATCAATATATAGGGAATATGCTCCCAGTTCACGTGTAATTGGGGATTGAACGCTTCAAATGGAGTACTAATCAGATAATTTACAAAAATTTATCTAAACTCTTCCTAAGTTTTCAAAATTACTAAAACTCCATACTTCACAACCATATAATAATATTGGTTTCATTATTTTACAAAAGAGATCATATTGAACCTAACAGACAATTCATATCATAGTTCTATAATATCTAAATGTATAATGTAAGCCAGGGTTTATTAATTCAAATCGTTCAATGCTTTCGACGTTTTTTGTCGGACGATGTTGAATCGTGGTTCGGCATCAATTTAGAAATAATAATAACAAAAAAAAAAAAAAATGCAATCTTCGGATCACATGGAATCTGCCACCCACAAAATAGATAGATAAATAAATAAAAATATAGATAGACAGACAGACAGACAATTAAATAAATGAATAAATCAGCGATATATAAATCCATATATGTCGCTGAATAAATAAAATAATATATCTAAATAAACATAAAAATACCATTATAAGATGCAAAGCAAATGTTAATCGTTTGATTTTGTTAATCCTTTTTCAGTTTATTTTACTAACTAATAACTATATTTTATTCCAATGTTATATCAGTCCGAAAAATGTTTTATTTTTAGCAGCGATAGTTAGATTATTGGTTTATTCCAATTAATTGGCTACAAATTCTTGTGAATATTTAAACTTGCTTGGTTATTTATTCCATTCAAAATGATCTATCATAACTTGAGATATCGAATCTTTACTAAATAGAGATAAAAATCATCGGCGTTAACTCGTGCGTGTTGATAATATCTGACCCTATTGAATTTACTTGAACTTGCAGACGACGAGAACAACATGCGAGATTTAAACGATATTATTTTCTACCAATGAAAAGAAGGCTTTCACGCGAGTCCTATCCTCAGCGACAGGTGCTCGACGGAAACCAAATATTGACAGAAGTCATGAAATTTTAATGTTCTTAGATTGTTTTATTACTGTCGACGGTGGTAAACCATAGACTTGCTGTAACTGGAAAATGGCACATACAATTATGTCAGAATAGCGGTAAGTTTCTATCATTTTCAGTAGATTTTTATGGTTACCAATCGGTAACTCGGGACGCTTTCTACGCTCGTAAAAAACAACGGAGTTATCAGTATTAAAACAGAGAAAGTGGTCACCGTGTTATATGCCAGGAAACCGCTTTAAACCTTTAATTTTTCTGTCTCATTGTCTTTCGGGAACACATGTTTCTATGAAAATATTTTAATTCAGTTCATTTTCAATTTCAACACCTTGAAGTTCGTTACTTGAATTGTTCATGAAATAAGATATTGTGTCGTAATATAAATTTAAGCTACCCCGGATAATATATGAACCAAATAGTAGTTTAAAGTTTAATTCTTGTTTTGTAAAAGTCTGTTTGCATATGTGTAAATAATTACAGAACAAAACATAACCTCTAACTCATCTATGTTATAAAAAATGACCAATCATAATATTTAAGCAAATTTAAATGTAACTTCAAATTTCCTACACAGAATTCTGTATAGAAATGAATACTTTTAATTCCAATCAATGGACCCATAGGAGGCATTATGAGGTTACAACAATGAGCATTTGAAGAAAAACAAAACAACAATACTGAGGGAAAGAATTATAGATCTACATGTATGTGTATGTATACATGCATGTGGGCATTTGAAAAGTTAATTTGCAAAGCTGTGTTTCATTCACACTTAACATCCCTGTCGTTAGGGACTGGTACATTTTCATGTGTTTGAAATGCAACAATGTTGTTCATAAGTCCAAATTTAAATAGTGTGTTTTATTTCTCTTTGTAAAACAATATAATATATATATATATATATATATATATATATATATATATATATATATATATATATATATATATATATATATATATATATATATATATATACACACATGAACATGCATTTAAGTATTAGTAAATTACAGGTTATAGTTAATAATTAAATCAGAAGATGAATTGAGATCTTGGAACTCGGCATATAAAGTCTAGTACATAACACACACACACACTAACTGTAAATTTTCAGTGAATCATATTTTTAATCTACCATAGTAACTTTTGATTTTGATATCAGTTTAAAATGTTGATGTTTCTGTTATTGTGCATATTTATAAAAAGAAATATTCATTTAATACATGCAGTTATGTAATGTAACTAGAGCGGAATCTTGTTTTCTCAAAATTCACCAGACCCTCCTCATTACTTGGAGATATCCAGAATGCTTTTGAAGACTATTAACCCTTTCTACTCTACAAACCATACAGACTATGATAGACTGGTCTTAAACAATAGAATGGAGCATACCATTTAGATATTAAGGGATGAAGGGGTTAATTCCTCCTTTGACTGGAGAAGTTACTTTTGAGATAACAAGTGTTTTTTGTTATAATATTTGATATTATTTATAATATTTCTTCTTTGACATGAGTGAAATTTTGAAATAATTTCGAGATATCCAGAGTAGAAGTAGTATTTATAAATAGATTCATAAAGTCAAAATTAGCAGGGATATTGTAGCTTTTTCAGTAACAGGAGAAACAGTCCGACTCAAAGTATATATACTGAAAGTAGGTAGGTGGTTAAATTTGCCTGCTGCCGCCTCCTAATGACATCCTGGTTTGACTTTGACATAGATGTAATTTGGAATTGTCATATCAAAATTCCTCTGATTTAATAACTAATATTGTTTTGCTTTTGATTAAACCCATGCATAAATTGCAAAGTTACCTCCCTTTGAAAATATCCCCGTGTACATTACTTAATATACTGGAATCGGATGTATACAGCTAGAAGTTACCAAATATACTGATTATGATTTTAAAATGTATATCTGAGGGATAAAGCTGTTTTTGTGAATATTAATGATTCATATAGAAAGTCTGCTGTATACCAACTTAAAATATCTAGTCCAAGGTATTTTTTTTTATGTAAAAACAAGAAAAAGATCTTTGATAATCAAATTTCATATACATGTATTTTTAATTAAAAGTTAAAGTTAAAGATTTTTTGTCTATCAAATTCTGAGCAGTTTCCACAGCATCAAAATTCTTAGTGTAAGATATTGGTATTGCAGTGTATTGGCATGGACATCACGTCACACCAGTGCTTGCAGACATGTTATATTGTACTACATTACATTATATTACACTGTTTTATATTCCTTTACAGTTGATCACCCTTTAAAAGATCACCATGTCGTCTATGACGTCAGGAACCCCACAGCCAACTGACCAAAGCCTGCAAGATGAAACGTACCAACAGGCCATTCTTGAGCGAAAAGCAATTAGTTATTTTGAAAAGTTCAATCCTTCAGAAATGCAAGAACTCATCGGCTATCAAAAGAACCATTGGTTATTGTCGGAGGACTTTAAAATGGCATCAGATCCCCCTGTTGGACTAATAAGAAATTTGAACCCAGTGAATTCAAACACTTGTCTGGTCCTGATTCCAGAGGATCAGATATTGAAGAACAATGGTTTTGCTTTGGATTATCGTGAAGTCCATCAAGTCTTAAGAGAATTGACTTACGGAATTTATGTTTTGAATCAAACTCCAACAATATCTTTAGAGGCTCAGTATGACCAAAGTACAGCTTGTCAGCTTCCACCAGCGTATATCAATACTCACATAGGCCAGCTTCTTATCAGCGTCGATTACATGATGAAGAGCTTATGGCATGGTGCCCACTTCCCGAAAGACAAACGGACCAAATTTAATGATAGATGGAAAGACAATTTTCTTGTTTCAAAGCAGAATGGACGACCAGAGAAAGAAAAACAGTTCATCACAGAGTTTATTAGTGCAGGTATTTTTACTTTTTTTTTCTAATACAGTAAAACCTGCTATAGCAACCACCTCTATATAAGGATTTCCTGTTTATAAAGGCCAGTTTTTTTCAAGTCCCTTGACTACATACTTCAACTAAATTGAACCTGTTTATAAAGGTCACCTGCACATAATGGCCAATATTTTCTGGTCCCTTGGATGGCCCCTATATGCAGGTTCTACTGTATATACATGTATATCTATATCTCAAGAATTATTTTGCTTAGCACCAAATTTTAAAAATATGAAGATACATGTATATATATCTAATTATAAAATCTGTAAAATGACTGATTACATACATGTATACTGTTTCTCAAACCAGAATGTTTTTGACTGTGCCGTAATTGCAGTAAATTCTGAATAAATATGATACAATTAAAAAAGAGGCTGAAACTTTTTATTGCATATTTTTATTGTGGGGAATTTACAGCTGTGTAAACTCTGTTTTGCCTAGAAAATTTAGTCATAGTTTTCCCAAAGTTTAAGTTCCAATTTTAGCTTAACATGACATACATATATACATTGTACTGTAAAATCTTGAATTTTTGTTGATGATTTAATTTTGTTATTTTTGTGGATAATCAGAATCAACAAAAATAAATATGTAACGAAATCTTTTACTTGAATGATTAACAATGTCAGTAAGCTTGGATATTTCAAAATCAACAAAAATTAATGTAAACAAATTGTTTTAAAGGAAAAACCACGAACATTTAAACCCACGAAAATAAACAATGTTACAGTATTTATTTATTTTACGACATTATTTTAGGGATGATGGACTTGGGAAGAGATTCTGATTATGGTGATGCTTTTGACGATTTACCGTTTGATTTGGATGACGATTCAGACATGGTCAAAGAACGCATTCATTTCATGAAACACGCAGATGATCTGTGCATGCAGTTGACATTGTTTCAAGACAAAATATTTCAACACAAGGAAATGTATGTTGTGGAATCTGATTGGTCAGTTTCTAGCATTGTGCGGTTACTGGATGATCGTATTAAGCATGAGGATTATGAAAGAATAAACACGCGCCTTCAGCTGCATGAACAGATGATAAAAAAATACTTAGCTAAGAAAATGGAAATACGACGACAATTGTATGTTCTAAAATTAGTGAGCTTCTTGACTCCATTTCTTGTCGGAATGCGGAAACGTATGAAAATTCCTGATGTGAATCGCCTGCTCCAAAGCTTATCAGGTTAGTATAACGTCACATGATATGCAATCTAGTTTTAGAATTATTTATGCGCAGAATTTTTTTTTTTTGGAAATTTTACCAGAAAATATCTGTGTCAGACTTTTATAATTTTTATTTATATTTCAGTCAATCTCAATACAGACATACTCATTTTCACTAATTCTCTTCTCTAATGACATTTTGCGTACAAATTGAAAGAACCTTCCATCTTGTGATTGGAATAGAGATTTATATATTTTACTGTATTGAAAAATATTGTTCTCCATGAGTTAAAATACACAAATTTTTAGTGTTTTTTTTTCAGTTCTTCTGTTTTTTTTTCAGTTCTTCTGTTTTTTTTTTATGAACAGTAAAATCAGAAGGTCTATATACCTTAGTAGATCTACATGTATATTATCTAACTTTCAAAGTCAAATAACAAACAACTACACATGTACATCACAGAATTTCACTAAAAATGAATGGTAATATAGGACGTAGTTGGTTAAATTAATAAATATGTTCTATGTTTGGGAAGTCATATTGCAGATCTGCAATAAAAATCTAATATTTGTCTTAACCCTTTCAACCCTACAGGCCACAATAGACTGGTCATAAACAAAAGAAAGAGCGTATCATTCAGATATTCAGGGGTGAAAGGATTAAATTGCTCCATTTGTATGACATTTTGAGAGGCAGGGGCAGGGAAGACAACCAGGGGTGATGTGAAATGAGGGCAATAAAACCATAATCATAAATGACATATGTATGGGATAGTATAAGATGGGTATATATTTATCTGTTTAGCAGTATTGTTCAGGGTTCACACAATTCTTTGTGTTTTATGCTGAGTCTTGAAGTCTTTCAATATGAACTTCGGTGACTATGTACATTAAACATAAAATATTGCAATCAATAGTACTGTAAAAAATCTATTAATAGTTATTCCCAAATTATGGTACATATGTAAATGTACATGTATTTTTTCTTTCAATTTGAGACAGGAACAGAATCAGATATTTCACATGTTAATAGATCTAGATTAGAAATGTTTTGACAGTGCTTAAAATATAGAATTTTGAGGCACCCGAGTTCCAGGATCTTGGCAGCAGTAAATATTATTTTCTCTTACATTTACATTTACCGGTACTAGATTAGTCTAATGCTATTTTTCTCATATTGGGAAAAGTATGCAGACCTGATATTATTATTAAAACTTTCTATGAATGACTGTAGACATATATATTGCGAAATAACTATTTAACTTTGTACTAAAGTGAGTGGAATATTTGCGAGAACCCTTTGTAACGAACTTTGTTTACTTATTAACAAAACATTTACTATTTAGGGTAACTTGTTGATCACAGCATTAGGGACTGTTAGTGGTGTATTACAAACATTCTGACATTTAAGTATATAGGTAATAGTCAATTTATAACACTCATGATGGTTCTCTATAGTGTCACACAAACGTTTGTTCAATATTTAAATTGTTGAAACATGGCAACAAACGGGGAGATGCTAATGGGTTTTTTCATGTTGCCCTACTTGCTTAAACAATTTAATTTGAATTAAAGAGATTTGTTTGTACATTATAATGTAAACAAAGACAGTGTATGGATTTCTTTCTTTCGTCATTGGGTCTCTTTAATTTTTTCTCTGTAAAATTTGGAAACATCAAATTTTAGTGAGTAAAGTTATAACTTTTTATTAATGAGACTTTTGTTCAGCTACAGAATTTAGAATTAAGGTGATAATTAGTATGTAAATAGTACACATGTACAAAAATGTATGTGAAGTTGAAACTCAACTGAACAATATCTGCTGAATATCAGAAGAAAAATAAAAAATAAGAAGTTGATTCTATTACAACATCAGTGTTAACTCATCAACCCCTGAAAAACAATGGAGTCTTCTATAAATCAATAACTTAGAACAGTCCAAATATGTGTTTAGGGGTGAATGAGTTAAGTAGCTACAGGTATGAAACATTATGAAACAGATACATGTATGTAGTTTTGACAATTTTAAATATTACACCCTATTTAAACTGACATTTTTTGTCATCCATCATAATATTCATCTCACAATTGAGAAGTGCTGTGTTTGATCCCAATTTTGTCCATACTCAAGCAGGGATTTTCGAACAACAACAACAACAACTCTATTTCAAACTAAACAGTCAGATTATTAAAATGTATACAAGTACAAAAATGCACATGTAGTTCAAACATTTCAAATTACCTGTACATGCACATACATGTACATATAAGCAGGTTATAAATACAACAAAATTAAAAGAAGAATTGTATACAAACACACACATTAGCAAAGACATGAAAGACATTCGGATGTAAATAAAACATAAAGTGTAAACACAGGTAGGGAAGTATTCAAACATACAAGGTGTAGGTATTGATAAATGTTAACATACAAATACATGAAAATAGGCTGTAGAAATTTTGTCTTTACATATATTAGGAGGAAGGGAAAGTTTAAGTCGATCATTAAACAAACAAAATGTTTGTAAACATATAGCTCTGTTTAAATGAAGATTTGACAGGAAAACTGGATCTCTTCCATTGAGATATATATACCATGGACATTTCTAATATTAATTAAAAACTTCTTTTATACTAGTTTGTCTTGCCAAGAATTTTTCACCAATCTAATTAAAAACAGATCTCTCACCACATCTGTTTTGTCAAGTAGAGACTCTAACGAAAACCTGTTAAGGGATCTCTCACCACATCTGTTTTGTCAAGTAGAGGATCAAATGAAAACCTGTTAAGGGATCTCTCACCACATCTGTTTTGTCAAGTAGAGACTCTAACGAAAACCTGTTAAGGGATCTCTCACCACATCTGTTTTGTCAAGTAGAGGATCAAATGAAAACCTGTTAAGGGATCTCTCACCACATCTGTTTTGTCAAGTAGAGACTCTAACGAAAACCTGTTAAGGGATCTCTCACCACATCTGTTTTGTCAAGTAGAGGATCAAATGAAAACCTGTTAAGGGATCTCTCACCACATCTGTTTTGTCAAGGAGAGGATCTAACGAAAACCTGTTAAGGGATCTCTCAGCACATCTGTTTTGTCAAGTAGAGGCTCTAATGAAAACCTGGTAAGGGATCTCTCACCACATCTGTTTTGTCAAGGAGAGGATCTAACGAAAACCTGTTAAGGGATCTCTCAGACCACATCTGTTTTGTCAATTAGAGGCTCTAATGAAAACCTGTTAAGGGATCTCTCACCACATCTGTTTTGTCAATTAGAGGATCTAATGAAAACCTGTTAAGGGATCTCTCACCACATCTGTTTTGTCAATTAGAGGATCTAACGAAAACCTGTTAAGGGATCTCTCACCACATCTGTTTTGTCAATTAGAGGATCTAATGAAAACCTGTTAAGGGATCCCTCACCACATCTGTTTTGTCAAGTAGAGGATCTAACGAAAACCTGTTAAGGGATCTCTCAGTCCACATCTGTTTTGTCAAGGAGAGGATCTAACGAAAACCTGTTAAGGGATCACATATGAGTGATTTCTTGTAGTTGTGTCATAATGGACCAATAAAACGGTGTCTTACAAGATCCTGAATTTGAAAGCTTATCAAATGGCAAAGGGTTGTAACTCATTTTATAATAAAGAAATCTTTAGTCCAGAGAGTCCACAGAATTCATTTAGAGTATCTTTAATTTGGTGATTCGATTGTATCCTACCGTGTAGGTTAATTATGGAATAATAAATTCTCTACTTCAGAGCTTTAGTGTTTTTAGTGTTGTGTTGTTTAAAATGTTCATCTTTAACATTTGCAGGGATGAAAGAATTGTCAAAAACTAAATGCCCTTAATTGTGTTTGATATACTTAAAAACAAATTTTTGTTTGACAGACAAGGGGGGTGACATTATATGTATATATATATATATATATATATATATATATATATATATTATATGTATATATATATATATATATATCTATTTATATATATATATATATCTATTTATATATATATATATATATATATATATATATATATATATATATATATATATATATATATATCATTCTTTTGTGTAGCTACTCGCTTTCATTCCTGCATTTGATAAACTTTCATATTTTAACATTTTCATTGGTCAAACATTTCACACCTACAAGATCACTCACTTGTGACCCCATAGCAGATTTGAATTCATTCTCTACATGTATGCCACATCAGAAAACGGGAGCGTTGAGAGGTCGTTTTGTAATTAGATTAGATCTCACCAGCTGTAGGTGACATATACCACACATTTTTACCAACACTTGAGGTGGTCTAGCAGTAGATCATTCGACTCACAAACGGAAGTTTCTGGGTTGGGTTCCAGGCACCTGTCCAGGTCATTACCAAAGACTTCAAAAAATGATAGTGACTGTTCCTTTGTCAAGTGCTTGGCATACAAAGTGAATATTAAAGATCTTATGATTGAAGCATGAACCTGATCAGGTCCTTTGTCACAGTATGCATGCCATGGCAGGTAAAACAACTCTCACTGCATTACGGTCAGTCCATAGCACAGGTCAAAATTTGAGTTATATCACCTAAAACTGGTGACATACAAGTAAGTGAAAAAATTCTTGGCAGTATGTATAAAACAACAATCAAATAAAAATCTACATTCAGTGTACATAATTGTAGTACATGTATAGGTACGTGTACACCATTGTATTCTGTTCAACTTGGCAAAAGGTGAAACAAGATCAATACCCACATTTTTAAAAAGACTGGTGAAAGCCAGCCTATATCTAATTAAAGAGTTACCACTCATGTTTTACAAGATTTATTGACTTAGGTCCTTGTACCTTATAAATGATCTATAGGACTTTGTAAATATATACAATGTAAATTCACAAAAAAAGATGTACATAAAAGCAACAATAATTTCGGTATTTATTTTGCCAAAGTAACCCACAATGCATTAGCTTACTGTACACAATGGTCTCGAAATAATGAAAATTATTCATCATCATCCAATTTTCTTTTTGTGTGTATATGTTTATGTGTGCATTGGAAAATATCATTAAAATTATTTATCTAATGTGGCACAACCAAGGTTTGTAAGTACATGTACATTGTTGACATGAGTTAAATTGATAATTTTAATATTTTTTAAGTACTTATTTCCTTCTCTCCCTGTGGAAAATACGGCCATGGACAAGTCCACTTCATTTAGACCTTAATCCTGAGCCGCTTTCCTTGCATTCATCCATGTTTTGAAGCCTATTTCTTTCAGCTCTCTCTCCACAGTTCTTCTCCAATTCTCCTTTTATTTGGTCTACCTCTCTTGCATATCTTATTCTTCATTGGTACCTCTGCTGACATCTTCTATCTCCTCTCCTGCAGCTCTCATCACCTGATTGTTGTTCACATTAATGCACATGATTTTCGTAAGGCATTGACATTATTTAAAGGCCGGTTGATCTTGCCTATTTACATCAGTCTACTTTCCTCTGCATTTGTTTTTCTGGCACAGGATACACATAGTAATGCAGTGTCATCTGCATAGTCAAGATCATCTAGTTTTGACATCATTTTTTAAGTACATGCATATGTAATTAACTCATACAAACTTTCTTACTTATTTATAAAAAAAATTAAGTTCAAAGTTCAAATAAAGTTTTTTGGGGTTGGGCACTATATATACACATACTTTTGGATGATTTGTAATATTTTTTTGTAATATTGGCCTAAATGTAAAAATAAGACGGTCGTGTGGTTTTTTGTGGGTGTTTTGTTGTTGGGTTGTTAGATACTGTTGTGGTTTTTTTGTGATTGGGTGTGTATATGTTTGTGTATTTGTCGTTGGTTAATTATTGTGGTGCTTTTTGGTTTGTGTGTATCATTTGGTGTAGTTGGTTGTCGTATTGTGGTGTTTTTTATTTTTTTAGTTTTGTGTTAGGGTAATTTATGTCTGTAATTGTGTTGTAGTAGTGTGGGTATGTTTTTTGTATATGTTTGTGATTTTTAGGTAGTTGTGTGGGTTTGTGTGTTTATGTATTGTGTAAGTGTTGTGTTTTTTGTAATGTTGGGTTTAATTTATGTATGTTAATGTTATAGTAAGTTTGTGTGTGGTGTGTTGTTTAGAGTGTGTTATTTTAGTTAGGTTTATTTGTGTTTGTGTAATGTTGTTAGTTTGTGAATTGTATGGTTGTTGTGTTTTTGGTTTTAGTTTTGTGTGTCTTTAATGTGGTGGGTGGTAGTTCGTGTGTTAAGTTTGGTGTTGGGTTGGTTGTAATATTTGGTTGTGTTTGTTGTATTGTTGTTTTGTGTATTGTGTAGTCATAGGGTGTTTTGTGTTTTTTCGTGGTAATTCAAAGGTTCAAATAAAGTTTTTTGGGGTTGGGTTAATGTTTTTTTGTTGTGGGGTGTATTTTGTATGTGTGTTTATAAAACCTGGCACTATATATACAAAGTGTGTGGTTTGGTTTTGTGGTTTTTTTTTGTTTTTTGTTGTTGGTTTTTTTGGTTTTTTGTTTTTTTTTGTATGTTGTAAATGTTTGATCATTGGAATTTTTTTTTTGTAATATTGGCCTAAATGTAAAAATAAGACGGTCCAATGTAAACTTAACATAGATAAGTACATACCACTTCATTTTACAAGTTTACCACTATAGTGTTGACAAGTGTTATCTGTCGTAATACCCTCTAAATGGAGATCTCTAATTTTCTTCTTATTGTTCTTACTGAAGTGTCAAATTGTCCAATAAAAATTTCTAAAATTCCAGTCTCACCTGTCTGGAAATCTCACTTGTCATATAAACATGAATCTATTTAATGATTTTGTGTCAGGAAATTGTTAATATCTATCGGAGAATTTAATTGAGCGATCATTTCGACGCTTTGTCTTGTAATCTGGGTTTTATGGAAAGTGATACAACTTTGATCTTTCTTTTTGTCGCAAATGACAATTGCTACCCCACTGAGTTGCAATTGATGTTTGCATGTTTTTTTTATATTTTATGTTTTGAATTTTTAGATACACAATCTCTTTAATGGCATTTCAAAAAGGTTTGGGGAAATTTATTCTCACTAAATGTCTGAAGTTTTCAAATTAAAACATTCATTAAAATTACAGTTAACACTGTCACCCCTAAAGACACATTTGGACTGGTCTAAGTCATTGATTTACAGAAGAGTCCATTATTTATTAGGGGTTGATGAGTTAAACACACACACACACACACGACACACACACACACACACACACACACTCACACTCACACACACACACACACACATACGACACACACACACACACTCACTCACTCACACACACACACACACACACACACACACACACACTACTCATCATGGTATCATATGAAAGAATTGAAGAATGTGTTTTAGAACTGTTTCAGTCAAGACATCAATGAATGTACAGTAAAACCTGCTATAGTGGCCACCTCTATATATGGATTGCCTGTCTATAAAGGCCAGTTTTGAAAAGTACCATGACTGCATACTTAAATAACTAAATTAAACCTGTGTATAAGGGTCACCTGCATATAAAGGTAAATATTTTCTGGTCCCTTGGGTGGCCCCTATTTACAGGTTTTACTGTACTTAACTGAATATGAAGAAGTTGTCATTTCTTTGTCATTATTTTTTGTTCTTTGTTAATTACCTGTATCATGTTTATAAATACACTTGAGTACAAGGTTTTCAATTGTTTTTTACTGGAACATGTAGATAAACAATAATTGAAGATAACTAACATAACTAACATCACGTACATGTATCATTTGCACTTCCATATATATATATATATTAGTATTAATCTTGTATTAAGTGCAAAGTGCTTGGATATAGAGTTAGTCCTTGAAAAGTGCTTAAAAAACAAAAATACCCTTCAAAAGTGCTTGAATTTAATGCAAAATGCTTGATTTATTTCATCATAGTGCTTAAATTCTGCTACTTGCATATTTATTAAGCACTACAGTAAGACTTTTGAATGTAGAAAAATTAGCTCGATCATAAAGACCCTTCACCAAGTATAATACAATTTGAGTCAAGCATTTTTGTGATGCTATACTGCTGGATCTATTTTAAGTGTTTGGTGGAACTCTTGTTAGTATTTTGAGGACTGCCATTATAATGTGAAAGAACTTGCTGTCAGAATATCTTTTTTATCTTGTTTTGGCTTGCAAGGTCTTGATAGTTGCCCATTGAAAGTGCTTGAAAAGTGCTTGAAAAACACAATGAAATGTCCAGGAAAAGTGCTTGATTTTTTTTTCATTGGTTGTATGAACCATATTAGAGCATTGTGCGTGCATCAAACCATGAAGTCTCTCACTTCTAGTGAGTGCAGGCTCCAATCCAGCTTCACAGGAATCTTAAGCTAATTTAGTGACCACGTTTGCCAGTTTACTTGTGGAAGGTCGGTGGTCTCTCTTCAAGTACAAAATGTACAATTGTAACCGGGTTCTCTGTTCTAACATTAAAAACTCATGCAGAGCCATCAGTCATCACATAACTGAAAAATTGTTTAGAGTGGCATAGAACATCACTCAAATAAACAAATCATTGACTTACATAATATATATTTTGTTCAGCTTACTTTACAGCTTACAATAAATAGGAACAATAATCGACTGTATCGCTGGAAAATTTTTGCCCTTGGTTATTTTTGCCCTTTTATGACATAAAACATATTCTCCGGGTGTAGCAGCCAATTCTTTACCCACTGCTGAAACTTTCCCTGGGGGAAAAACTGGCTAGCCAATTCTTTCCCCGGGGAAACTTTTAGACGGGGAAAGAATTGGCTACTACACCGGTCTTACATTAGACATATATCACCATAGTGTCATGGATGACATGAATGTCCTTGCTTCATTTATTTACATTGAACATTTATTTCACCTTCAGTTAAAATTCGCCCTCTCATCTAAGGGCAAAAAATGGCGAAAATTGAATGGGAGTGAAAATTTCCAAGTATAGGTCTACAGTATGTAATTTTTATTCTTCAACATACATGTATATACATATATCATTTATATGTCCTCTATATACATAGGTAAAATTTTGTTACCAATTTAACTCATTGACCCCAGAAAAACAATGGACTCTTCTGTAAATCAATGATTTAGGCCAGTTCAATTGTGTCTTTAGGGATGAATGCGTTAACTTGCAAATATGTATCATTGTCATTAGTGGCACAAATTTGTCAACAACTTGATCCAGCATTGTCTATGAATAGATTTGTTAATATCAGATACAACTAATAATAAAATAATTGTCTTTGAAAGTTACAAAGATGACATTTTTTGGTATAGTAATACATGAACAATGGTAATCTAAAAATGCAGAACTTTGCATTCTTTAGAATTGTTCACAGTTGATTCTCCGTCAAGTTGGATCAGAGCCCATTTCAATTTACACTTAAGGTTTCATGTTGACTGTGATACTTGTATTTCACACATCAAGAACTATTTACAAGTTTACATAACATTTCATATGTTACATACATGTAATCATTTTTATAACAAACATGTAGGTTATATATATATATATATATATATATATATATATATATATATATATATATATATATATATATATATATATATATATATATATATATATATATATATATATATATATACATACACTTGTTTCAGTATTTTGTGGGAACTTATTTTTCACATATTTAATGTACAATACATTTTCATCCTGTTTTTACTATATGTGCATGTACATGTATTGATTCTAAGTTAAGGCAACTTGTAAATAAGCTAATTGTCACATTTTATCAGGGGCCTCCATGGTCGAGTGGTTAGAGCATTGTGCTTCAAACCATGAAGTGTCATTTACACCTCTAGTTGGCACAGGTTAGAGTCCTGCTGGAACCTAAGCTGATTGGGGGGGGGGGGGGGGGGGGGAAGTTTGCAAGTTTACTTGCAGAAGGTTGATGGTGACTCTTCCTGCATGGGTACATTATAACTCTGGAATTTCTCCTCCAACATTAAAAACTGGCCGCCACCGTATAACCGAAAAATTGTTGAATGTGGCATAAAACATCATTCAAACAAAGGGTTTATATCATATACAAGCATTTAAACAAGTCTTCCATTATCAGATCTGTTCCTTGCTCATGCAAGAAGTGATTGCAGATAATTTTGACAGGTGTAGACAACACTCTGATTGATTGAAGTGATCCAATACATATACCAGCTACATGTAGTACATGTAGCCGTACATGTAGTGGTAGAACTGACCCAGTACTGTATTAATTCATCCTAATATTGTTTAGTACATTTGCATAACATTGAATAATTGACTTAAAAATAGTGATCAACAAAATCAGTTAACATGTAGCTGAATTAACCTTTAGTCAGTGATATAAAGTATTTAACACCTTAAAGGACTGTACGTATAAATGTAGTACTTAAATGGGTATTACAGTAAGCAGAACATTTAATCTGATTTATTTTTCTATAATTAAATGGTCGCAGTAAATCAATTTCTTTCCCATTGGTAGCAAACGCTAGTACATAATGTACTAATAATCTTGGCTGACCTACTGCATGTTCTATATTGTAGCACTTATACATTGTACATTTGAAAATTAAGAGTTACATGTACAGGTACCATCTTAAAAGATTTGAATGTCAAATTGTCCATAATCTACAGAGATTTAAGCTGCCCGTTCATAAAATTTCATTAAATTTTTATTTATAATTTTTTACCAATAATATTTTTGTTGACAGAGTGTGGATGTCCAGGTAGAGCGATGGTAAAAGCACATGCTAATGTGACCCAGTTTTGATCCTTGTGCATTGTTGTATTGGGCAGGGTAGCTACATGTAGTACATGTATGACAGGTGGTCTGTTTGTTGCCCCGACAGAAGCATATGTTTTTTTTCTAGATCTATACATATTTTTCCTCCTATAATAAGCACCCCCACATGAATGTCAACATTTAAGAGTCAGTGGGAGATGATATGAATTATATTAAATTATTTAACATAATTTTTGAGTCATTGTGAAATATATCATTAAAGTTGTATAACCCATACAGAAAAATACCATATAATTATGAGATTTCAGTGATTTACATTCTTTAAATTAATTCAGTTTTGTTTCACTGATTACGTAATTGACATCAACATAAGTAACTAATATTAGTATTACGCCAAAAATTTTGACTCTACTGCCAAACATTATTTATGAACAGTGAGCAGTAATAAGTTGCTCTAGCAGAGATTTTAAATCATCTGATTTCAACATACGAGATTCCACTTTGTGTGTGGAGGGTTGAAATATTACTTTACCATAAACTTATGTGCTTGCTTATTACTTAATGAGTTGAAAATAATTACATAAACCAAAATAAACAACTAAAGTGCCGATATTTTTTCTCCATGGATTTTGTGTAACGTAAAACAAAACACACAAAGTATCATAAAGTCTGTATACAATGCTGTCAAATGATTTTGCACACCTAAGACTTCGATCCCAAACACTGGATACGACAAATGGCAAACAATCATAAAATCAATGCAACATAAATGAATCACATTCGCTTTTTCCAGTTTTTTGACAAAAACATGTTACTTTGTTTGAACAAATTCCTGTAAACTGAAAAACAATCCACAAACATCCTGTTCTAATCCGAGATCCAAATGTCACATGATTTTGAGCACTGTTTAGTTTCCACATGGCTGAAGATGTAAATCAAGTATGGTGGTCCATATTCCGTCATACTATCTGATTTTTAAAAATTTAATATGATTACAAACGGGATGGAAAAGTTGTCATACACCAATTTAGAGCTTGTAAAAATTCTGCTGTCAACTTGCTTCTCGATTATGAATATTTATTATGAGCTAAATATTGTCATGATGACGTAGATGTAAGTGATGCTATAGCAGACCCTGAGGCTCAAAATGGGGTAAAACACTTGTGCAACTTTACATTTTGGATAAAAATAATTTATTTCATATGTACATGTAATAGCAATACAAATTTTTTATTTAAAAGGGTTTATTAAGATGCAGCAAAATTCTCATATGTTTGAATGTGTTGGGATGACAGAAGCATGGATGTGCAAAATCATGTGACATCCCAGTATATATCTGGTACAGTGGAACCTGTCTTATGAGGCCACCCCATCTCCTACTCAAATGTGGTCTTACAAGACAGGTGGTCTCTCGAAAGAGGTTTTATCTAAAGGATTACTTAACCATGTGGTTTTGAAAATATGGTCTCAAAAGACAGGTGGTCTTTTATGAGAGTGAAAATTATAAAATTTATAAAAATTTATGAAATTCTTTGAAATAGCAATTTTAACTCATCAACCCTGAAAAACAATGGACTCTTCATTAAATCAAGGACTTAGACCAGTCCAAATGTGCCTTTAGGGGTTAATGAGTTAATACAAAAATGATGAAAGTCCATTAGATTTTTATTCTGACAGTCAATTTCAGTGATTATATATTTGTACAAATGTCACAGGGGTTGTAAAATATGGTGGTCCAAGTTCAGGACCCGATGTTTCTAATTATAGGTGGACTAGCTGATAATTATGTACCAGTAGTTTGTTGTACCAGTATAAATATTAAGAGACATGGAAATATTTCAACCTCTGCTGAAATGTCTGTAGGACTCGATATTATTATACATCATCACACACAATTTCACATTTGTATGGCCACCCGCAAAAGTCTGTAAAGAAGTCACACATTCTGACTTCGTTCTATTGAGGGGAATAGAATTTTATCTCTTACGTTCTTTTTGTTAACCTTGGATCATATTAAAAACACCAGGAGATGTGGACAGGTAGAGATTTACATTTGTTTATTCACCTATAAAAGCTCTTTATACAGTTACAAAATAACTTAAGCAGTGTTTTATGAATGGATTTTAACCAAGATATATCTACCTGTTCTTGTGTATACATACACAAACAAACAAACAAATAAACATTGATCCAAAGAATTTAAAAATCTTAAAACCCCTCAGTCGAATAAATTGGATTCCAAAAATATTTTGTATGCATGGCCGAGAACAAAGAGTATATATAGCATCGTATCTTTGCAAAATATTTCATTTATTGTTTATCTGCCTAAACTTTAAAAAAATTAGAACTTTGACTGAATTTTTAAAATTTGTATCTGAATAGATCTATACTACATTGTACAACTGAAAAGTTGACTTCAAAGTTTTAGACATTTTGTATAGTGTTTTGATGTGTATCATTATTCACAATGCTGATACATCAGACAAAAGATGTTTGATGCATTTTGAAGCTTTTGCTTTCTGTAAATTTCTTGTGTTTCGGAAGCAAATTAAGGGGGACTCTTATGACTAAAAACTACACACACATGCCCCAATTTTCAACACCTATGTCTATCTTTGCAAAAAAAAGTTAAGCCCTCCCCCCTAGCCCCCTCGGTTCCAACGCCTATGTTGTGTTTCCTATAAGACTCTTGTGAGTAAACCTACTAATCATTTACAAATGTAGCTCAAAACAGATTTAAGGTGGAGGGGGGGGCACCGTGCAGGAGTGGTTAGAGCGTTACATTTTAAACCATGCAACGTCTCACCTCTGATCAGTGCAGGTTCAAGCCCAGATAGAACCTAATCTGATTTTTGAGGAAGTTTGCCAGAAAGTTACTTGAAGATTGCTGGTGGCATCTCCTCGATCCACCATTAAAAAATTGGCCACCACCATATGACTGAAAAAAAGTGTGGCATAAAGCACCATTCAAAATTAAAAAAATTCCTGTAAATCTCTTCTGTTTCCTATAAGACTCTTTTGGCCACCATGTTTACAAATGTTACTCAAAACAAATAAACAGTGAAACTTGTATATATGGTGACCTCCTTAGGGACACAAGAAAACTGGTCTTTATAGGGAGGTGATCTTTATAGGGAGGTGGTCTTTATATAGAGGTTGATTTGTACACAAAAGGTACTATCAGGAACAGCAAAAAATTGTTTTTGTGACCAGATGGACTTTATTCACAGGTGTTCCCTAAAGCAGGTTTTACTGTACATATATAATACCTACTGAGAATATACTGGAATTATAGACACTCAAAATGAGGTCATCATGAAAATTATTTGTTCAAAGTTCAAATGTTTTATGTGCTGGTTTCAAGGGTTATAGAAGTGGGTTGGCATAAAATACATGTATATACCTTTTAGATTTTCTTGTAATTTTTGTATGAAAATTGTGATTTTTCCCAAAAATAAAAAAAGGAAAATGGACATAACAACTTGAAAAATTTAGGATTAGAATTTTTGTGGGTTGGTTTGGTCGCATCAAAAATGTCTTTTTTTCATTACACACAAATTTTTATCATGTGCATTTGTATGTACATGTAAGTTAACAAAAACAAAGTTTTTCATAGTTTTACATAGAATTTCTAAATTTCACACAGAACCAAGGTTTCTCATAGTTATACATGTACAAAAATTTTACACAAATTAAAAAAAAAATATTGTAAATAAAAATTATTGTATATATATATATATATAAATATGTATGTACTTAATTATAGAGGACTTGAATGGAGGTAAGTATTTACAATGTATAAATTTACTAATTAACAGGGTTATGTCCCTTGAACATGGAAAGAAAAATAATAGAATATGAAAACTTTTACTTATAGTGTAGTTATTTATGTTTAATATGTGGTTAGTATGTCATACTTTTTTCGTAGTCTCAGGGTGTAGTTTTACATGTAGTAGAAAGATACTAGTAAAGTCACATTTTAACACACAAATTACATGGTAAAGTGTACGTTTCTAACTCCTTGACTCATCAGTCCCTGCGGTTACATTTAGACTTGCCCAGAGCAATGAATAGTCTGGTCTACTGTCATAATTTAGGGGTGAACAAGTTCATATTGCATTTAAAATTATCATAAAATTTTGATTCTAAATGATACACCCCTCAATTGTGATAATGAACTTAACCCATTCCTTGAAATGGGCAGGTACAAATGTGACTTTAGGGGTTGATAAGTTAATATTACAAATATATGTTATATATCTATATAATATTGAAAGAAATTGAAGTATATACTGGTATCTAGGTTCTTCATAACTCTTAATTATCATTCTACTAACAGAAATAGTAAAATAAAAATCCCATTTCATTTATATTTATATCTCTTACTTAGACTTCTTTGTATACCAATGTCTAGGGCTATTCCAGGCTAATTATATAAATTTACCTAAGGGTCATGGTACTCCGGTGGTGTAAATTTCCAGAATTTTGTAAAATCATCTAGCGTGTTCATTATTCACAGTCAATGTTATAATTGTGATCATTTTTGTGATTGTTACAGAATCAAGGCTAATGTTATAATCATAATATCATGTGATAATCAGAGAATCACAGCTGATGTTATCATTGTAATCACATTTGTGATTGTTAGATAATCCTAGCTGATGTTATCAATTGTAATCATGTTTTGATTGTTAGAGAATCACAGTAATATAATTAGTTATAATTGTAATCACATTTGTGATTGTCAGAGAATCACAGCTGATGTTATAATTGCAATCACATTTGGGATTGTTAGAGAATCACAGAGCTCTGATGTTATCATTGTAATCACATTTGTGATTGTTAAATCATCCTAGCTGATGTTATCAATTGTATTCACATTTGTGATTGTCAAAGAATCACAGTAATATAATTAGTTATAATTGTAATCACATTTGTGATTGTCAGAGAATCACAGCTGATGTTATCATTGTAATCACATTTGTGATTGGCAGGAAATCACAGCTGATGTTATCATTGTAATCACATTTGTGATTGTTAGATAATCACAGCTGATTTTATAATTGTAATCACATTTGTGATTGTCAGAGAATCACAGCTGATGTTATCATTATGATCACATTTGTGATTGTTAGAGAATCACAGCTTATTTTATCATTGTAATCACATACATGTGATTGTTATATAATCACAGCTGATGTTATCATTATGATCACATTTGTGATTGTCAGAGAATCACAGCTTATTTTATAATTGTAATCACATACATGATTGTTAGAGAAACACAGCTGATGTTATCAATTGTAATCACATTTGTGATTGTCAGAGAATCACAGCTGGGCCTGGCACCATAAAACTCAAGAATTGCTTAAACTTGTCTAAAAGTTTAAATATCCAACTTTTATTCATCCTGAAATCTAATTGGCTGGGCAGGCCAAGTTGAGAATATTCTCAGACTTGAGCAAATTCTAACATTTTTTGGTGCCATGCCCTCATGTTATACAGTGAACCTTGTGTATAACGACCTCCTTAGGGACACCAAAAAAAAGGGACGTTATAGGGAGATTGTCTTTATACAGAGGTTGATTTGTTGACTTATGGTACTATTGGGGACAACAAAAAACGGTCTTTGTGACCAGGTGGTCTTTATACACAGGTGGTCACTAAAGCAGGTTTTACTGTAATTATAAAGATTTTGATAGTTAAAGGACAACAATTGATGCTTTGATTGTAGATCTACCATAATCAAATACAGTAAAACCTGCTATAGTGGCCACCTCTATATGATAGTCTATAAAGGCCAGTTTTGAAAAGTCCCTTTGATGCTTTAAACCTTGTATAGGGTCACCTGCACCAGGTCAATATTCTCTGGTCCCTTGGGTGGCCCCTATATACAGGTTTTACTGTACATCTGTTTGTAGAGATTGACTCTGTCTACAAATGTTACACCCAAGGTTAAAATCAGTACATGTATTTTGATTTCATTATGAAGTCGCACAAATTTATTTTTATGTAAAGTATTTTCAATTTAAAGTATATATTATAGGTGAGAGCATTTTTTCTGATCGTGGAGATAATTGCAATAGTATTTTAATGTTCCACTATGGAAATGTTCATGTATATAGCGTTGATGTAAAAGTGATACAAATTTAGCTATACAAACATAATAAAAACTTTTTATGTATTTAAGATTCTGTCGCCTATATATACAGACCACAAAATAACATGAGAGCGATCGTTCAGATTACTAGGAAGTTATGACAAATAGAAATCATGTAACCTCCTTTTAATTCTTGATATCTGTCAGTTCGTTTTTTTCATTTTTATATATAATTTTTTAGGACTTCTATATTATTGTTATCGTAACCTGTAGGTTACAATCATTCCTTTTAACGTAACCTCTAAATGGTTTACGATGATTTCTGCTATTTTGTGGCCTACCCGTAGATAAATGACAACACAGGTAACCAAGGCAACATCAATTCAATTAGTTATCTCGCATACATTTATATATACTCAGGTAACATTTTTAAAACTGAAAGTCATTGACTTACATACATGTATATACTAGTCAAAATAAGAAATATGTGACTGCAGTTGTTGTCTATAGAACCCGGGAGGTGACATCGTGGTGAAAAAAAAATTACTCTGTGCGAACAGAAAAATTATTGAGAAAAAATTTATTCCCTGCGAACAGAATAAAATGATTTGTAAAACTTGTTCGTTAATTGTTGTCAAATGAATAAAGTTTATTCTTTAAGTTCATAATTAAAATTGATGGTGAAAGAAAAAAACCCCAGAAAATCAAGTTAATACAAAGATGGTACAAGACCTTTGACATCCATATCATATGCATTGCATCGCAAAGCAGATTCCCTGTTCATGATATTAGAATTATTTACTAAATGTAAGACTACATGTAACATCAGATTTAAACTCGTTATGGACAAATCTAAATTAATTTACCATGTATACAAAAGTTGTACTTAAGTCAACACATTATCACACAGGTATGAGCAAAATGAAATCAATTTTCTAGTAGTATTGTTTGTTTGCTACAGAAAATGGACTTGGAACTTTATTGATGTATTGAAGCGATTTTTAATAGAACAATTTTCCATGTTTAAAACCATTTCAAAAACATCACTTTAGTTAATAAGTTAATCAATTAAATGTATTGCCGTATTTAAATAGATTGTTTTTTTTCATTATTATTGCCGTTTGTTTATCACATGATCTCGGTATTGATCAGAGCAAGTTTGACGTGTTACAGAGATGATATCAGTCCGTTTTCTTCCTAGTACAAATAATAAAAATGTACAAAGAGGAAGTGAACACTTTGATTAATGGGCGATATCAGTCAAGTGTTCAGGAAAATATCGTACAATAAATCAGCAACTAAGGTTTTTTTTGTGTTTAATTTTATTTCTTACATATGCAAAAATAAAAATAAAAATGTTTGATCTACGCTGACAGATTCATTCCAATATAGCATACATACCGGACCAGTGTGTGTGTGTGTGTGTGTATGTGTGTGTGTGTGTACATACATGTGTGTGTGTACATGTATGTACATAGTTGATACTAGAACTATTACCATAAAATGTTTACAGACTTAACTCATCAACCCTTGAAAAACAATGGAATCTTCTGTAAATCACTGACTTGGACCAGTCCAAATGTGCCTTTAGGGGTGAATGGGTTAAACTAGATAGTCTGTAAGTGGACTGTCCTTTAATAGTCCTATCTGAAATCACATTTTATAGGATATTTCAGCTGACCAAGCAGTGATGCTTTGACATGACAAACTAAAACTTGACACCTGGGCTTTAAGCACTGTAAATCTTTCACAAAATTCCCCCCCCCCAAAAAAAAAATTATCCTTGCTGTTTTTTTTTTCTATTATGAAATGTTACTATTTTACTAAAAGAAAATATCATTCATTACAATTTTTGGAAATACTACATCCCCAATTTTAGACTCATTGGATTGGCAAGTTGCTATACTGTATAGGACATCTTTGTGAGTCCCTTATGTAAACTACATGTGTATAAAATTCATGCAATAAATGTCAGATTTTAAGTTGCTTTTGGTACCAATGTTTTTCAATAAAATAATAGTGTTAAAATTCTAAAAAAAAATGACAAAAACGTAATTAAGTTCATGTTAGAATAAAATTTTGACCCTGCTCTGTGGGCTGACCTGGCTCAGTCGGTAGGGCATTCGACTCTTAATCGTGAGGTCGTGAGTTCGAGTCCAGCCAGCGGCAGGTTGGTTTCCTGTCCTTTGGATTGAGACAGTAAAAACCAAGGTCCCGTGTCACAGTAGGTGTCGGCACGTTAAAGAACCTTCAATGCTCAACGGCCGTAAGTGCCGAAGCAAAGGCCAGTATTTGACGCCCTTCACGGGCATTTGGTGACGTCTCCATATGAGTGAAAGATTCTTGAGTGGGAAGATAAACAACAATAAACAACAAAGAAGCACTGCACCAACAATGTGTAAAAGAGCTTTAATATTATGGTTTATTAGAATTTATCGTCTGACCATTTTACTCGTGCTTTCATAAATCATGTATCTGTACAATAGGATTGGTTGAGAATTGAAAGTTAAGTAAAATTCTTAAACTGGAGTAATTCTCTAGTTTTATAGTGTCAAACTCTACCCTCGCTTTTGATCATATAAGGCCATACAGAGATGGTCAGCGTTTAGGTAATGACAGAATTTTAATCTTGTTACCACTAGCTTTGGGATCACTGGGTCTCATTTATCACACTACAACACTGGGCTAATGCAACATACAATAAACTGTTCATTTAAAGTAATTGTTGAATATTAATTCTTATATTTCAATAATTTTTTTTTCAGAGGATCAATGCAAGACAGAAGAAGAATTACCTCCCTTGATGCTTGGTGAAGATTTCAAATGCAAAAATTTCTACCCAGAAAAGAATAAATACTTTCATCTTCATGGAGGTAAGATATTTGATAAATGAAATAATATTACTTTATCAAAATTGTTACTTTCCTGTGTAAATTACGGTGACCCTCTTATGGACACAACAAAACCAGTCTTTATAGGGAGGTGGTCTTTATATAGAGGTTGATTTGTACACAGATGGTACTATTGAGGATAGGAAAAATGGTCTTTATGACCAGGTGGTTTTTATACATAGGTGATCGCTAATGCAAGCCTCACTGTTGTTTGACATGAGAAACAGTCATACATTGTGGTAACCACCAGCCCCTGAAAAAAAGAAGGGACTCTTATGTAAATCTATGACTTAGACCAGTCCAATGTTGTCTTTAGGAATGAATGGGTTAATAAAAGAAATTCTCATAGTCAGACATTCAGACTGAAAACTTGTTTTCTTGCCTCAGAATCAAGAAACAATCATAGACTTAAGTCACCACTCTCTTCAATTCCATTTTCAAGTAAACTCCTAGTTAAGACTACAGCAGGAAAGAAAATGTTGCATTATAAATACCATTGTGATAATCTTTGGTACATTGTATATGTTGTGTCATCTGAGTTACCCAGTAAGCCTGGTGGCATAAAAGTGGAGAATTACCAAAGTCTCAAATTTGTTCTCGGCTTTGACTTATCCTATTATCTGCCTGACTAAGCAGGCCAAGTTGAGAATATTCTCAGTCTCATGTGAATTCTTAAGTTTCATGGTGCTGCCCGGTCCCGATCACTCATACTGTTTTAGTATGTATACTGTAGAATTTTGAAAAAAATTCACGTGGGTTAAAATTTTGTTGCATTTATAACAAATCAAATTTTTTGACATTAAATTTCACTGAAATAAAAAACATTTATTTATTGTTTTGTAAAGAAAACTACATGTATTAGCATTAGTAGGTGTAATTGATGTAAAATTTCGTAGTGGTTTTAATTCCGAAGATAAAATGAAAAGAACAAAATAAACAAAACTAAAACCACAATGAAATATTTTATTTTACTGTATTTTGTTATTCTGATTGCTGCTATTGTATTTTTTTCAGGTATTGCAATTGATATGGAAACCGATGACATTTTACAAGCTCCAGATGGCTTTGTTGACCAGTACGATGACATTGTCACTGCTGCCGAGCAACAACTGGACAAAGTGCTGAATATGGAAACTCTTAAAGAACACTACGACATTCCTGTTGTTACAGTTGAGGGGAAAAAGTGAGCAATACTTATAACTTTTTACTATCTCTCAAGCATTGATATTCAGTAGAATACTTGTCCACCCCTGAAAAATAATGGACTCTTCTTTACTCAAGCAACTAGAACCTGCATTCTATCTGTGATTATAGTTATGGATTAGTCACCAATTTACCGGGATATTACTTTTTAACTTCAGTTATCATTTGTAAATTGTCAACACAACCATCTGTATACTAGCATTGTGTAGACAATAGTCTACATACGGTATATTTTGGATCATAAAATCTATAGAAGTGTCAATTTTGATGTAGAAATTACTTTGGCTCAAAAATCATCATCCGGATTACCCTTTGTAGTGTGGTTTCAGGTTACATCATCTTTGATCTTCAGGTTTGCAGGGCAACAGCTAATCCAATGATCCTTGTTGAAATACAGCCATCACACTTAGGTGTCTGTTGTTGTGCACTGTCACTGTTAAAGTTTCACATTAATGACCTAAAAAATCACATTGCAAATGTCATCTATACAGTCAAAACTCATTATGTCGAGATTGGTAATCTCAATTTACCCGGTTGACTCAAGATCAAGCGCCAGTCCTGGCAATTTTCCTTCTAAATTATCTTACTGAAAAAAGACCTGATGACTTGAGATCGGAAACGTGGAAAAAACTGCTAATGTCAATGTTAAAACACGGTCCCGTTGCTAAATTTCAACATAAAAGTGACCAATTATCTCGATGTAATTTTTTTTACATCTTCATTAAATTATCATGTGATGAAGATATGACTAGTACTGAAAATATGCCTTCTGTAACATTTTTTAGTACATGCAATAAATTAATAATTCTGATATACATGTAGGCCTAGAAGTTTTCTAGCAATTACCTCGATGCTCATGAGAGGAATCAGGATTCTATTTAGTGACGGACCTTTTAACTCAAGGACCCGTTTATCCTGATTTGTTTTTGCTTGGTCCCAACGACTTCGAAATAACGAGGTTTGACTGTACTTCGTAGTGAATATCTCCACAAGAATGGGCTTCTCTATTGTAAACTAAAGGGACTGGGCCTGGAGAGACCCAGAACTGAAAAAACATATACACAATGAACTTTTGTTATATATGTACTGTACCTATGGTATCATTATTTTTCAGTTTTGGAAAATAAATGTAATCAAAGATTTAAGTCTATTTTGGTCATGTATATGAATGCAAAAATATTTGTAAGCAATGCACTTGGATAAACATTCTTATATTTATTTGATATTTTTACTTTTACAGCTATTACGTGCTAATGCTGGAGTTTGAAACATTCTTCAATCCTAAGCAACCTTTGTGGATAAATGCTTACAACAGTAAACTCAGTGAACTGGAGAGAAAATACCTGCCTATACAGGACACACCAATAAATGATACATTTGTAAAATGCTTCGGTAAAAAGAAAACCACAAAGCTGAAGGCACGTCTTACTTATTTTTAGTAACTAAATGTTGTACATTAAAGGAACGTTAGCTATGTATTATTTCCATTTTATTTTATTTTTTACCACTTAGATTCATATGCGGTAATAAAAACGATATATACACAGGCATAACACTTCTTAAATTCCTATATATTTTGTGAAAATTGCTTGAGAAACGCTGGTTTGACACTTTTTCACTTGCAATTTATGAACTCAACCTTACTATTTGTATATGAATACCACACTGGACCTTACATTATTTTCACAAAATATATAAGAAAATAAGATTTTTTATGTTTGCATATAGATAGCTCTTACTTGTTATTGGTCATCAGAGTACAAGTAGTAAAAGTAGAAAAAAATGGAAACAATCATTTTTGATAAACACAGCTAATCCTCCATTAAGAATGTTAAATATTATCTATTTACCTGAAGTTATCATACTATTGTGCAGATTTTCATGGGTATGTTGAAAAGTTTATTTCTGCTTAAACTCACGTTTTTGGTTGTTAAATGGTGATCTGAATATATTTATATTGACTTAAAACAACAGGGAACAACCTATTATAGGGCCCCATTTCCAATGAAAAAAAATGCATTTTCCCTATTTGCAGTCGAAAAATTTCCCACTTGAAGTCAAATGACAATGTATTTGAAGTGCCTCTTGTATTTTCAAACAGTTTTGTGCAATTTTAGATTTCCCAATTTCAATCAGGCCAAGGTCCCATTCCCAAAATTGTGTGGAAAATCCTGAACAATATAATAACGATAAAGTCTTTAATTTGACATTTTTCTAAGTTTTATATAGGTTATAGCTTAGCTAATACCCCAGCTTAGCTACACCGCATTCATCTAAAAAGGGGAGATAATTTTAAAATAATACGGTCTACAATCAATGCTTATTTTTTTTTCAGTAAATACAAACATGTAATGATAGCAAAAGTAAGAAATATTATTTTAGTGATTTCATTGGATGATCATCTTTAGGGCTCAGATTTGTGGACAAGAAGTAACTTGTGGTTGTTGTAATTACACAAACAAGTTTATGGCAAGATTTCCATGAACCACAGATACAATCAGATCAGATAACATTCTAGATAGTTTCAGGCAAAGTTTTAAGAAGTAAACATTAAAGTCAACAATTTAATTGCATTTTGCCACTCTATTTATTTTAGGCACAACTGAGTGGACCAAAAGCAGCAGCCATTAGAGGTCTGGTTATCGTCTTTGTGCAGCTGTGTCGGAAACTGCTTGGTCAGCAACTTTCAAGGTTAAGCAAGCAGGATGAGCAAGGCCTATCACTGCTTCACCATGCTGCGATGAATAATCGTCCACAAATCATAGTCAGTCTGTTGCGACAGACGGTAGATATACATGCTCGTAGAAATAACATTCTTTCTACAGGTAAGGGGTGCCTTTATCTTCTTTTTAATAGAATTATTATATTTTGAGATTATGTACGCTGTATATTATGTGTGTACTAGATTTGTGTTAAATTTTATAATTAGGTTTTAGTTGCTCATTTATTGCTTTCTGACCATCATAAGATGGAATCTCTCATTGCTAGAGAAATTTAGTCTAGAGTTCTCAGTTTGGTTGAAAGTTAAATGAATTTAGAAACATTGTATCTTGATATATACTGTAGATAGTAGTGATTATAAATCAGTCTTAATGTTAGTAAATGCTTATGTTATTGGACCTTATAAAAAAATCTAGATCTGTATGTATTAGTTTATTCACCCATAGAAATTTGAAAACTTCTTAGACCATTCCCAATGATTAAGATGTAGAATGTTCTCCTCGCTGACTCAGGGTTTTCAGTTCATATCTGAATGAGACTTTCAACTTTTGAAAAGAAGTAGTGATATTCAATCTCTTGTCAAATTACTTGACATAAAAAAAGAAAGATAGGAGGGGCCCCCCATGGTTGAGTGTTTAGAGCCTCATGTTTTACAACATTAAGTGTCTCACCTCTTGTCAGTGCGGGTTCAAGTCCCACTGCAACCTAAGCTGCTGATATTGTGAGAAATTTTGCCAGTTTACTTGCGGCAGGTCGGTGGCCTCTTCCTGGTTACATTGTAAACAGGTTCTCTCCTCCAACACTAAAAACTGGATGCCACATGTGGTGACATATGACTGAAAAAATGTTGAGTGTGGTAAAAAACAGCATTCAGAAAACAGAAGATGGGACTCTCTGGATTGAGACTTATATCCAAGGACCCAAGTCATTGTAGGGGTGGCAAATTAATGTAACTATTTTGCTGTTGTTGTATTGTTGTTTGACGTCCCACTCAAGAATCTTTCACTCATATGGAGATGTCACCATATGCCGATGAAGAGCTTCAAATTTTGGCCAATGCTTGGCACTTACGGCCATTGAGCAGTGATTGTTCTTTAATGTGGTGACACATGGCCTTTGTTTTTATTGTCTCATCCAAAGGACAGGAAATTGACCTGCCGCTGGCTGGACTCGAACTCACTACCTCACGATCAAGAGTCGAGTGCCCTATCGACTGAGCCAGGCCAGATCAACTATTTTGTAATAGGCCACTAACACGGGTCATGACTACTGGCCATCAGTAGGTGATTTATCCATGTAAATGCACTTAAGTGATGAGATTTTTTTCCCAATTGAAGGAATTCCTTTTGTTTAAAATCTTGCAATGTTAAATCTTTTTTTTCTTTTTTTAAAAATTCCAAATCCTACAAAAGAACCATTTCCGCCCTTTTTCACCTTTCAGTGATCTCACACCTCTGTTCATCGTATAAAATAACACTCACCAACAGGCACTTCAAAATGTTTTTGTTATGTATTTTCCATAGATACCTGTAGCCATCCAATTTGTTCATATTACTCCCAAATCACGTTGCTACCTGTGTCATTTTAACTTGATTTTAAAGACTGGACACACACATATATTAGTATCATCAGCCCCCAAAAATGGACTTTTAGGTCAAGTTTTCTATTTTGTATATTACAAATGAACAGGTTTTCAAAAAATAAAATATAATATTTTTGCCTGCAAAATTGATCTGTGGAAACTGCAGTTTTAAAAATTGGAGAATAACTTTCTAATTTAAGATCAAATATTCAGTCACTATGTCTTTAGTCACATGATTTTCTTTTGATGTTTTTATATAATGTGTGAGCTTATATCTTGTTTATATAGTGATAAAATGCCTATTTCCTTCTGTCTTTTTACATGACACATTTTCCAGTTGTTTCACAATCACATGAAATCTGTGCTACGTAAATAAAAATTAAATTCCACCACTAAATTCACAGCTTCCTGTAAAACTTTAAATCACCTTCGCTGCAGTACTTGTTTGGACCTTAAGAGTAAATTGGATATATATAAGAATATCAAAGGCAATAAATTCAGCATTTAAACTGAAAATCAGATAAAACAACTATTCCGGTACAAAGATAGTACTTAATAAAAGAAAAATGTTCATTTATCCAGAAATTGTGTAGAAAGGAGACCAGCGTTAGCAATGTAGTATAGAAAAACGTACCTGTAGGTGATTAGAAATAGATTTCTGATTTTAGGTGTGGTAATTTAACTTCAGAAGGTGTAAGTAAATCAACTTTATCTTTGGTGTAAATTTCACAAAACTTCTGTGAATGGAAATTAAAAAAAAACAAAATGCTAACTGTTTATATTGAAACTGACGAGTATGGTTGTCAGTTTAGTTCTTTTGTTTGTTACTGAAGTGTGATGATATCGGTATTTGAAGCAATGTAATACTCGCTTCTCGCGGCTTGCGTATTGGAATTTAATTTGCCAAATGCATTTTGTATTGTTATATTGTCATGAAGCGTATTTTATTTAGATGTCTGATTGGTATTGCATGTTTCTTTATATGAATTCTTTTGAAGTTAAAAGATTTGAATCTAATTTTGGGTGGAAATTATTCAAGTTTCATTTAAGTGCTACAATTCAGTTAGGCATGATATATCTTGGTTCAATCAATTATACAGTTTCTATCATATAAATCCTTGATGAAAATTATTCCTTTCTCTCTCTCTCTCTCTCTCTCTCTTTCTCTCTCTCTCTCTCTCTCTCTCTCTCTCTCTCTCTCTCTCTCTCTCTCTCTCTCTCTCTCTCTCTCTCTCTCTCTCTCTCTCTCTCTCTCTCTCTCTCAAATTACAATGGCAATTGTATTGAATAACTATCTGAATCCAGGAAAAAAGTTTGGATTTAAGAATGGTAATGTTAAAATATAGTTTTGCATTTTTTTGTGCTAATATACACACACATTTCAGTGATGTTTTGTACATATTATGATGATGTTTTCACCCTTTTGATATTTTACACAAATTTTGATGATGTTTTCCACACAGGGGGACAAAGTGTATCAGGAGGTGGTAAAGGAAATTCCAATCGCTCTGTTCTACTCGAAATGTGTAATTAAATTTTTCCATGTCATCAGTTTCATATTATTTCAATTGACCTCACCAATTTCTTTTCACCATTCTCCTACCTTTTGGCTTTATGAATTGTATTACTCTTTTACATTTCCATTATAGGAAAACAATATATTTTGTTCTGTTCAGATTATTCTTAATTCTTTTGAAATAATTTTCTGTTTCTTAACTAAATTTATATTTTAAATGCATGCATAATTTGAATTGCCTCTTATTTATTTTATTTTATATATTAAATTAACTCAAGTTTGTACATCTGTATGGTATTCATTGTGTAGGGAAATGACCAATCCAGTTGTATCCAGTTTTGTTCTGTTTCAGTTATCTCCCCTCCCTCTATTCAGTTGTGCTGTTTTTGTTGTGAAAATGAAAATTTGATTGACATAATGAAGTGAAACATAATCTCTTTCATTCTGTCAAATTTTGTGATAATTGAAGATGTTATAACTTATTCATCATATTCCATTAATTTGTTTTGTCAAATATAGGCGAACGTGAAACTCGCCAAAAAGCAACAGGTAACACAGCATGTCACATATCGTATGATAAAATCAAGGATGATTATTTGTGATTTTTGATGTTGTACAAAGTCAGGCTAGAAAAATTGGCATGCAGATAAATCTATGAATTCTTTTCTTCACCTGTAAATATTTCGAAGGATCTAGAGAACTTAACTTACACACACGTATAGTACTTGTTTTTTGAACTGATATACCTGTCAAGTCATGTACATTATATGCATGCAGAATAGGAAAAAAAATCATATATATATCAACTGCACACTTGCATGTAGAATGTAAATATAAGAAATATTCCGTATGTAATTGTAAATAGGTATTGAATGAATGGTCCTGCATGTTATATATATGTAATAATCCACTGCATGTGAAATGTAAGTCGTGATATTTATAAGCACTCTGAGTATTTAAACAAGTTTGAGAATGCGTTCTTTTAATACAATGTAAGTAGATAGAAAAGTCGGATATTTTTATATACCCATTCAACAGACTTGAAAATACTTTTTTGACAATAAAACAGATTCTGTCTTTGGGATTGTAAATGATAGCTGAAAAGACACATAAGACAGAGCAAGTGAAAATTGTTGGTTTTCATAAACTTTCCAATTTGTAATGACTTTCATCAGAAGATTGCTCATAGCCACCTAGTCACACAGCGTCTGTCCTAAAAAACAGGAAGTATGGGGATATAATCTAAGATATACCTAAGTATGATGGAATTTAAGACATACCCTAGTGGGATGGAATCTAAGACAAAACTAAGTGCAGGATGGAATCTAAGACATACCTAAGTGGGATGGAATCTAAGACAAAACTAAGTGGGATGGAATCTAAGATGTACCTAAGTGGGTTGGAATCTAATATGTACCTAAGTGGGATGGAATCTAAGACATACCTAAGTGGGATGAAATTTAATATATACGTTATTGGGATGGAATCTAATATGTACCAATGTGGGATGAAATCTAAGATGTACCTAAGTGGGATGGAATCTAAGATGTACCTAAGTGGGATGGAATCTAAGATGTACCTAAGTGGGATGAAATCTAAGATGTACCTAAGTGGGATGGAATCTAAGATGTACCTAAGTGGGATGGAATCTAAGATGTACCTAAGTGGGGTTGAATCTAAGATGTACCTAAGTGGGGTTGAATCTAAGATGTACCTAAGTGGGATGGAATCTAAGATGTACCTAAGTGGGATGGAATCTAAGATGTACCTAAGTGGGATGGAATCTAAGATGTACCTAAGTGGGGTTGAATCTAAGATATACCTAAGTAGGATTAAATCAAAGTTGTACCTAAGTACCTTTGTCAAATACTCAGAATTTTAAAAATGACAGTTAAGAGTCTTTTGGATCTGAGATCTCCAAATAAAGGATCATAAGTAAAGGTAGGCATGGCTCACTTACCTTTTTACCCCCAAGTATCATAATGGTATGCTGTTTTCTTTATTGTATTAGGCTAGTCTGGTATGGTTAAAGGGTAGAAAGGGTTTAAGAACCCTCATGGTCCGTAGCAGTGGTTAAAATTTGTTGTACATCAAGCCTGTTACATGTATATATCTATAGTGAGTGAATAGTGGAAATATTGTGAGATATAACAAAACAAACAAGCAAACATTAAACTTTTATCAAGACTTCTTGACAAAAAAGGTGAAATGCCAAGGTTGTTTTGGGGTTTGGGGTCCAGTATTATGATGGGCATTGTACGTTGATAAAGAACTCTCAGGTACACAGTACAGATTTTGTGGTAGACATATGAAATAGCTTGTGTGGTTTTTTTTTCTTTAATAAAAAGCTAGTTTACAAAAGGCAATCAAACAGTTGTTTGGCAAAACACACTGTCATTAAAGGAAAGGCATGGTCAAACAAAGCATCATTAATGACTACTGTAAATTATTATGATTTAAAAATTCAAGCTTGAGTGTAACTCTTAAGGTATCTACCTCTTCAAAATCATCAACCTGGTGTTGTGGTTCTTTGTTGTTTTATGAAGGCAAAGACAGACTTGCCAAGCTTGAAAAATTTTCATGGGGGAGATTTTTCAATCTCATTGGGGTGACTCTAAATTTTAGTAAGAATTAATAGGAAAATTAAAATTTTTCATGGGGGAGATATGCCTTTTTCTTGAAATTATCAAAATTTTACATAAATAATAGGGAGTCTCCCTTTTTATAGGGGAGGCTTGGTAAGTATGCAGTGATTGGATATGGCAAATATATCTTTAATCTCTTAAAATTTCAAAACTCTCTTCAGACTCCCATTGGCAGAAATATTAGAACAAAGGGATGGTCAATGTAATAAAAATATGAAAAAATCCATAGAAAATCATATTCGGTCTAAGTAGGTGACCAACATGTTATTTACAAATAATTACCTGTTTAATCAGAGGATGAAATCTTCAATACATTCAATAGAAAGGCATCAAGGTCGATATAAAATATTCATAATATATCATGACCTCCAGGTATGCTGCATAGTTTGATGGTATTTTGTTTAAGCGACATCAATAAATTACCGCTTTAGTGTCTACCAGTATCAATTTGACTTCTAGCCTACAAGAGAAAGCAGACCAATAGGCATCTAGGTCTTCCTGACCGTCACTCCTCGTATCTTGTACCAAAGCAATATGGCCCTGGTATGTCATTTTACAAACCTTGTACCAAGATATGGCCCCGGTAAGGTATTTGGTGTACAAACAAATGTGTGTTTGCTTTATATGATGAATGTGGGCACATATAGTTTGAAGTGGAAAATCATGTTATGGTACATTTATATTGTGTAACTTGGGTATGATTATTGTACATTATTTACATAATTTTAACTTATTTACCAATAAGGTACATGTACATGTACTTTGGTTGTCTAGAATAACAAACTGTTTACATGTGAGGGCGGTACAGTTTTTTTTTTGTATAGGTGTGAAGGTCAAAGGTCAGTTTGTGTGTCAGAGCTTAACAAACTTCAGTGAGCAGATTACAGCTGTCGCAAAAAGCAAGATGGATTGCGCATAGGGCTGCTAAAATATACAGATGAACCATTTTCTTGTTCATGTAACAATATAATTTTTTAAAATCACTGTTAATCGCATAATTTTTAAAAACCTGTCAATCACATTAAGTCATCTAGATAAGTGAATTCAGACCCTTTTCTGATATATTTGGAAGTGCCGAACATTTGATAAGAAAAATGATTAAGATTCCAAAAATTAAAAAATGACATTAAGTGACAGTCGCTGTGACAATTTTATGGACATAACGGTATGTGTAATTTTCCTATCCGAAATTATACAGGATTTGTAGTTATCAGAAAAATAGAATCTGTGATATATATCAAAAGTGATAAAACACAAGATTTGGTCAGTCATGTATGCTATACCAGTGTTACAGTTGGCTCTTAAATAACTCATTCCGTGAAGTCACCGATATCAATTTGTAGTATGGTCTACTGACTCTTTATAGAGTAAATGAGTTATTATTGCATGTAAAATTATTGTAAAACTTGGGTTTTTCTGACCCATACTCCCCTGAGTTTTGACTATGGATTTTACCATCAACTTTGATGGATTAGTCTAAATTTGACTTGAGGGGTGAAATGAGTTAAGTTACACATGTACTGTTTTGTGCAACATATACATTTTAAAATGTAAACATCTGTTTGTGATTACTTAGAGTGAATGTACAGTAGGTATATCATTATATATCTTGTACATGTTAAAAAAAAAAGTTTAAATTTTATTTATTTTACAACGATTGACAAACAAGTTATGTCAACTTATATAAATGTCTCTCACTGGCGCCAGTATTGACTTGTGTGGGTCCTTGCTGTGGGAGGTAACCAGAGTACCCAGAGAAAACCCACATGTCCGACTTGGCGACCACGATACCATTTCACATATACCCCTGTCATATCCAAGGATCGAACATGGGTGGCATTGGAGAGAAGTGAGTGCGCTAACCACAGCGCTACCCGGACACCCTGTACATGTACATAACCAGTAATTCTATAAGATTTTGAGAAAGCATCTGTGTTGCTTATTGAACTGTTTCAAAATTGGAATGAAAAATTCTCAGACAGTAGATATTGTCACTCATCAGATCGTTATAGGCTGTACGTGTGAGGTCATGCTCAAATAAGCCATTGCGCATATGCGTAATTAACACTTAAAACTACGAATGAGCAAAATAAGTACAAACTTTGAAGAGTTTTACATGATAGTTTTTCATGTACTAATTGGTACCCAATGTTCTCTGTCATCATTTCCTATCTGGATACAGTATTATGGTTGGAAGATCAGGAATTATGTACTTAGGTCCAAATAACTCAATTACATGATAGCTAAAATTGATTTTAATATATATGTCAACTGGTTAAGAGTTTGTGTAGGACTTAACTTAAAATTCAACAAAAGAAAATTGCAAAGCATTTAATTGCCAATTTTGTTTAAGTTTCTATTGTTCATCCTATTTTCTTACAGAACTGTTTCTAAGTTATAAATTTTTGATCAAGTTATAAGCTGACATTATTATGATAATCATGGCTGTGCTTGACTTCAATCAGATGCATATTACCTAGCTATTATTATTTTCACAATTAAGAAAATCTGGATAATTAGTGTATTCTGTAATGGAACTTCCATTCATCATGAGTTTCTGAAATTGAGTTAATTTGAAACTTAAACATTTCAGATAATGCTTTCAAACAAATATGATACACCAATATACCGGTATTTAAAAAAAAACAAAAAAAAACTGTAGATATTTCTCCATGAATATTCTTTTTTCTTTTCACCTCTCAGAAAGCTGTTTATCAGGTCAATTCATGCACAGTGATAAAAAAAAATGCACCACAATAGTTTACTTTTCAACTGCATTTGTGTATCCTGCAAGGTGATGGAATAAGTCTTAATGATTTTATCTTGTCAGCTAAATTAATTTGCCTCTTCTAAACTATCATACTAACCACATGTAACAACAAAACTACAGCTAATCAACATTTACTTACCCACCCCTGGAAAAACAATGGACTCAGTGGTCTGTGTCATTGTTAGGGGTGGAATATAATTTTTCAGGGACTGACAAGGTTATTACAATGTTGTTTTGTTTTGAATAGATTCAATGTCTGTGTGAATTCATAACTTTTATATGAGGTCTTAGAATTACATAGAAAAATTATATGTTAAATATATGTTTGTAATCTGTGTTACTCTACATTTTTATATAAATTGATTTTTACATGAAAACATGAAAAAAATTGTATGTGATATAGGCCCTAATATTGATCAGATGTAGTATCTATGTAGAAAATTGAATTGTATTGAAAAGGTTTTTGGAAGTTTACAAAATATCATTGTTTCATATGTAGAATTAAATTTCATAATTTATGAAGGATTTTTTTATGATAAAGATATATGTGAAGGACTTTATCTATTCAGTCCTCTCATAACATTAGCTTAGGATAAGAAAATAACAATAATAGGCTGGTTTAAATCCTTTTTTAATTGATTGAAATAGTCCCATAAAATGGTAAAATTTGGTGATAGCCTTTGAATGTTATTGAATTTCATAAAATTTCATAAAAATGAAATACATCAGGAATCAGTATTTATATTACATTTTTCTATTCTGAGGTAGTTAAAATTTAAAAAATTGAGATGAACACGCTGCGGAATTTCCCAGCATGCCTTTGTGAAGACCTGTTGTTTGCTGTTTGTTTGGTGTCACTTGTGAATTCACAGCGTTTATCAATGGTGGCACACAAGTAACGGAGGCAACTTCAGCTTTTGGAAATTATAACGAGCTTCATGAACACATTGGCCATATTATTTCTCCTACACTGAATATATCATATGCACCAATTGTTATATTATACTCATATAAAGGAAGAATTAGGTAAAGATGATTATAATTAAAGACCCAATCATTTCGTTTTCAGATATTACATTAATTTTTATAGTGACTAAAAACTTCAGATTCAAAGATATTATTTTGAGGATAATTGAATCATATGAAAAATATCAATGTCTTCCTGTTAATTTTTTTGTTATATTTTATAAAATACGCTGCTTATATTTCAGTTTGTTAGTGATAATTCATTACTTAACTAGTGGGTTACTTATTCATGTCTCAAACCATAAAACTTGGGAGGATTAAGCAAAGGAGTAGATCCCATACCTATTATTACCTTTGTTAACACTCTTATAACTGTCCTTATCCAGGAATTGTGCAGTTACTGCTGTACCTGGAAAAATAACCACATTTTTATCAAATACGGATACATGTTATACATTATTGTTATGTAAAATCAGAATTCATTGGTTTAAGCACTAAGGCTGCATGTCAAATTATAATAACTTTACCCGCAGCACACTATAAAACAATTACTTAGTTTATCAGGAAGCACAGTAAATATTTTTACGTACATTTGCATGCTGTGATGATACCAACAGTGCAGCAGAACAATGTTATACATTGTATATAATTTAACATGGTATTGGACTAATCTATCCTTCATTAGTGCACAATATCCTTTACAAGGGAAGTGGGAACACTTTCATTTTGCTAGAGTATAAATATATATATATATATATATATATATATATACAGTAAAACCTGCTATATATATATACCTCTATATAAGGAGTCACCTGTCTATAAAGGCCACCCAAGGGAAAAGTCCCTGACTGCATACTTCAACTGACCCTTATACCTGGTTTAATTTAGTTGAAGGGTCACCTGCACATAAAGGTCAATATTATCTGGTCCCTTGGGTGGCCCCTATATACAAGTTTTACTGTATATATGAATATATATTTCCTCATATACATGTATATATAAATTTTACTATGGGTTCACTCCATAAAATATATTTACAAAAATATATGTAAAGATATGAAATTAAGGAATATCCCTTAATATATTAGCAAAGTGAAACCTTATATAGACCATACAAAAACCCTGGTAAAGTGTGTGATATACAAATTTAAACCTTATAGACCTGATGCAAAAAAAAAAAAAAAATGAAAAAACCCTTATAGATAAAAAACAAGGGAAAAAAAAAAACACTAGTAAAGCATTTCTTAAACCGTTCACCACGTGATTGCATGGTCAGTATTTGGTGCAATTGTTTAGATATTCCCAGAATAATTTGTCTTACCGCCTAACTTAATCAATAATATATGTTTATATTTTCTACAAATATTTTCTTTTTTCCAGAAATTTAATTTGTATTTGATCCTCTTTTCAGTGTAAAATGTTAACAGTAAAATATTCACGTCATTTGGTCTAATTGACTGTCATTCAGTTTTAGTAATTTCTCAATCATTAGTAAAATTATGAAAATTTGCAGAATTCTTTACATTTTATGCTTTGGATTAATATTTGTTGATTTTCAGGTATACAGTTTGTATAGGACATTGTGGTTTACTGGATTTATTTCCAGGATGTATATTATATATTGTTTTTACATTTAAAACATTTACTTTGTCTAATTCTTGACTGTAAGATTTTAATAAAGTTAAAATTTATTCTACTCATTCACCATATTGTCAATTTTTAAAGAGTCCTTGATCAGTTAATTTCCATTCATTGTTTCAGTAACAAGTTTTTCGTTATTTTAAATCTTTACCTGTGTAATTTTCATCTCCTCACCTTTTTTATTTTATTTTTGTAACATTAATTTCTACCAAATATTCCCCCTCTCTATAAGTGAAATTTTGTTGTGAATTACAGGCCCTACCGCTCTGCATATAGCGGCTCGCTGTGGTGCACTTGACTCGGCGGCATGTCTTTTGGCGTGTTGTGCTGGTCAAGCGTTGTTTGACCAAGATGGCTGGGCTCCAATTCATCACGCTTCCTTCTTTGACCATGAGGCAATGATTAAGTTGCTGGCCAGACGAAATCCAACTGTTATTGAGCTTATGACAAAAAATGAGTAAGTAATTTATTGACGATGTGTTTAAAGGTTATTATTTTCTCATGTGAGATTTGTTAATTTAGAATTATCAAAGAGGCATTGGATGTGTTTACCCAAAAAATTATTTCAATTTTTTTTTCTACTTTTACTACTTGTAATGGATGTACAATAACAAATAAGAGCTGTACACAAACATCAGAAATCTTCTTTTCCAAAATATTTTGTGAAAATAAGGCCAGGTCCAGTGTTGCATTCATATACAAATTGCAAGTGAAAAAGTGCCAAACCTGTGTTTCTCAAACAATTTTCACAAAATATATAGGAATACAATGTATATGATTTTTTTTATGCATGCATATATCTCTTTTCTGTTATTGTATATCAGTTTAAGCAGTAAAAAAGGAAAAACAAATTTTTGATAAAAACACAGTCTGTTAGCCCTTGCATTGCTCTTGTTGTAATCAGTTTTTTCGTTCTACCATTTAAAAGTGTCCACCACTATAGGAACTATATAACTGCGAAAAAAAAAAAAATGTTGAGTGATGAAAAACTACAAAGAAGAATATCTGAAAATAAGAGAGTTCCTTATGTAAACACATGTATTTGAATTGTTGAATGGCAATCTTATATGGTAGTACATGTAAATTGATGGCATTATGCAGTTCAACACATCATGTAATAATAAAACTTTAATTGAACATAAAATTTAGATGTTACACAAACATTCTGTGAGAGAGCCCTAGCTTTTAACCTGATCTTCAGAATTGATTACCTAAATTATCAATCCTTTTTCTTGCACTCCAGTCAGAGAACGACACCTCTGTTGCTGTCCTCAAGTTCAGGAGGTCTCGCTGCAGTCAAATGCCTCATCAGACTTGGTGCCGATATAACAAGAGTTGATGCGGATGGAAATGGCATAGTCAACTTGGCAGCCATGAGGTTCCATACAAACATATTGGAGTATTTGATTGAATGGGATAATGACAAAGTCCCAGTCTGGAAGATTCTTGTCAGTAAGTAACTTTAAGAAAAAAAACCAATTGTTTAGACACAGTGTATAATTATAACATTTATATTATATGTTTGTTTGAATGTCGTTTAACATTCTAATATTAGGCAGAGCAGAGGATAGGGTATTCTTAGTCATACTTGATTACTGGGTTTCCAGAAATTTTGGCATAACTTTGTTTTTGCGAAACATTGGTTCTAAATTTATTTGCGAAATGATGTTTTCATGATTTCAAATGTCCATTTTGTCCTCTGTACATCCTGTTCTGATGTAAGCTCACAATAAAAATCAACTGTTTTCTAAATCTTGTCATTTACTTTTATGTCCACTGGCCAAGTCGAAGAACACCACATTTTGCCTTTTAGTTTCACTTTCAATATCAGGTCAGAAAATTTTAAAGCGAGAAGATTATTTTTCGCAAGCTAGACCTCTTAAGAAAGAACACGTAAATAAAATCCTGGAAAATAAAACCGAATTTACAGTATTTCATCTAAAAATTGATTATTTTTCTTTTTTGCAGAAATGTTGAATAATTCTGACTTTGAGAAGAAAGACAGTGCTGTCAAATGTTTAGAGGTGCTTTCGACATCCAAACCAGAACATTGGAAATCCATTCTTGAAGCTGGTGTGTATTGAGCACATATTTTTCAATATCTAAGAACTGAATATGTATCTATTTCCATTGCCTGTCTTTGTTAAGTGTATGTTTATTTGAATAATTGATAGGTTTATATAGTTTATCAGTAGAAAAATTAATCCATCCATATTTAATGTTTTTGGCTGGATTTTGAAATAAAATCCGGCTTATGAAATGGCGAAGTCCGTCTGTATCAACAATATGGTTTAGCTCTTGCGTTTATGTCTATTGTGGGAATACCATAAATGATATCCCTTTGACACTTCACATGTAGATTGACCTTGATGAGAACTATCCATCACAACCTTTGATTTTTAATTTTGGTGGGTGGATCAAGGTAGTTAAGTAATGGGAGTGGGGATCAACGTTTTGGTTGAAGTAAATTCTTTGCAATATTGATAGAGGTACAGACCTCAAACCTGATCTGTCGGTTACCTGTGACAAGTGCAATTGATTTATGTGAGTTTGAATTTCAGAGGGTGGATCAAAGTAGTAATTGGGATGGGGATCAACATTTTGGTTACAGTTTTGGTTGAAGCAAATTCTCAGCAATGGATAGAGGTACAGACTTCATTCTTTGCATGTAGGAAACTTGTGACAAGTGCAATTGAATTGGGGGTGGATCAATGCAGTAATAAGGTTGGGGATCAACATTTTGGTTAAAGTTTCAGGTTGAAGCAAATTCTTGGTAATGGATAGAGGTACAGACTTCAAACTTGGCCTGTAGGTTACTTGTGACAAGTGCAATTGAATTATGTGGGATTGGATTTTGGGGGATCAAAGTAGTAATGGGGATTAGTAATGAATAGAGATACATACTTCATACTTGGCCTCAAGGTTACCCGTGACAAGTGTAATTGAATTATATGGGTTTGAATTTTAGGGGTAGATCAAAGAAGTAATGGGGATGGGGATCAACATTTTGGTTAAGGTTTCAGGTTGAAGTAAATTATTGGCAACGGAAGGAGGCACAGATGCCATATTTGTTTTCAACTTCTGTCAAAGCCTGGCAATCTGGCCATACCACCTTTAGCAGTTTCTTGTTGTAATTTGCAGATATACAAAAAATCTTTGAATATTATCATTTGGCTCAGATTAAGATATATATAATTTATTATGGCTGTCACCAAGTCGGGTATTCCAGTTTCCTCCCACAGCAAGGATCCCAGCATGCCAAAATCATAGCCAACTAGAGACATTTATATAAGTTGACCTAACTTGTTTGTAAACTGTTGTAAAATCTTAAACCTTTAACTTTTAATATATTATTAATTTATCACCAGATGGGATACCAGCTCTGGTCAGTCTGTTGAAGTCTGATAATGAAATTCTACAGTCTGTAGCCGCCTCTGTCATAGTCAACATCTCAGAACAAAACGATGTCCGACAAGCTTTGACCAAAGCTATGGCTACGCCCATTTTGATCCTTCTACTTGGATCATCAGATGACAATATCCAGTCCAGGTCAGCCATCATACTGTCTGATATTGCTAGTCTACCTGGTAACCAGGAGCTAATTGCTACTCAGGGTGGAATTCCACCCTTAATACATCTGATGGATTCGGAACTAGAGGATGTTTTGGTCAATGCCGTAAATGCTGTAAGAGTTCTTTGTTTAAATAATCGATCCAATCAGGATGCAGTAGCTGAGCATGGAGGGATCTCTTTCCTACGAGAATTTCTTACACTTGACTCAGGTAAGACTAACAAACACTTCAGTCATTTTGGTACAGAGAGACACACCATGCATTGAATTGTATTCTTTGATGGAATTTTATAGAATTTGTATTTTATAATTTTATTTTACTCTATTGTAAAATGCCTTTTGTTCACTGAAAAGAATATCATTGATTGCATTGCTTTAAAATTTACACCCCAGCTTGAGACACGTGGGTCAAAAAGCGTTATACCATTTCTTATATCACTTTTTTTTTTTATAATCTATGTAAAACTGATATACAAAAAGTTCAATACCATATATATATTTTTTTTAATAATATATGTACATGTAAAACCGATACAGAAAAAAAAATGTTGGGTTATAGATAGTTTGTTATTTATATTATATAATTCACTGTACTTATGTTTAATTACTTCATATCATCAAACAATAACCAAAAATGTAAGTTTTATGCGAAAATAAAATTTTGACGGGCTACAACGACAATTATTGAAAGAGTACCATAAGCATTTACATACATTTGTACACCTCAGTTTAGACTTCAGGTCTTCTTCCACTTTGAACATCAAAATTATTTGAGCTTCTTTGTGAATTACATATATGATTTACATAAAATGCAGTAAAAAATTTAACATAACTAAGTTTTTCTGCCCCCAGGCCTGAAAGGTCTGCTAGTGGCATCTAGTGTTTGGATCGTCTGTCTGTCTGTCTTTTTGTTTGTCTCTGTTTGTCTGTCTGTCCCAAATTCTGTCCCGCTTACATATAAAGTGCAATATTTCAAGTTTGGATTGTGATACAGTAACCAGACTTAGTCTGTAAGTTCATCTAAGGGTTGCTCACACTTCACTGACATCACATGCCCCTGGGGGTGGGGTCAAAATGTATGACATTGCAATATATAAAGTATACAAATTATTTGCCAGCATAGAAATTTGTTGGGACCGGGGGCATTTGTGTTTAACAAACACATCTTGTTCATCAAGACATTTGACAGGAAAGATTTTATATTTCAAAATTAGGCACACAGTAATCTGTCTGGAGGGACTATCCCTGATCTGTCAGTGTAAAAAAATAAATCATTTTATAATTTAATACAATATGTACTGTTTATTCTGATATATAATATTTTTATTTAATTAATTTTTGTTATCAACAATTTTACTTGTCAAGCTGGACAAGTGAGAAGTAACATTTACTCGTACGACCATAAAATGGATTTATAACGGACAATCTGAAAAATATTATTGTTGAACCTTGCATAATCATGAGGTAGATGTGTTGATACATCCCCATTGTATCATCCCTAATGAGTAACAACTATAAATTTCTAATTTTAGAAACATTGAAAGCTACAACAGCGGCTGCCATTGCAGCGATCTCAGCAGGTAATAAGAAGAACCAAGATGCTCTGGTACATGCAGGAGCCGTAGGGTAAGTCGTACGTTAAAATCAGATTGGGAAATTTTCATGTTTTGATATATTGAGATCCATTATTGCAAGATGCGGCATTTTCATCTCTCCAAAATGTGTAGGCCAATTGACATCAAATTTTGTTTCTTGCATTAAACTAAGCTTTTATAAGGACAACATATTATGTACTTGATAAGACCTTTTCTGAAATCTTGGTTTTTTGTTTTGTCCTGGGCTGCAGCACGAAGGAGGGGCATAAATATGCTCCTGTCTGTCCATCTGTTTGCCTAGCCTGTCCATTTGTCAGCCTTGTAAGCACTCATGCCTACATTTTCCTTGTGCAAGGATTTACATGAAATTTATATCAAAGTTATTGCCATTATCGACTTCTTGGATAACAACCAAAATCACTGCTGCTCTCTTATCACGTTTGTTGGAGTTATTCCCCTTGATAACTTTGATTTCACTGTTACATTATTAGTGTGAACAGAATTTGATTGTGTAATAAAATAGTCATACAGTGAAACTTGTATATAATGACCTCCTTAGGGACACAAAAAAGTGGTCTTTATTGAGGGAGGCACTGGTCTTTATATAGAGGTTGATTTGTACACAAATGGTACTATTGGGGACAGCAAAAAATAGTCTATGTGACCAGGTGATCTTTATACACAGGTGGTTGCTAAAGCAGATTTTACTGAATATACATGTACACTTACATTATAAATTTATGATAGAACATGTCAGAAAAATATAGTGAACCTTGTATATAAAGACCCCCTTAGGAACACAAAAACCAGTCTTTATATAGAAGTTGACTTTTATACAAATGGTATAATTGGTGACAGTAAAAAAAAACAGTCATTGTGACCAGGGGGTCTTTATACACAGGTGGTTGTTAAAATAGGATTTACTGTAATGGATTTTATGCAAATAATATTTCATTAAAATCCAAAAACTCAATTTTTACTACACTCAAGTTGTATCTCCCTCCCCTAGTTAACCCTTTCCAATAACTCATCTTAAAATGTAAGGAATTATGACATCATAATTTGCTACTTTGAATGAAGATATTTGTGTCATGGTATATGGTTGCTATATTCAGTGCCTTTCAAAAAATAATTAGTTCCATACTTTAGCAACAGGAACATAATTTCTCTTAAGATTTGTTTTTTGAGTTGCAATAATTTTCTTTTAAATTTCAGTTTCATTGAAACTAGGCACAGTAATCCCATACAAATACTTAATACTGATGCCGAGATTTTTATTTTTGCAAGACACTTATATTAAGTAATATAATGGTATGTCTAGCCTGTATATTTGTAACAAAATGTATGCTTAAATGTAAAGGAAGCTAAGCTGGGTCTGACTATAAGTGTTGTACAATGCTGCAGTGAAAAGCCTCTGAAGTGCTCCGGACACTACAGATTTTGTTGTGAGCAAGGATATTGTTCAGTCTGTCTTTTTTAATTATCAACTTTCTTTACAGACCACTGGTGAATATTATAAATGGTATCACAAATGAAACTGTACGAGTTAAAGCTGCCAATGCCATAGAGTCACTTGCTCAGGATAACACCAAATGTCAACTCGCTTTCCTAAAAATCAATGCACCAAATGCACTGTTGAAACTACTGAAGGTTAGTAGCTTATGCCGTTACGGCAAGAGTTGTCTCCTCTTTATTTCTTTGAACATATTGATAACGTTCTGTTTGTAAACTGGATATAAAAATCATAGTTACTCTTGGGATATGTTTCAGAATCCTGAGTCATAGTATAACAATTCAGTCCATTGTTTTTTGTAACAGAACTAAAAATCATAAATTTTTTGTCTTATTTTATTCTAAAATTTCACATGACATACTGAAGTTTGTATTTTACTGAGATTTCAAACAGGTCACTCAAGGTCATGGAGTAAGTTTCAATGTGTCAGTAATACGGAACGCTTATTAATAGCTTAGGTATTCTTTGTTATCTAGAATAGAAACATGGTAATTAGTCAGTGTTTCCTTATAACCAAGTCACTTGGACATTGGTCATTTTGAATCATATTTCTTTTTATCCTCTGTTGCACTAACAGAATTTCAATGTGGAAGTAAAGGAGCAAGGTGCCCGGGCCTTGTGGGCACTTGCTGGGAACACAAATACCCAACAGAAGGACATAGCCGAGAAAACAAGTATTTCTAACATATGTAGTATGTTGTTGGATTCTACTGACAAGCTTTTACAGATAGGTAAGTCTTAACAGAAATTGGTAAATCTTAACAGAATACAAGTTTAATTGATAAAACTCAACGAAATGCAAAACTATATTGGTAAGTCTTAATGAAATAAAAACTAAATTGGTAAGTCTTAACAGAACACAATTCTAGATTGGTAAGTCTTAAAAGAAATACCAATCTAGATTGGTATGTCTTAACAAAAATATAAATATCGATTGGTAAGTCTAAACAGATACAAATCTGGATTGGTAAGTCTAAAAAAAAATACAAATCTCAATTGGTAAGTTTAAATAGAAATACAAATCTCGATTGGTAAGTCCAAACAGAAATACAAATCTTGATTGGTAAGTCTTAATAGAAGTACAAATCTCGATTGGTAAGTCTGAACAGAAATACAATTCTTGATTGGTAAGTCTAAACAGAAATACAAATCTCGATTGGTAAGTCTAAACAGAAATACAAATCTCGATTGGTAAGTCTAAACAGAAATACAAATCTCGATTGGTAAGTCTTAATAGAGATACAAATCTTGATTGGTAATAGAAATACAAATATAAATTGGTAATAGAAATACAAATATAAATTTGTAAGTCTTAACAGAAATAAAAGGTATAGATTGCTTTGTGTGTGAACAAAATGTAAATCTGGATTGGCAAGTATTAACAGATATACAAATTTTCTTTGTCATGTTCCTTTGAGGTACTTAGTTTTTTTTCATTGGCATAAAAATCAAGTTATATATATATATATATATATATATATATGTGTGTGTGTGTGTGTGTGTTTGTAAATATTTGACAAAATATTAAGTCTCTTTTTCACATTGATTTTTTCACTTAAGATAAAAGAAAAAAAAAATTTGAAAATTAGCAAGACTGTAATTGGACCTTGATGTGTTTTATGTATACAGTCAAACTTGCCTTAGCGACCCCTCTCATACAATGACTTCCTGTCCATAATGACCGTATTTGGACCGCCCCTTGAGAATTACTATATATTTACCCCTTATATAGCGACTACCTGCCTTACGCGACCGGCTACCGCTGTATTTTGTCCGCTGGTAGTTGTCCTACTTGCGTATAGTGACTGCTTACACACTTACTACTGGTGGACGGGAGATAACTCGCAGATAATTCTTGCGGGACAATTCGAGACCTAATTAACAACATGGTGCAATACACGATGTTTTGACAGTCACAACACACTTGGAGGTGTTATGTATTAGTTACAGTGATTTTCCTATGCCTATTTTTGGTCCGGTTACAGGACCCTTCCCAATGCAAAAATGGCTTGTATTTTCCCCAAAATATGCAAAAATTCCCAATTTGGGATTTAAAAAAAATGAATATTTTCCAATTTTCCAGACCCTGGAGTTAGGAAAATCATTTTAGTAAATAAATACAACATACATTTAATTACTAAATCAAACATCTAACCAGGGAAGAAATATGTAGTTGGAAATAATGACAGTCATCTCCGATACCTTGGATTTCATAATATCACATGTGACCCTGTGTATAAAGACCACCTGTCTATAAAGACCATTTTTGTAATTCCCCCTGAGCAGTCTTTATATACAAGTTTGACTGTACATGTATTTACAGTATAACATACACTTTCAAATGTGAATCAGTTGTTGTTAGTTTTGTTTATATCACCATCAACATTCATATACAGAGTATAGACACTATTTGATGATATTGAACATTATTCAGGGCCTACTCATCAGTCAGTTTCTATTGCAGGTTGCATGATGGCAATAGCTTTGGGCAGAGAGAATATTGAAAATCAAATCAAACTTGCCAGGGCAGATGCCTTCCAGCAGCTAGTCAGATTACTTCGAACTCACAAGGACTCGGAGCAGGTTATCCGTATGGTCATTCAGGTGCTAGGTATTCTGTGTGTAGGTAAGTACGTCAATGAGCAACAGTACAATGTTTTTCTTGAATGTCTAAATTCATCAGTACATAGACATAACTACACATATATATGTTTCTATCTGTATCATCAGATTGCACGATATTGGCTACAACCTTCAAGTCTGATGATACGGATAGAAACATTTGTTTGGTTTTGTATTTATTAGATTCCCTTATTTAATTATAAGTGTATACATATTTAAAATTCATTCCGCTTCCAACGATGCCATCAATATTTTGGATGACTTTTTTTATGCCCCCCGACCTGAAAGGTCTGCCAAGGGTATCTAGTGTTTGGATCATACATCTGCCTGTCTGTCTGTCTGATTCTGTTTGTTTGTCTGTCTGTCTATCCATAATTTTGTCCCACTTACATATAAAGTGCAATATTCATTTTGTTGGGATCAGGGGCATTTGTGTTTCACAAATACACCATGTTCTTAGGTTGAAACTTTTCTCTAGATGACTTGTTATAATAAGATTTATTATAATTCTTACTGTTCAAATGCACCTGGAGAAAATAATTTTGTAAGTGATATTTTGTCTTGTAACAAGATGACCAGTAGAAACAGGTGCCCTGTATAAAGAGGTACCTTTAATTGTTTACGGTCTACTTGTTGGATTTGTATAAATTTCATTTCCGAAATTACAGGAGTTGCTTACTGCAACAACAAGGTAACACAGAGGAAGATATCGGAGGAGGGAGCCATACCCATTCTAGTCAATTTACTCAACAACCCACCCTCTGAGGAAGTACAGGTGGAGGTGGCCATATCACTAGGGTGTATCATACTTAGCAACCACCGTAACCAGGAAATGCTACAGGAAGCCACAGACTTTAAATTTGATGTCCTTCTTGATCTTCTGAAATCTAAAAATGATGTAAGTAAACGGCTACGACTACAAAAGTTAGTATTCTCTTTTAAGTAAAAAAATGACTTAGTCTGTATATGACATGGATGATGATGATGATGAAGATGATGATTATGATGATGATGATGACGACAATAACGATGATGATGATGACGAGGATGATGATGAGTGCTGACTGTGTCTGTATCAATATAGGCTGTTGCCTTGTGATACAGTCAGCTTAAGATACATTCCTGAGGGTATTTGACATTAAACTAAAAGACTTTCTATATTTAGGCTGTAAACATGTGAGCTGTCATGCCTGGATGTATGACATTAGCTCATCATCCCCTGAAAAATAATGGACTCTTCTGTAAATCAACTATTTAGACCAGCCCAAATGTGTCTTTTAAGGGTCAGTGAGTTAAGTGTCAAGACTTTTTATATTTGGGCAGTAATCTTGTGAACTGTTTTGTCTGTGGGAGTATGACATGAACTCATCAACCCCTGACAAAAATGGACTGTTCTGTAAGTCAGTGACTTAGACCAGTCCAAATGCGTCTTTAGGGGTGAACGAGTTAAACTCAAAGATTTTCCATACTTAGGCTGTAAAATTTTGACCTGTTTTGTCTGTGGGAGTATGACATTTATCAAATATTTTCTATAGACTGTAAACAGCTGAGGTGGTATAGGTCTTGATGTGTGACATTAAACTCTATGAATGATTCTTTATCAGTTGAAATTTACAATTTGTGAGCTTGTATGGATCTATATTACATTAAGCTCAAAGTCAGTTTCTTAATGAATGATGTAAATTTGTGAGTTTGTATAGCTCTGGATTTTACAATATTATCTATCTTAATGACTGTATCTTTATGGAAACTTATGAGCTGTTATAGCTGTAACATTCAGTTTACTTACTCTATCTTTATTATTACAGGCCATAAGACTGCGAGCAGGTATGGCTCTGGCTATATTTGCTTTCAACAATACCCCACAGCAGTTTGCCATAAGAGAGGCAGGCGGAATTAAATATTCTGTATTTGAACCATTCATCGACTCGGAAGACGAGTATGATGTTTGTTACGCTGCTTTCCAGGTAAGTAAAAAGAAATTCTACAATGAGTGTTAGTTGATTATCCTGTTTATCTAACTCAAGTTAGATCATTTTCAAAATGTGAAAAGACACCGAGTGTCTTTTCAAATTTTGAAAATTAACTAATGAGAGTTAAATTAACATGATAATCAACTTACTTGAGTTGTTGAATCTATTTCTACCATAAACTATGGAACATTAGCCTACGTGACATCTTGACACCATCGCGCTTGAACTCTCATGATTGCGTTAAGCCTGTATCTCGCTTCAATCTCAATTTCTCCAGATTACATCAATATGTGAGATTATAATCTTCAATAATGGACCCCCTTTCCCTCCAATTACTTTTATTGCCAACTTTTGCTGCCAAAATTTGGTCTGATGCAACTTCATGTACAAACATTTCATTACAGTAGTAGTGTGGGCTCACCTAATGAGATTCATTCAGCCCTGTTGGTTATTTGTATATGTTTAACTAACTGCAGCTCTCTTTATACAACCACTTGAGAGTGGTATAACAACACAAGTTATGGTAGAATATGATCTAATGAGCAGGGTGGCAACTCGAAGCCCTTGGCAGATGCAGGTGGCTTCTTGTGTTTAACATACAACCATGATGGAGTTGGTCATACTTGCTCACACCTACAGAGTAGGCTTGAGTAGATGCTCAAAATAAGATTTTAATGCCAAAAAATGGAAGAAGTACAATTACCCAAAGATATTGCCAGTGTTCAACGTGGAGTTGTCCAGGCTCGCATGTCTGATTACCTATAAGTGGTAAACACAAATATTTGCATAACCCTGATTTTAAGGTCGTTTAAGTGTTAATACATACATTTATTTTACATGTTTATCATGTTTCAGTATTAATGTTTTAATTATGTTAATTAGAGAATCAATATTCAAGTGGTAAAAGCTTGATTAAAGTGGCATGTTTAACATGTTTCAGTAATAATGTTTTAATTATGTTAATTAGAGAATCAATATTCAAGTGGTAAAAGCTTGATTAAAGTGGCATGTTTAACATGTTTCAGTAATAATGTTTTAATTAAATTAATTAGAGAATCAATATTCAAGTGGTAAAAGCTTGATTAAAGGGGCATGTGTTAACCAAAATCAGTTATTTCGATTTTTATCTACTTTTACCACTTGTACTTGATGCACAATAACAAAAAAAGATCTATACACATGTATAAAATATCTTATATTCCTATATATTTTGTGAAAATAAGGTCAGGTTCAGTTTGGTATTCATATACAAATAGTAAGGTTGTGTAAATCAATTTCAAGTGAAAAAGTGCTAAAACCTGGATTACTCAAGCAATTTTCACAAAATATATAGGAATTTAAGAATTTTTAAGCCTGTGTGTATCTCTTTTTGTTATTTTATATCAATCTAAGTAGTAAAAAGGAAAAAAAAAATTGGAAAAAATACTCAGCTAATGCCCCTTTAAGGAACCAGTGCTAATCTGCTTAGATGCTGGGTTAATGTGGTTGCTTTATATGTGGTCCCTTGCAAGGAGTGGGTTCTTGTGTTTGGTTTTGCTTTGGCCAAAGGATATAACTTTCTTTACAACAGACGGACGGTATGTGAGAATTAGTTTATGTATAAAACCTGTGAACGAGGAACACAGTGTAATTATAACCATTTGACTGACTGTCAAATCAGTTGCCTTCAATTTCAGGTATTTCAGCTCATTAGTTTATCATTGTTTTGTGTTCAGATTGTGGTGCTGGCAAGAGTGATAGTGGATCAAGATCAAGTGGCTCTAACGGCAAGAGGTGTTACATTGCTAGTCAACAAATTGAACTCACGTGAGGACAATGTTATTGTTTTAGCTGCAAGTCTTCTGTCAAGTTTGGCACACACCAGAGCTGGAATTCCTGATGCCATGGTTACCACTGGTGCAATTGACATTCTGGTTGATCATTTGGTTTCTAGTAATGATCAAGTTCGAAGTGCGTGTGCTGTAGCTTTAGGGTACCTAACATTTAATAGAACAGCTGCGCGGATTCTGTTTAGTGCTTGCCGAAATACTCCAGGTCTCTATGATAGATTATCAGGGAACATTGGAAAAAATCCCAAAATTAGTCAAGAATTTGTGGAAGATTTCAAGCGGGCTAAATTGGTTGGACTGCCATCACAATGGTATGATTTTTTTATTCATTTTTTGTGCATTTTTCATGTGAAATGTTGCTTAATTGTTGATAATTATGTTTATAGATGTGTTTTCATTTATATCATAGACATAAGATTGTTAATATATATCTTTGTAAAAGTTGCTGTGCGTCTATGCAAACCATAAGTATTTGTCAAGATACATCTGTGTAAAGTGAATGTATCTATGGTTTTGCATGTTTTATAACCTAGTTTGTATGTGGAATCAGAATGTATATATGCACACGTGGGTGTGTTTTATGTTATATATTTTGTCTCTGTATCACTATTTGTATCTATTATACATGGGTACAATTGTATTTTACTTCATTTAAGTGGAGTATTTTTGTATATGTTTATATGAATTATGAGTATTTTCATGATCACAAGCTGTCTTTTAATTGCAATACAGTCCAATCTTTCACTTTTTCCTCCGTCCAGCAATATGTAGACCTATGTCTATATATTTATTTTTGGTACGGTAATTCACTGTGTTTTTGATCTCTCACATAAGATTGGAATTCACTACGGTGTTCTACTTTCGTTAGTTTGATGGTAATCTGTTATGATGCATCTAGCTTTGCTTTGATCTGCTGACCATGTTTTAACATATTTTTAGTTTGGAAGTCAATGGTGGACCACCAGCTTGCCCTCCCAGCAGAACTAGTAAGTTTTGGTTTTCATTTGTATTTACAGTAACAGAAATTTTGCCAACTTTTAGTCTTAAATTGTTAGATTGAATTTTGACCTTCCACATATTGAGAGTGTGTTCTTTGTAATTGATCAACCTAAAATTACTAGGATAAAGTAGAACATCATAAGTGGCTTTATAAACATGATACAGAAAGGATGCGTACGTTATAATTTGGTAAAACCCTTTGTTTTGTAAATGTAGCAATATTCTAATTTTAAAGCGATATGAGCTGTCGTAGGTGAAAAATTTTACATGCCCATTTTATGTGATATTCTATCTCATATATATTCCAAAGAGACCATCTGTTGGTTAGAATAACAAGTGCATGTGTAAAATTGCAACAGTCTTGCCAAATGTAACCCGTAATATCAGTTATATTTTGTCCGCCATACTTTGAGCATTGCAAATTAACTTTCGGTAAATTTTTACGAAGATTACCAAGTGACCAATAAACATGTGCTATTTGTAGTTAATATACATTCTATTCTTATTACTCTTTGCGATTATTTTTGTACATCATCATTTCATACCTAAATCGGGCAAAGGTTGTCTTTTTCATTGTTTCAAAACGTTCGTTTCTGAAATTGTGCCCGTGGCGGGTATATCGGGTGATCTCGACCCATTTTTAACTCGTCCCATCGCATTCTCGGCTTTATCATTCTTGACACATATGATTATGCACTCCCAACTCCACTGGACATGGCGCCACGATTTTAAAACATGAGGTACGCATACTTTTCACAGTTATATTGTTTTGATTTTGTCAATGTCAGCATTCAGGGTAACATTAAAGATCGGGAATATTTCTTTTAGTGACCTGATATATTTATTCATATATTCATCCGATTTTCTTCAGGTATTTAAAATAGCGTTGAAAAGCATGTATTTTACATAATACATGCACTTTCCAATAAAATTAATTATAATAAAAAAATTATTATAAAACACATAAAAATCGGCCGACTTTAACATAGTCAGAGCGTGTAATGGACCGAGATCCCCTGACCGAATCACGAAGTACATTTGATATGGCGAAAGAGTTTATCTGAAAGGTCATCATATGGAAATACAGCTGGATTTTTTAAGATATGGAAAAACTTATATTCTAATAAAACAAATAACTTCGAAAAGACGATCTTTTACAACGTTTTACGTGTTTGATAATGTTTTTGAACACACATTTTTTGTATTCTGGACTATATGCCAGGGGACAAAAATAATAATTGTGACAGCTTATATCGCTTTAAAAACTTACTGCAGTAAAACCTGCTTTAGTGACCACCTGTGTATAAAGACCCCCTGGTCACAAAGACCCGAATAGTACCATTTGTACTATGTACAATATATATCCATTGACTTACAATAGGACTGCTAAAGGGAAATAACTCTTGTAAAATACTGCTTACTTATGACCTGGTCTTGGTCTCTGATGTGAAAATAATTCCACTATTTTCCGTGGATGGACAATTGGGTCTCGGTGATTAATGAATCTTTTATTATTTTTTTTACAGGTTTTAGACCACAAACAGGCAGTACAACTCGTTCTACAACATCAAGAGCCACAGGTCGAATAAAATCGGCTCCTGGTCCCCGGGGACTTGGGAAGAAATCGCCAAACCCTAGTATAGTTGTAAGTAACATGGAAGAAAGCCGCCCATCAACTGCCACTACTTTTCCTATTCACCCAAGTCCACGCATAAGACCTCATTCCTCTGTCTCGCATCGCAATAGAAAAGTTAATCACTCACCAGAGCCTGGGTATAAAAGCAGACTTTCATCATGGAAAGAGGAAAAATAAATGTTGATATATATAATAAAAATACAAGTTCAACTTAATTTATTTTCAACCATAAATATTTTAGTTAATTTTGTAAATTTTATGTTTTATTTCAAAACAATAGTTATAGCATTGTAGTGTTTTGTTATTGTAAAAATAAAGTTTTGCAAATATTTATATTTATTTATACACTTTTGTTATAACTGGAGTAACAGTATTAGTTAAAAATGTAAATTATTTGCATATAGGATCTTCAAAAACAAAAACAAAAATAGAAACAATATTATACAAGAAAACAGATAATATCAGTTGTCAAACTGAGAGATTTACTCTTTGATATTTTAGAATTCACATTTTATCATCTGATTATATATCTATATATCTATATCATTATGGTTTCATATTTACTGACAGGATTGTGTAGTTGATGTGTGTGAAAGAGTAGATAATGGTAAAATAAAATACCTGCTCATAGAAATTTGAAATGGTCCCAGTTTGCCATTATACGTTCAACTTGAGTTGACCATGTTATCTTTGGATTAATATATTTTTATAAAAACGTTTTATACCCTTTTTAATGTTTCATAAACATCAACAAATATGTCTGTGATAAATTAAAGAGAAAATAGTGATCAGAAAGCTAGAAACTTGCAACATAAGATTTTATTGTTTTTTTTTTAAGCCAGCAATTTAATAGTTCAAACAGATCAGATATTGGTAAGAAGGGTATAGGAGCCAAACCTAAATATAATTTATCTGCACTAGATATGTATAAAACATTACAATAACAATGCAACCATTAAAGCATCATTAAATATTAAAAATACCGTCACTATGATTTTTCAGTTGAACACTACAAAACAACTCCACAGTTGTTTGACAGTTTGGTTTTAGTAGTGAGGTTTCTTTATCTGTTAAGACACTGCAGTGTAAGGTGGATCCATATTATTTTGTAAAGTGGGCATGGCTGGTTAAACCGATAAATCCTTTTACAATGTTTTATTTAAAACTTTATTAATTTATCAAAACAACATTCTAGATGTTTTGTATTAAATATTATCCAGAATGATTTTGTTATAACAATAAAATTTTAAGATTGTTTGGCAAAAATGTATATATGTATAATGTATTTGAAAATTCATTCTAGTTGTTTTCCAAAGGAGGTACAGTTTTACAAAAAATTTTCTTACAAAAATTTATATAATAGTTTTTCATGTATTTAGTGCAATACTTACTGCATTTAATCAGCTGCAGTGGCTGACAGATTATAATATTAATCGTAATCCAATTGTATCAGTTTCTGGAATATAATTGGTTGTACTACAATGTTCTACAATTTAAAGTTTTTATATCTAGGTCAAATGAGTGACTTACTTGACCTAGTTTTACTATTGCTTGCTGTCATTTTTCATAGGATGACACAGCACAAATGTCTCAATATTTTAACCCTTTCACCCCTGAAAATGAAGATGGTATTCTCTTTTCTATAGTTAAGACTAGTCTATTATGGCCTATAGAGTTTAAAGGATTAAAATTCTTTTCAAAATCACTAGATCCCATCAAATGTTATATGTAGTATCATTAGTCTGGTAAGGATAACAATGCATTTTCATGACATTTGACCGTTGGTCAGGAGTGACCAGGAACCTGAGTGAACAATACACCCTTTGACCTCTTGTTGTCATAACATTTTGACAATTTAGTTATTGACACTTGAATCGTATTACACTCATAGGAAATGTATATAAATATAAAAATCCATTAATTGTTTGTGTGAAGGAAAATGTGTTTTTTTGTGTTATAATATATATATATTCCATTTTCTTTTCAGAGTTTTAATGTTAGCCAGAAAATATAAAACTGAGTAAGGAAAACCATGTATGAAATTAATCTCAAATAATTGGACAAATGGCTTACTGACAGTGTTATCAATTGTTAGAATTCATTCACATTTTCCGTTATATATTTATATGTATTGTGTAATACTGAAATATAATATCCAAATGTCAGTTGGGATGTTTGCTTGTTAACAGTAATGCTTTTCTATGAATTTCTTTAACAAAGGTGTTCAAATTAATTTGTTGTTTTCAAACTGGTGATAAAATTGAAATTTTGAAAAAAAAACAAGAATTTCACAACAAAGCAGTTAATCTTGTAGATCAGTTATTGTTCACAAAATAGAGATTGTGTATTTGTTAGTGTACAGAGAATATAAAAATTTTAAAGACATAATTTGTTACTTCTATCTGCGTGTCAAAAATTCAGTTAACCTACATGCCGAGATTTACCCTTGAATACTCGTTATATGCATTGATCAATATATTTATCTGAACTTAGAAAGCAGATTGATGTTTGTTTAATGATTACCTCCCCTGCGTTGCCTGTTAAAATATACTCACTGCATTGGTGGTAATCCATTGCCATGGACCTAAGTTCAACTTCATAAAATGACGCCCATAGCTGGTGACAACTTATGAATAAAAATTTTTATGTAAAGTAGGATTAGTACAAGTAAATGATGAAAAATCTTAATCTATTTTGTTCCTTGACTGATTAAGTATGAAATGTAATTTATATTTCACCCTGTATTTTGTAAATGACCTTTACCTTTCATAAGTTAATCACCACCAATCAACCGGATCCTGTTGATTTAGATGTAAAAAAGAGCATTCAATTCCATCGTCTTCATAACCATATGATATAATAGCATAACACTCATTCTACAATGCCAAACATTGCTACAGTTTATATACATATATTGACAAGCAAACATCCTTTGACTGAAGTTTTCTTATCTAACATTAACTTAAGAAAGTGTTGTTATTCAACAGTTTTTGAAAAAGTATAAAAACTTCGAATTTATAAGAAAAGCCAGTACTAAACGAGACTGATTTCATACTAATGTTTTCAATGTTTTTGTCAGTTTTTGAATGTTGATTTTGCTAGAAGTTGTCACATTTAACAAACACACGTAATAAATGTGCACACCATAAGTAACGCCCATGATAAACAAGCACCTGTTCACCATATAACATGAATGATTTAGATATTAAAAGTAAATATTTGTATCTCCATGTGAAATTGATTTGACTGTATATCACTTTTTGTTGATGTTTTATACAACTTTTCTCACTCACATAGTACTCAATATGCATTATTAACAGGCACACTATGAAATCCCCTCCCCCCAAAAATATTGATTTATAGCATTGAATTTGTGTAAATTCCATTTGAGAATGGATGATATCAGTTCATGACTTATGAGAGCATGTTGTAATCACGTATCATGAAGAAATCACCTCCATATCTATTTCAAATTTAAATTGTGTTTTTAACTTGTATTTGGTATTTTGTAACCATGCAACATGGGTCTACGCTTGCTGCAAAAGCTTGTGGATGGCAATATATTGTTGGTCAATGTAATGCCGTAGTCATCACCGTTCAATCATTACGTATCTGCTACATTGTTTCATTGCATTGATGAAAAGTTTGGGAAAAGACGTTGGTATACCGATAAAAAAGTTGACGCTTCTTTGCAGAGATGTTATGTATTTCATATTTTGCTATGCCATCGTTTATTGCTTTACAAAGATGTCAACTGAACATGGACCAACAAGGTGATATATAAATTTATGATGTTTTCCTTACTGCCATTTTGTATGCTCAATTTGAAGTGCTTTATAAGTCTGAAATGTTACTGAAATGTACAAGCTCAAAATTGATCTTGAATATGTATGAAATCGATGACTATATATTTGAGGAGTACTTAACGTTACAATATTGATCATACTTATTGATTATTGACAAAATACGTTTATGTAGTAGTTTATTGTTAACTATTCTATTTAATAAAATTATTTTCATTATCCGTCAATTGCACTTCACACCTTGATACAAGTTATATTGTCTTTTCTCTAAATGCTAATTATGTTTACTGGAAATGTATTTTAATAAAATACAAGTGTCATTAAAGTTAAATTAATGCAATTGAAAAAGAAAGATATGTAGGTTAAGTCTGGAGCAAAAGTATTTACAATGTCCAAAATACTTGCGAAAAGGTATTATGGAGTACTTTTGACACACCTCAAGCACACACACACACACACACACACACACAACACTCGATATCACAAACAGTTGTATAAAATTTAGTGCTTGTTTCACCATTTTTTAACTTCATCACCTTGCCAGAAGTGGACGGTTATAAAAGGGATGTTGTTTTACTTAACCTCCATAATGTTAACTCATCAACCCCTGTAATCACATTTGACCTACCCACTTCAAAGAATGGTAAATGCCACTGTCAAAATTCAGGAGTGGCTGATTTAGAATCGAAATTCTACAATAATTTCATTCATTAATAATTAACCCCTTAATTATGACAATAGACCATACTGTTTATTGATTTAGTTGAGTTTAAATGTGATCACAGGTGTCGATGTGTTAAGATGAGCTTGTGCAGTTGAACAGTCAAATCCAGTCAAGATAATTTACTTCTTGGGGTTGAATATTTTGGTCGGGGGCTCAGAAAGCCTGACTGAAATATTCAACCCATTGGGTGATAATTCCCTGTTCCACATGTATACTCATGATGATTCTTATAATCTTTATCGGTGTCATTTTTACTTGCCATAAGGATTATTTATGCCAACACGAGTGCAGGTCAAGTAGGGGCGCATTTTATTCGGACCTCTGTTTGATCCTATTCCATTATTGTCAAAATTCAATGGGGATAGCATTCTAAAATTATCAGTGGTAAGTCCCAATGATGTGCCTTTGATAATTGTCATAATACACCTTCACCAGACCTTGATAATACTTAACGTAATGAAATAGTCATCAATTTATTTTTTAATCACTGTCTAGTTGCTTTTATTCGCTGGGAATTAATTTCGCAATATTTGCTGTCAAAGGAAATGCCACGAAATTAAATACCCGTGGATATGATACATTACACTTATGAAATATCGGAAAGAAAACTCGTAATCAATCTTACGCGAAAATTAGTACCTTCCTGGTAGTTCCTTTCAGAAAAACGCGAAATGTTCTCAAGGTGAAATTAAACAACTGTACAATATTACTTTGATAAGTGACCATTTTCTGATAACTGTGGCCAAGTAACATTGTTAGGCAAAATGATACAGAATTCCTTGCAGGATTAGAAATTATCAATAGCCTGCCAGTCCGAGACTAATGGCGTTTGCAGTGGTTTAGTCAAGGTGGTGTTTCAGTTAGTCTGGTTGACTACTAGAAATCTGTATAAACATTACAGTATAACCTCGAGCAATGATTAATGAAAGTTTAGTATATGTACAATGGACACTAGAATTACCTAATCAGCCCCTAATTTTTTCTGAACTCAAACTAAGATAATCACTGTTGCTTTGACTCATTAAATTACAAAAATAAATAGATAACTTACTAAAACTACCAATATGGTACTGATTCGGTAAATACGTGTCAATTGGGTAATCTGTCGTACCACTTTGTGACTAGTGAACTTGTCATAGGACTGGTAAAATTTGTTTCCAAATAGTCCAAAAGACTATTGAGACAGAATTGCAAAATTTGACCCGTCTCCAGATATGCAACAGTGCTACAGTCACTGATTGGTCATGGACACTTTATTCTGTTTTCTGTATCATTTGTCATCAAATGGTGTAGGGCCTCAGTTATCGGAAAAGATCATGTGTCATTTGTCATCAAATGGTTTAGGGCCTCAGTTATCGGAAAAGATCATGTGTCCTTTGTCATCAAATGGTTTAGGGCCTCAGTTATCGGAAAAGATCATTTGTCCTTTGTCATCAAATGATATAGGGCCTCAGTTATCGGAAGAGGCCATGTGTCCTTTGTCATCAAATGTTCTAGTGCCCCAGTTATCACAAAATATCCTGTGTCATTTGTCATTAAATGTTATAGTTCCTCAGTTATCACAAAAGGTCCTGTGTCATTTGTCATCAAATGTTATAGTGCCCCAGTTATCACAAAATATCCTGTGTCATTTGTCATTAAATGTTATAGTTCCTCAGTTATCACAAAAGATCCTGTGTCACTTGCCATCAAATGTTATAATGCCTCAGTTATCACAAAAGATCATGTGTCCTTTGTCATCAAATGTTATAATGCCTCAGTTATCACAAAAGATCATGTGTCCTTTGTCATCAAATGTTATAGTTCCTCAGTTATCACAAAAGATCAATAGTCCATAATTTTCAGTAGGAAGGGTCTTTGTTGATTTTGTCTGCGAGAACACATGATATAAACCGGTCTCTATGGATTTAAATTTTATTATGCCTTGGTGCATGCTATATATATATATATATATATATATATATATATATATATATATATATATATATATATATATATATATATATATATATATATGTGTGTGTGTGTGTTTACAGATGTAACGAATGTTAATCAAATCATAACATGGATGACAGCCTAGTTTTCACCACAAAATACTAATTCCGATGTTGTATGATTCAGTTCTTCATTCAAACTTTGTGATACATATTTATATTTTTTGCATTGTAAAGTAAATGTTTTCACATAAAACCACCAATATGCACGATGTATCAGTTTCTATTTGCATGTAGCTTTTACAATGTTTGTTGTCATTGTAATGTTGTATTCCATGTGTTATTCTTCTGTAATAATTTGTTGTTTATCCTGCTAGGGTATAAAATGTATATATTCACTGGTATATTTAGAATTGTCTCAATATTTGTTATACACCTCTTAAGCTTGTGCCCTTTTGCACACCCGTGATAGTAGTTTGCTTACATGAATGCCTTAAATATGCTGAAAATCTACAAATATATTTCTTGTATGCACAAATTGAAATAAATATGCAAATTGTCAATTTTATATATGTTGATGGTTTTTATCATTTTATAAATAAATCATTCAGTACATTTTCTGGTCACAAGCTCAGCTGCCATATTTACCGTCAAAGTCTGAGCAATATCCGTAGTTTATGTATGTATCCGTCTATTGTGATTGGTTTGATCAACTCCGCAAATGTCCGCTAAGGTCTGTATCATGTATTGTCCGATTTCCAAATTTTGGCTGGTGGAGTACCTTGTTAACGATCATATGAACAAGTGTACTCGCTTTTCGGTTATGACAGGCTACGTGAGAAATGTTTTATTCTCCACTGAATACAGGTAGGTATGGTGACGATTCGGACCAGTTTATTTTTCAGTTCAAAAAAGGGTTCGCGAGAGACTCCACCTCATCAGGTTATATGAATTGGACAGTAGCATTAACCCATTTACTCCTAAAGACGCATATGATCTGGTCCAAGTCAGTTATGTACAGAAGACTCCACTGTCTTTTAGACTGAGAGAATATTGCAATAAGGGAAATATATTCTAAAGAAGTCACCTAATACTCTTATATATATATATATATATATATATATATATATATATATATATATATATATATATATATATATATATATAATTTCATGGAATACAAAATCATACCAGTATTTTCACAAAAAGTCAAATTTTGCATTTCTATTAAGTCTGTTTCTTCCTCTTTAACGGTTACCTTCAATTCTGTGGATCCAAAATCTATTTTGACCTGTATTGGAATTTTGTCGGTTAGTGATAAATGTGTCATATCGTATTTCACTTCTCCAAGTTTCTTATATGAAGCAGAGGTTGTGTACATTGGATTTTCTTCTGTTGAGGAATATATCTCAATTTCTTCTTTGATAGAAACAAAACGAGATGTATTAAAGGTGTCTTCGAAACTTGTAATACCCGCTACAAGTGGTTCATCTTTACGGACTAGAATATGAAACACGTCTGTACACATTTCTTTACCATCGACTGACTGAAAGTGACTTTGAGGATGTTATGTCTTATCAAGTGGAATGCTCACAGATATTCCTAATGCCAAAGGACTTTTTCTCAAATGAATAATACCTGGATTATGACCAAATATGACAGCTCCTTTCAACACGGCTAAACTGCCGTCTTGTGGAATAATGAGTTCCTTATATCTAAATTGTTTTTGAACTGCGGATTGCAGGAAATCGGATTCCGAATACCCGCCAACCATTAAAGCTAAACTCCGTCCCTCAGGTGATCTAGACTGAAGAGATAATCCAGATGCTTAATTATCTTATCCACCGATTTCCTAAAGAAGGAAGACATCAATTGATGACATAAAATAAGACGTCCTTTAACTAACTCTGCATGACCTTTGAATTGTGGTGAGGACAAATGTTCTTGTAAAGAGATATTGCTTATTTCTCTGTAATAATGCTCCATGTTTGAAATCACGGAGAATACTATCCTACTCTTCTTTACATCTTAATTTGGGTGTAGTTGTTTAAACATTCTCTTTTTTACTTCAAACACTCTTTTAATTTCAAGACAGTCGAATGGGTAATCTTTTTCAATACCGTTCCATACCGTCTGGCCAAAAAGATTCTTCAGAAAAATCGAAAATTCATTGTCAACGTACGTACCACCCCATGGACCACCTCATCTTTCATGTAGTTCCCCCAACATCCTGTTCTCTCTCACTTTATAAACAGTTATATCTACTGTTCCTCCTGCAAAATATATATAGTGACTACAAAATGAAGAGAGATGCATAAAATATATAACCTAGAGGAGGGGTCGTACAGCCATTCATCATCACATTTATCATTGAGAGAAAAGTAATCTGCGAGTCTGAAGGAGGCTCTTTGACATCAGGAAAAATGCGTAGCGGTAGTTCAAAACATTAACCCATGCTGTTTAAACTTAGACATTATGTCAGATCAATATTTAAGGGATTCCGCGTAATGGGTCATACCAAAGACTTTTAAAATTGATAGTAGCTGTTTCTTTGCCAAGCGTTCGGCATACGAAGTGCATGTCACATATTTTTCCAAGTGAAAAAACCATGATCTCGTTTCACGCCATGAATGGCATATCAAAGAACCATTAGTGCATTGGCGTCCATCCATAGCACACGTCAAATTTGGTGGTTTTTCACCTAAACCTCGTGACATTTACATATAAGTAAAAGATTATTGGCATGACATAAATCAACAATAAAGCAAAAAAAAAAAAACCAAAAAAAATAATAATAATAACAAAAAAAAAAAACAAAACCAAAAAACAAAAATTAAATAATAAAAAATAAAAACAAAACAAAACAAACAAACAAAATAATAAAATAAAAAATACCCCTCACACAAAAAAAACAAACAACAACAACGAAAAAACAAAAAACAAAACAAAACAAAACAAAAAATAAAAAAGGAAAGTGTAACGTTTTCAACAAAATCATTGTTGGATAATAAATAAAAAATACAAACGCCTAGCCCCAGCACAGTTTCTCAATGTTAATCAAAAAACAAACAACAACATTTTAACGTCACTTAACCCTGTCGAAATCGCACTTCAAAAAACAAGTACTTTTAAAATTGAAAAAAATCCGAACGTGCAAAATTTTTCCAAAGTGAAAAAAAAACAAAACAAAGAACCCAAATTGGGCGTCCATCCATTGGCAAAAAAAAAAAAACCAAAAAAAAAATAATAATAATAACAAAAAAAAAACAAAAAAACAAAAAACAAAAATTAAATAATAAAAATAAAACAAACAAACAAACAAAACAAAAATATAAAATAAAAAAATACCACTTTTCAACAAAAAATAAAAAAGGAAAGTGTAACGTTTTCAACTTTGGAGTTTTGTGGTTTAGAGTTACTTATGTACATTGCACTAAGTAAGTAATAGTTTAATATGGGGATATTTCAAATGCAAATTTAATGGTGTATTGTGTCATACTCAACAATTTTTCTGTGCCATGTTTTAATGGCGGAAGAGAGGACACGGTTACAATACATCCGTGAAGAAATAACCGGTCTTCCTCAAGTAAACTGGCAAACTTTCTCACAAAATTAGCTTACGTTCCAGTGGGACTCCAACCCACGCTTACTGGAGGTAAAAGACTCCATGATTTAAAACAAATATATCATATAGAGGAATATGAATATTTTGAAATAACTTCATTAAATTGAAACTACAAATGTAATTGATTTCATTATTTGGATGAGGACACAATAATTGTTTTTGATATTTTTTAATGGAATTGGTTTTTCAGTTGTGGCAATTCTTGTTTTGTCAAAATTCTTACAAAGAGCAATGCATTTTTCTTCAGTTCATGATGAGATTTCAAGATGAATACAATTACATGATATGCTATGAAATTTGAGGCAACGTATGTTCTTGGGATATCCATAGTTTTTCAAATGACAGTTTATCGAAACTGAAATACCTTGAATTGCAGTTAGCTAAAATTAATAATTTCATGAAAAGATATTTTTCAATACATTGTTTTAGTATTGTCAGGTTGTTAATTTTGAATTTACTGGGTGGGTGTCATGTTGTAAATTTTGAATTTACTGGGTGGGTGTCATGTTGCAAATTTTGAATTTACTGGGTGGGTGTCATGTCACACCCACCCAGTAAATTATACTGGGTGGGTGTCATGTTGTAAATTTTGAATTTACTGGGTGTGTGTACATGTAAATACAAAATTTACAACATGTCATGTTGTAAATTTTATATCTACACCCACCCAGTAAATTCAAAATTTACAACACGACAGTATCGACAAGAAAGGTGCGCAATTTTCTTTTCATAAATTTATAAGGGATTAAGTTAAATATTTGTCCTTTGGAAATTATTTACTGGTAGTTATATCCAAATTTCCGTCCCGGGCGAAATACTGCTAAATGACTTCCTTCCATTCCTGTTGATTTTTCTAAAGATAGTTCATTGCAATATATTGCCGCTGCCTCGGGTTCTAGAGCCAATGTTAGCTGATCACACGGTATGTCGGCCTAGAAGTATATATTGTATATCAAAATTACTGCATGTACATAATTATATTTTGAAGATAATAATTACAACAACAAACAAAGCAAAACAGTTATAAAATAACGCCAAAAAAAAAAAAAAAAACAACAAAAACAAACAAAATAAACAAGAAAAGCCGATAAACAGGTTTCAATTTCTCTGTGTGGTAGTGATTACACAAATAGTTCTCACACACCTGGTGTCTGTTTAAAAACTTCGTGCATAACCTACAATCACATGTCACACCCGCTTTAGGCGGAAGGGCGACCATGCTAAGACCTTTAATTCAGCTAGATCCTGGTGGGTGATCACGCATTTAAGTGCGTATTATAAACAGAGGGAAAATCGCGATGGCACCTGTTAAAAGCGTGCAAGAACTACGACAATTTTAACATGCATGGTGTTTAAAACTTCTAGGAAAGTAGAACCGTCGTGCGTGCTTTCACATTGGTGAATATGGAAGTCGTCGAGAGCGTAGCGGATTCTTTATCAAGTGTAAAAGGGCCAACAGGGAACCTTTATGTGTAATTAACCATCTCTGCAGCTTTCCTCATGAATTGTTTGGCCTTGTCATTCCAAATAGCAGGTACAATAAGAACCCAAAGTATATCTTCTCTGTCAACCATGCCTTTGATTTTTTCGACAATGCATTTTAACAAATGACTTTTCATGAACCTGATTGCCTCAGAAAATATTTTTAGTGCTTTCATTTCCTTTCCATTTTCTCCAGTAATTGTCAGTTTTCTTGATATTATCTAAAATTTGTAAAATAAACTGTTATAATTCTAATGTATTAAACATCAAATTTACTTGAACAGAACATGCTAAATAGTTGATGAGCAATGATTTGTATACTGTAAAGTCATAAAATTTTCGTTGAAGATTTAATTTCATCATTTCGAATATAAATCCATGACGAAATATATTTCTTGAATTAAAGTCAACGAAAATTAATGTAATCGCACTTGTTTATGTACGTGTATATATATGTAATAATATACATAATCAATATTTGGATTGTATACCTTATATGATTGTAGTATTCATATGCAGTGGAACAAAAAATGTAACATATCCAGATAATTTTGTTAGGAATATTTGATTACTATCTCCAAAACAATCCATTCACGAACTATGTCATGAGATTATACATGTAATTATACAGGTATCATTATTATAAACACATGCCAAATCTGTCTAAGAATAACCACTGTAACAATATGACAATCTTAGCTTTTGAAAAATTTGGAATTTAAATGATGTTATCAGAGCGAAATATTACTTTTGTATAAGATTATCAGCTGGTACCGAAATACCAGGTACTAGGTTATCATCAGTCACCATTTACTTTTCTTTATTACAAATCTCCGGGAAATAATCAATTACGTAGTTGATTTGTATCGAAAATTGGTTACACTTCAATTAACTTTTAAGATTATACGTAATTATTGGACTCATGGGAATATCATATAGAATACAATGAGTCTCCTTTTGAATGAGAGCGTATACCTTTTTAAATGGGTTTTCTGTCTAAATAACATCGGATAATGCCATCTTAAAATATCTAAAGAAAAACCACTGTGTGTAGCCCTCGTCATCACTGTGTAAAAGTTCGACATATGTTGTCTCTGCTTCATATCCCAAGGAGTGAAATTTTTCTTCTTGATCAAATAAAATGACAGTTGGAGTTGTTTAGACCAACAATCTGTTGTACCTTTTTCCCCACTTTGGATTAGTGAAAAAATTTAGATGATCCTCCAGAAAATCATTCCTGAACGAATATGCATATCCAGAAAAAAGCCGTTCCAAAATCTATGGCTGCCGCCAATAGATATTCTTTAGCCGTCATATTAATCTATATTTTGAAATAAGATATTTCAATTAATATAAATGCATATCAGTTTTCAACAATCTACATAAAGTATGAGGAACAGGGGACAAACACGGGATTATGGAAAATATATCCTTGAAAAAAAAAAGAAAAAAAAAAAGAACAACAACAACAAAAGTGGCAGCTAACATATAGCTGAAAAATATGCTGAGTGTGGCTTCCGTAAAAGAAAATAAACACAGAAAGACACAAATATATCTAATACATCTTCGAGATTATATAATTATGTCAAGATATGTATTTTCAAATGTCTTTTTGGTTTCTTGCAAGGTATTGTATTATTGATACTTATAATGTAAATATACCCGTGTACTAGTGAAGTACATTCTGATACAAACGATTGTGTAACCCCTTTATTTAACATTTGATTTGCTTTTTTCTCTAAATGTGTTCTTCGTAACCTCTCTTTTATAGGTTCAGAGGGCGTGCACAACATATGAAGATTTCATATACAGAGGTAAACTACTCACTGACAAATTATTGACACAGGGATATCGAAAACCGCGAGTTTCACGTTCTGCAAATTTTACGGTGTATAATGGTTTGCGACTACTCGTTTTCACTAAGTGAAAAGTTGCCTTTTCGTTGGCGGTTTTTGAGACGTCTGTACCAATTGTTTACACTCTTCACTTGTTTCATTGGACTTGACTGTGGACTCACGGCGGGTGTGACCGGGACAGGGGGATGCTTACTCCTCCATGCACCTGTTCCTCTTGGTTTCCAGAGGTCCGTGTTTGTCCATTTTTTTGATTTGTATCTATGTCCTGGACATTCTATTGATTTAGACTTTGGTATCTGAAATTTTTATATTTCACTTAACAAAATTTAGTCTGTCTTTTTCAAGTTTTTTAAAAGGGACAAGACTTCTGTGTTCAGATATTTTGTGGATTTACAAAATACGTTTTACAAGTACATTTATGTGAAAAGGTAATTTAGTTTTGTTTAGATCTACATCTTTTTCATTCATTCACATGACATAACTGTTTGATTTGCTGCTCGCACTGGTGCATAAACAAGGATTCGCTTTTGAATCAGGTTCAAAGTTTTAAAAATGTTTAACCCTTAAAACGCTCGGCATAAACCTATATAAAATACGAGTCCCGATCCTACTAAAAGAGTTATTAGATTTTTGTTTTAATTTTCTTCTTCCTTTTTTTTCCTACTTAGGTTGATATACTATAACAAAAATGAGATATACACAGACATAAAAAATCTTAAATTCCTATATATTTTGTGAAAATTGCTTGAGAAACCCAGGTTTGACATTTTCAATTGCAACCTTACTTTTTGTATATTAATACCACGTTAGACCTGAGCTTATTTTCCAAAAATATATAGGAATATAAGATTTTTAAAATATATCTTTGTATAGCTCTAGTTTGTTGTTTGTGTTCTTTACTCATTTTTAATTTGTAATAAATTAAAAATGAGCACACATTTTTAATTGATTACAAATTAAAAATTAGTAAAGGATATTTGTTATTGTACAAAGTAGAAGTAGTAAAAATCAAAATAATATTTTTTGGTCAATACATCTAATGTCCCTTTAAAACTTGGATCCTGTGTGTCCACTGCAGAGTCACATTACAGAACACCCCTTATATTGGTATATGTCCGTAGCACTGGCCGAAATGTTGCAGGACTACATCTATTGTTAGTGGTGTCTCCGTATTAGCACAACATTTTATATGCGGGACGTAAAACAACTTGGAATCCAAATATTGTCAGACCTTATCAAAACGATGACGTATTCTTAACGTCATATTGGCCGGAGGAAATCAAAGTTCACGTTTAGTAAATTAATGTTCATGAATTTGACCGAAATGCAGCTATAACGTCGAACAGATGAATTTTGGATAATTTCTGGAGGGTCATTCTCAATGTTCTATGCAAGTATTGATACAATCGGTATCTATGTATTATTTAAAGGTATACATAGGACCTGCGAATTGAAATTTGGGTCATGCAATGGAACTATATATGTGCAGCGAGATATGAATTATTTTAAGCAAAATGAAGAAATACCAACGGCTATTCAAAACCCCAAGGCCATTGAAATACGACAAATTATATATAACAACGGTTGCAACACGGAAAACAATAATAGTGAATCACAAACGGGAAGGTATCCGGTCTCCGGAAGGAGTCAGCGCCCTCTTACCACGCTACACCCGTCGCAAATGTTGCAAAGGTCATGCTTGGTGAAAATGACACCAGTTAGCTCACCTTTAGAAAATCTATTTCAAATTGAAGCTCAACCGATGAAGTCTAATTGACAAAAACGATCGTCTTGAGCATTCGAAATTTGGTATTGTGTTTTTAATATTTATAACCATTGTGTTGTTGCCACTGCTGGTGGACCGTTTGAGTCCCCAAGGGTATACATAAACCTGGTAGGCCTACCTGGTATTTCCGTACCAGCTGATAATCTTATACTAAAGTGATATTTGGCACTGATAACACCATTTAAATTCTAAATTATTCAAAAGCTAAGATAGTCATTTCTTTTTACAGTGGTTACTCTTAGACGGATTTGGCCATGCATTTAGATTTGATATTAGACCTTTTATGATACCACTTTCCCTATAGAAAATTTATTTTTAATTGTAGCTGAACTGATGAAGTCGAATTTACAGAAACGATCATCTTGAGCATTCTAACATTGGTATTATGTTTACAATATTTTATTAATTTAAGATCCGGTTGGTGATAGCATGACACACCCGTCGCAAATGTTCCATAGAATCCTCTCGGGTTCGGTGGAATGGTCACGCTCGGTGTAAAAGTCATGAGTCAGCTTAAAATAAATGTATTTTACCAGGAAGATGCCACGTTAAAAGTGTTGAGATCCTCTGTGCCCTGTCTTGGTGTGCATAAACCATCTGCCGTATTCTAGGCCCTTAGCACGATCTAGTAAATTATTCTTCAACGTATGTGTTACAATTCATTACTTTTACCTGAAGGATTCCAGTCTTCCTTTTTCAGTCGAGGATACGATAACGTATGTGTCACTGCAGCTCATTATTTTCCCTAAACTTCTTACTTCTCTGACGAGAGCATAACAGTGATTGTGTCACTACAACTCATTATATTTTCCTGAAAGTTTCCCGTCTCTTTTATCTGTCGAGGTCACAACTCATTATGCTTTCCCACAACTTTTAGTCTCACTTTTTCTGTTGAGGGCATGTCAATGTAGGAGTCACTCTCCCTCAATGCCTCAGTACAAGTACGAATACGTATGTATCAACTTTACAGAAACAAAAAAAATGAATAGGGGACTTTCGAGTTAGTCCGGACTACCGTTATAATCATGCTTTTAGTATCGCCGGTTGCGTGATTCTAGAAAAATGTTCCTCAATGTTATTTCCGGTTTCGATGATTTATACATATAATACTGTTGTCTTAATTCTACAGATTCATGAACTAATTTTTTGTTTAAGGGTGGTTACTCTTAGACGGATCTGGCAATACATTTAGGTTTAGTATTGTGGCTTGTCTCACGAAACTATACATGTATTTAAATTGGATCTCAATTAATGGTCTTATTGACAGAAACAATCGTCTTGTATATTTACTTTGGCCATGATTTTAGCGAAACGATAACTATGGTATTATGTTAATGATATACATGAGAGAATTTTAAAAGATGTACCAGATTTTTGGTATGTTTGCCCCTTTGAGGCACCTAGGAGTCCTAACTCCTTTTCATTATTCACACTTCTAATGTAACATTAATAGGATATACATCCTAAACAGTACCAAAGCGCTTGTTTTTTTTAGATGTCACAGTATCAGATGTTGTTCTAATATAAAAAGACAAACACCAAACTGTTCGGTTCTATTGTTCTTTATTCAGATCCGATGGTTGGAATCAATGCAAATATATATATATATATATATATATATATATATATATATATATATATATATATATATATATATATATATATATATATATATATATATATATATATATATATATATATATATATATATCATTTAGTAACTTTACCCTATAATATAATAATCATATATACATAATACAAAAATACAATGAATGATAAATCATCTATATAGTTAAAAAGTAATAGGGAAGTTCTGATAACCAGTTACAATGTAAGAAAGATAAAAGATAACTCTTACTAGATTATCACATAATATCAGATAAAAAATATAATTTCTTCCCTTTATTCTTCAGACAATACTTTTCAATAGTATGTATAAAAGATTCAAATCATTAATTACAAAATATATCTTGACTTTATAAATTTACATCATTTATGAAATTAGTCAAGCAATATATAAACAAGTACCTATTTATGGAATAGAGTATTCCTCTTGAAAAAGTCTCTGTTGGTATATAAAGTCTATGCCTTGCTTATACATGATTATTATAAACTCTGTAAATAATAATAAATATATAAAACATACAGCACACATTTTGTAAAGAAAAAGATATAGATCAAAATGTTGTTCAGATATAAATTTTAGAAATATTTATAATTACTATTTCACTTAAATTATTTCATTTAACTCATTTATACTCTCTCACTGTTGGTGAAGGTAAGTATTGGAATATATCATATATGAATTATCAGAAATTTCAAAATTAGTTTAAGTTGTTAGAATGCAAGATTTAACTTAGTGTCAGAAATATGTCTGGTCAGTTCTTTGGTCAAAGCTGGTCTAACAAAGGGTACTCAGAAAAAGCGGGAAAGTAAGAGTCATCACCTGACTAAGTCACATTGGTCAAAGTAACCACACAGGTAAAAGAACCTAGGTGAACTAAAGTAATCAATTATAAATTGATCAACAATACCCATATACCTGTGTGTTGAAATACTATATACTGGTACATATGTACATATGTGTGTGCTCTATGTATTGATAAAAGATGTTGATGATGATGTTGATGATGATGTTGATGATGATGATGATGTAATGACCCAACAATGAAATTACATAAAATCTTTCATTTTTAGAATACAATACAGTCACTCTATCACATAAAGATAATACCATAAATGTGAACAAGTGTATTCTATTTTGTTCTATTATGTTAACAGTTATTCCAGATTTTATATATAGCCCGTTTCCATGTAACTATAAGTCTATATTTTACTATATGTCTTTTTTGTTTTGCTATTCATGAGTATACCCACTAATTATCCTCACAACTCCATCGCGGAACTGATTAAGGTAAATACTACCTGTATTTGATTATTAATATGATATTTGTAATTGAAAATAAAATTTGAATATAATTTGAATATAACTTTATATCTCGAAATGCCACACTATTGTTGTAAATTTCTGTATTTGAGTTAATTATATTTTTGATTCACTTTGATTGTTCTATGATACTGATGATAGGTCACTTATAATTGTCATTTACCATAAATTGTTGTTTTTGGACAATAACATTATCAACATCTATTGGTTATTAAAGTGTTGGGATTATGTTATTTGATAACAATTATCACAGATTTATGCAACATAGTATTATGCATTTATTGGGAAGGATATATGGATATGAAGATTTATTCACCCCCCCCCCCAAAAAAAAAAAAAAATAAAAAGTCATATTGAATATAATTTTTCTAGGGAAAAAAAATATTCATATCTGTGACCCAAATGGGCTATAAATTATTTATATATTGATAGCCAAAGAAATTCCAGTGTGTTTCCTGCAGTGGCTATGAAGGTAAAATTAGACTCCCTCTAGACAGACAAGACAGATGGACACTGGGCCAAGTGTTACCTGGCCGACATGAAACTGAGAAATGCTCAGTTACCCATGGTTTATTTTTAACATATTTCATAAAGTTTGACAGAAAAATACATTCAATATGGAAATAATATCAAATAATGATCTAACAATTCTATAAGTTATTCTGATCCTGTAGCAGTACACGTCAGTTTGTACATTCAAAACAATTCACCGCCACGTTTTTCACCCGTTTTGTATTCTCAGCATCCTTATTGTTCAGTATCGCGTCCACACCTGGATGCAACCATGTTTGTTTATCACCACATCACGTCACACTCTTCACTTATCGTAACAAGAGCGATAACTTTTATTCATTATAGATTGGCGTGGACATACTCGTGAGACATGAAGATTATCGTCCACCCACGTGAATTTTCTGCACCATTTATATTTCTTTAAAATATATCATATCAATTATGTGAGGTATAACAATCATGGTTATTGTATTTTTGTATATTTTCATTTTATTTTACATTTAATGTCATTTTCTTGTATTTAATTAAACAATGGACACACATTTAGTTATAGTTTTGCAAAAAGAAAAAAAACCCAAAAAATAAACAATAACACAACATCACACAGTTACATATCTTAAAAATACATGTATACATGTTGAAAGCAGGCTTTTATCCGTGTATACAATTTATATATAGTGTTTCACATTTAAATACTACTATTTCAAAATGAGAAAACTTGACATTTGAACAGCACTTAGTGTATTTTTATAAAAATAGATATTTTAAACCTTTTTCTTTGGAAATTTCAATGTACTATGTTTTTAAAATGTTATCTTTATACTTGCCTGCAGTTTTCTCAGTTCCGACAGGTCTTCAGACAAAATTGATGTGATGTATACAGAACATGAAAATTGTGAATGATATACTTCAAGAAGGTCATTGTGTTCTCCACAGCAGAGCCAAAATTTTTACCAAACACAAACTGAATTTTCACATCGCATAATGTATGTTAAAAACGCTTTGCGAGCATTAGCTTCCTGTGTCATGCTTGAAAAATATGAAACTCTCATTGTGTCCTGAATCATAAAATGAGAAGAATTGTTACGTCCGAATTTCGTATATATATACGACGGCCTGTCCCTTCATCAGGACAAAACGATGAAAATAACATGAAAAAAAACGTACACATACACACTTTCTCTCGCAAACATCCACACACACACACACACACACACACACACACACACACACACACACACACACACACACACACACACACACACACACACCCGGAGAGTGAAAGAAAAGCGTGATAATGCAGTAAATAAATAAAAATGGAAATCAAACAAAAGGATAACTTAAAATCTAAGCTCAAACTATAACCGAAATGTGAACCGAACTAGATCATTTTGTCCGTGTCGTTAGTCATTTTTGTGCATTATATGTTCTTTTCCTGACTTGTATCACTTGCTTTTATAAACCATAGGATATATAGTGTTGTTGGTTTTAGTGCTTAGTATATATATACTAGATTATAAACGAAATATAACTTATGTGAACAGAAAACTATTTAACAATTTAACTAATAGTCATTAATAATTCTCAGAAAATGAATACATAGTCTTCAATTACAGTCTGTAACACATGAAAGATATTCTTGATGCTAGGTTAAACAATCAAACGTAGCAGATTTTGGAACACCTGATCCAACCTCTGTGACTGTTACTTTTATTTCTGTGAAATCGAAATGAATTTGTACTTTGATTTCTTTTTTTTCCTTGTTCGACATAGGCATAGGGTAAGTAATAACACCAAGTTTCTTACATGAGTCGGTTGGCGTGGTATACAACGGTTTATATTCAGTTGAGTAATATATTTCTATCTCCTCTTTAACGGAATAAGATCCCGACGGGTTGAATACTTTTTCGAAAAAGGATTTTCCCATCTCCAGTGTTTGATCTTTACATACCATCACGTAAAAGACATCTGTACACATTGACCTACCGTCTTTAACATGTCGATATTTTGGAAGATGTTTTCGCTCATCAAAAGGGACACTGACGGAAATTCCATATGTAAATTTGCTCTTCCTAAATCTAACAACGACAGGCTTGTGACCAAATATGACAGCACCTTTCAAAACCACCAAGCCTCCATCCTCTGGCACAGTGATATCCTTCGTTTGAAAATGGTTTTTGATTTGCGACTGTAGTGCATCCGCCTCTGAGTAACCCCCAACCATTAAAATTGAATCCACACAATGTATTTCTGGCGAACTGAACAAACCTTCAAGGTGGGCGATGATGCTATCCACAGAGCTTTTGAAAAAAGATTGCATTAGCGTTTTACTTAATCGCAATCGGTTTTTGAAAATATCTACATTGTCTTTGAAGTCCATGCTACATGCAATTCGTTCCTCCAATGTAGTATTACAGTGTTTTGTAAAATATTCCAACATGTTATTGATTCCTGTAAATACCACTTTATTTGTTGACTGTTGAATTTTGAAATTCCTCTTTTTAACTTCAAATTGTCTTTTTAGTTCCAACACGTCTTGTGGATATTCAGATTGAAAGTTTTTCCACCAAATTTCACCAAAAAGCTGTATTATAAATAGGATAAATTCCTTATCCACGTACGTACCACCCCAAGGACCACCAGATGGAGCGCACAGTTCCCCTAATGTTCCATTACTGAGTACTTCATGAACTGTAACATCCACCGTTCCACCTTGAATGAAACAATATACAATCGTTGACTGAATTCATAAGATGTATAACAACATGCGTACGTTTTGTTCGTCTGAATGGCGATTTACGCCACACTCAACATTTTGGCGGTTTTCTGGTGACCACCAGTTTAAATGACGAATACTACAGCCCGGTTACAATATACCCGGCAAAAGGCCATTGGCCTTCTGCAAGTAATATGAGAGATTTTCAAATAAAATCAGTTTAGGTTCCAGTGGGGACTTGAACCTTTGCTGGCCAATGGTGAGAGACTGCATGCTTAAAACCAAAAAGTTCTAAGCACCCGGCCACACAATATGCCTAAGTAGTGATATATTTGTGACTGCGGTCAGATGTGGGAAAATGTCATTTTCTTTTAATTTAGTATTTCCTGTTGGTCATATTAGAGGTCTATTCAATTTGCATTGAACTACGAAGGTATTTGATACAAACGGTTTAATGGTTTATAACTGATTCTTTATCCGAAAAGAATACAGTTTTAGATTTGTTACAAATCAAAATGGCGTGCTTAATGGTTTTATTAGAGCTGAGGGAAAATGATGACTGTAAAAAGTTCTGGGAAATATTGTGCTTGATAATGTTCCTAATTGAAGTCTTAATGTATATCAAGCAATGTTACATTATAATAAGGCTATATAAAGTGTCAATGCCCGGAAGTTTTAAGTAATTTCAAATACCCTCAAAGTCTCTAAGCGGTGCCGTGAGCTTCGAGGACTTAAGTTCGGTTGAATGAAATGCAAATGTATAACATAACTATATTCATCTCTCGTCTGAATTAGGGTTTTCTCTTAAAATACATGTAAACAAAACTATTATAAAATGGTAGTAATGTTCAGACTTCATAATGATGAAAGTTAGTGCAATGCGAGTTTTATTTGAGAATGAATCGATGCTTACCACCACAGTCTAAAACCATAAATTTTTCGCCTACGGAAAAAGCTCCAAGGTGAGTTCCTTCAGAAGTAGTTTTCATCGTTGCTTGGATTTCTTTACAGTAAACGGCCGCTGCTTCCGGCTCCAGAGCTAGTAATAGCTGTTTGTCTGGTATACCAGCCTGAAAGAGAAATTATGTGCATTGGTAGCATTTATTATATATGAACTTTAAATAAAACCGCGGGTATGTTATTTTGCCCGTGTATACAGTAATTAGACTAAACCAAACATGTATAACATTATGATAAAACTCCACCTCAGATTGACACGATAAAAGTACTCATATTCAACAATTGATGAAAACACAGATGAGGAACTATAAGGATAAAGAACACACGTGCAAAGAGAAATTAAGATATGATAATCAATGGGAATAGATGTATGAACAGGTCAGTGTTGAAATTTCGACCAATCAGAAGCCTCTGGATTGATTGCCATGACAACGAAACTCATACGGTTGAATTTGCAACCCCTTGATACCCCAAAATACCAAATTTCATTAAGATATGATAATATTGAAATTTTGACCAATTAGAAGCCTCGGATTGGTTCCCACAGCAACGAAACCTATACAGTTGAATTCGCAATCTCTGGTAACCCATTATACCAAATTTCATACAAACTGAACAATGTTAAAATTTTGAACAATCAGAAATCTCGGATTTGTTCCCATGGCACGATTTACGATTTAAATACCCCATAATACCAAATGCATTCCAATCGGACAACGTTGAAATTGTGACCAATCAGAAGACTCGGAATGGTTCCTTTGACTAATCAGAAGCCGTGGAATGGTTCCTGTAGCAAGAAAACCCATACAATTGAATTCACAATCCCTTAAAACTAACTACATGCAGCAAATATCATCGAAATCGGACAATGTTGAAATTTCAACCAATCAGAAAAGTCGCTATGTTTCTGAATCCGCCAAATCCACAAAAGTTGTAATATGTGGTGAATTTATGATATTTATGATATTGTTCATAGATTTTGAAAAAGCGTTTGACTCTGTATCTTGGACATTAATAGATAACGTTTTGAATTACTTTAATTTTGGTCCATCTCTTCGAAAGTGGATTGAAGTTGTATACAATAATATTAAATCAAGAATTAATATTGGCGGTCATTTATCTGAATACTTTTATCCGGGGAGGGGATGTAGACAAGGGGACCCTGTTTCAAATTATTTGTTTATTTTATGTGCCATATATTTTATCCATTAAAATAAGAAATGAACCTCGTATTAAAGGAATATCTATAGATCGATTAGAATTTAAAATCTCCCAATATGCAAATGATACATCTTTATTATTAGACGGGTCAGAGAAATCTCTAAATGTTAGTCTAAATATACTAAAATGGTTTGAAGGAATATCAGGGCTTAAAGTTAATTTTGAAAAAATTCAAGTAATTTGGATTGGAAGTAAAAGATATAGTAATGAGAAACTCTGTTGGGGTTGCATTGGGGTAAACAGAAATTCACACTTTTAGGAATAGACTATGATATTAACTTAGACAACATTTGTGAAATTAATTACAGAAAAAAACTAAACTGCAAAATTTAAAACAATAGTTAAACAATGGGATAAGAGAAAACTTACTCCATTAGGACGTATATCAATTATTAAGTCTCTTTTGATTTCACAATTTAATCATTTTTTTATCACTTCCAAACCCAAGTCAACAACTATCTAAAGAACTGAATAATATAATCTTTGATTTTTATGGAATCATAAGAAAGATAAACTTAAATGGGATCTGATTACTCAAAATTACGGGCATGGGGGACTTAATATGATTGATCTAAAAGCATATATTTCAGCTTGGAAAACAACTTGGATTAGGCGTATTCTTAACTCAGAAGGAAGCTGACAAAATCTTTTGGCAAAAACATTTGATATAAGCTCTCTTCTTCAATTTGGAATAGAATACCTAAATAAAACAATAAGAAATCTAAATAATATATTTTAGAAAGACGTTCTAAATGCATGGAAAGAATTGCAAATAAAAGGAAAAAATGATCTAATTCATTTTAACCCAGCTTATACATCTTAATAATAAAATTAAAGTTAACAATACATTTGTATATTATAAACACGGGGCACAAAAAATATTATTTATATAAATGATCTTCTTTGTGATGATGATAATTTTTTTCATACGAAGATTTCATCGGAAAATTTAATATGAACATTAACTTTCTAGAGTATAATGGATTTATAAACTCTTGAAAAAATATGTTACTTCACATAAAGACCACAACTTGTTCAAAGAATTTTCACCATGGCTTCTGCCAAAAATTAAAACAGATAAAAAGATAAAAAAGGTTCTAAAAGTATATACATGGTAATGAAAGTTAAGAAAAATACAATAAACTCTAAATTGAAATGGATAGACATCTTCCCTTCTCTCAATGACGACAAGTTTAAAGATATTTTTAATAGTATAAATCATATTAAAGACCCAAAACTCAAATGGTTTCAGCTTTGAATAAAACATTTCTTACTGACAACAAATAAATTAGCTTATAAGATGAAACTAAGCGACTCGCCTCTATGTACATTTTAATATTGAATCAGAATCATTACTTCATTTACTTTGTACATGTAATGAGGTTCAAGATTTCATAAAAAAATGTTAATGATTTCCTCATGCAATTTCCTATAATGATAACAATATATATTTTCTCATTTTTATTAGGACCTTATACTGGAAGAGATCTAGTTAATGAAATAATAGTATTGAATTTGAAACATTTCATTTACAAGTGCAAATGTCTGAAACAAAATTTATCGGTAAGACAATTTATTTCATATTTAAATTATGTTTACAAAAAGAATTGTACTAAAAAAATAACCAACTAGATAAATTTAATCAACTTTGGTCTTCTTGGAGAATTATATTTGATGAAAACCAAAGACTGAATTAATGAATTTAGTTTGTAGAAACAATTTTTGTATAGCTGGTACAAAGTAACCTAATCCCTTGTAGTATAACATGTATAATAATCTATTATACTGTCTATAAAAGAAATGTGCACAGTTTTTCTCTCTGTCTCTGTCTGTCTGTCTGTGTCTGTCTGTCTGTCTGTCTGTCTGTCTGTCTGTCTGTCTGTCTGTCTCTCTCTCTCTCTCTCTCTCTCTCTCTCTCTCTCTCTCTCTCTCTCTCTCTCTCTCTCTCTCTCTCTCTCTCTCTCGTGTGTGTGTTTGGTGTAAGACAAAATAAATGATAGGTATTTTGGTCAGCCAATCTACTTCATACCCACTGGCCAGGTGGGCATGTAGGAGTTTTGTAAAAATCCTAGCTGAAATACCTGAATAAATGTATAATAATAAAAACAAAAATCCACAAAAAGTGCACGGAAAGTCCTTAAAAGGTAGGTGCACATCGTCAATACATATACAAACATCTCGCAGTTTCAACGTTGTACGTGAAAAATTGTAGTAGTAGTTGATTAAACAAAATGGGTGGGTATATGTATGCTGCTACTGAAAAATGGCTAATTTTCCGAATCCGCCAAATCCACAAAAATCCGCGGAATGCATCCACAAAGGGAGGCACACATCTCCAATATACAAACATCCTACCAAGTTTAATTTAATTACACTACCAAGGGTAATCTTCCTAGTCTTAGATCAGGTAAGGAATAAAGCGTTTTTCCTGTGAAGCTTGTTATACCTGAAAAGTGAGTAGAATCATCTATAAGATAATCAAAAGGTTACCACACCGTCAGGTGAATCGTACAATAGTATATAATTGAAGACATAGAATTACTGGGATACTTAACCATTATCGCAGCTTCTCTCATAAACTGTTTGGCATGCTCACTCCAGATTGCAGGTACAGTTAGCACCCAACGTATATCGTCCAACCTCGACTTTCCCCTAAACGAAACTTGAAGTTGAATAGTTTGCTTCACATGCTCCGCCATAAATTTAATGGCTTCAGAGAATACAGTAAGTGCCGACATTGTGTTTCCGTTTTCACTTGTAATCTTTAAACGTCTGGTGATGTTTTTGGCCTGTAAATGCAAACAATGGACATAAATATCTAATAACCGACATTACTTTAAAGTAAAAACTGAAGATAATATATATATATATATATATATATATATATATATATATATATATATATATATATATATATATATATATATAATATATATATATATATATATACAGTACTAGTGCATATAATATTCATTAATTCAACAAAAAATACGCGCTCCGTTTATAAATTATTTTAATTGATTCAAAGCATATAAAAGCGCAATAAAATACAAGTTAATTAGTAGTATTACAAATGAATTACACTGAATATAAAACTACCAGATCCTTACGGATTATACTAACTTATTGTCTTATAAAAAATATTTAACTGCTTTCTAATACGATTGTATAATCTCCTACAATTGCCATTGAAAGACTCATAGAATATCTTACAATGATGTGTTTCAATGAATAGGGTAATGTCAACCCTAGTTGTATGTGTCCGATTGTCCAGTCCGGGGGCATCCCAAGTTTAAGAGAATAATACATTCTAACACAGCTATGAGGGAGGGATGGCGAAATATCAATTCAAGTGCACAAAACTGATTGTTCCTGTCGAAGCATGCCGAGTCATGGACTAACAAAATTTTGCCTACGTTTTTCTCTTACGTTGAAAAATATTTTTGTTTACGAACAGGCGACTAAAATATATTAAACAGTAGTTCGGGCACTTCCTGAATGGGCTTTCTCACATGTAGGGTGATATAACATACGGCGAATTTTAAAATGTTGCGTCAGGTTTTATTTACGTACAGAAACACGTGTTTGAATAATGGGAGAATATAATCAAACATTCATATGTTGAGTGGAAATGGAAAACGCAACCATCGTAGTAAGAATCTGAAAGTTCACTCAGATTTGGCAAGTGGTTTCAGAATAGCACTCCTCCGACGGACGAGTATTTAAAAAAGATCAAAATGGCAGTAAACAGTTGAAGTGATATTTGTTTTTCAAATGCTCAGATAGCAAAGATGGTCCAGGGGGAAGAAAGAATAATACAATCTAACACCACTTTGAGGAAGGGATGGAGAAATCTCAATCCGAGTGCACACAAGTTTGTTTGTCCATGGCGAGACTTACCGAGTCATGGACTAACAAAATTTTGGGCACGAGGATTGATATTTCGCCATCCCTCACTCAAAATGGTGTTTGGCTGTTTTTCTCTCACGTTGAAACAGTAAAAAGGAGCGACTGCATCCATCTACAGACAACAACATTTTAAACAGTAGTCCTGGCACTTCCGGAATGGGCTTATCTCACCTGCAGGGTGCGATAACATTTCCCCGATATCTAAATATCTCAAGTGAGGGAAATAAACAAACTCCAGTGCATCTGATAAAGCAAAGAGGGAGCATTATCAGTTAGAAACTGAAACCGCAACCGGGAGAGATATATGTAGATTGGAGAAAAGTAAACGGCTTAATTTGTAAGAACAGTAAAGAGGGTGCCAATAAAATCTTTAAAAAATATTTATAAATGGGTAGTATCGTATTTGAGTATTTGAGAGAGAAATTAACATTAATGAGAATTGCCAAGGTAAGAAGATGATTCTACTTTATTTACTGGTCCATTTACACTTACACTTAGGGAGGAAACACTTCAACACCTCAAGAAAAAAAAATGCCATATCAAATGCTCAAAGGAGTGGGGAACATCTGTCAGGGCATTAGGCAATGTAACACCGAAAAAAAAAAAAACAAATTTACTGAATAAACAAGAAAAAAGATTTTGTTTATTTAAAACTGCATATCATATTACCAAATTAATAATGGTCTTTTGTAAATTTGAAAGTTTGTGTGAATTACAAAAATGGCCTTGATCTTAGTTCTATAATAATAAAAAAATGCAATTGATGTACAGAATTTAAAAACTGAATTTCAAAAGTAGAACGACAAATTTGGGGGGAATGTAAAGTACAGTAGATTATTTTGAGTTTTTGCAAATAATTAAACATATAACATGCAGTGATAAAACAAGAAATTGTATTTTAAGAAAGTGGATACAATCTGAAAAATTTGGACAAGTAGTTTTTCATTTTGGACAAGTACTTTTTCATTTTCGACGAGTATTTGTTGTCAAGCACTTGCCCGTTGGACGAGTGGTTTCAAAATTTTTCCCTGACCCCTGTCCTCGGAACACACTCGGATTGAACAACCAAGTTCTTACCACTCCACGCATCGATATCCGTATAAGCTTATATTGATCAATTACGGGTGTGTTGAGAAGACAGGATAAATTAAACCCCGATAGTCGTTATATTATTTTAAACATTGAAAAATGTTTTCATTATATGCATTATTCGTGTACAGGTATTATGAAAAATAAGCAAAGCTAGTATAGACTGTCTAAGTGGTGTCGTGCCGGCCGGGTTCAGTCAGTAGCGCGCTCGACTCTTGATCGTGAGATCGAGTCCAGCCGACGGCAGGTGGGTTTCCTGTCCTTCTGATGAGACAGTAAAAACCAATGCCCCGTGTCACAGTAAGTGTCGGCACGTTAAAGAACCCTCACTGCTCAATGGCCGTAAGTGCCGAGCATAGGCCAAACTTTGAAGCTCTTCAGCGGCATTTAAGGTTGCCAAACAGTATTTCCTACAATATAACTGGTCTGTATTAAGTGAATCCCTGTCTCATGTGACCAAAATCTTCAAGTCGCTTCAAAAGTCCTAACTGTATTATGGCCTCCAATGTTCAAAAACTTTTTCATGATTTAATATACAATGTCATACTTACACGCTTGTGGCTAGGTCCAAATACTTTTTTCATTTCTTGGTACAAGGCCATTTTAAAATGTTTAAAGAAGAACCATCTTTTGTAATCCCCAGTCTCGTCTTCGTCTTCCGATAAAGTTGCATACTGCAATTCGGCCTCATACCCGAATGAAGCAAACTTTCCATTGGGATCGAACAGTATAACAGATGGTGTCTTAGAAGTGCACAGATGTTCTGTTCCACTTTTCCATTCAGTATTTCCATGTATCGAACGTGGATTATTTTTTAATTCGTCTCTGAATGAGAAAGCATACCCAGAGAAAGCAGTACCAAAGTCAATGGCGGCTACCAAAATGTAGTTCTCCTCCATCATATTTTCCTGAAAGTATACAATGTTCCAAGTTAATGTTTAAAGAAGAAATATAGAGGAATCCAAAATGTATAGGTATACATGAGTGTATGTCGAATGGATTCTAAAGCGAGACTCAAATCTGACTTACTTTTCAGATGAAAACACCAATGTAGTAATTTCTAGGTAAATAGCATTGTCTATCCACATAACTTTTGTTTCACATATATTTAATTATTGTAAGTTTGACTTAAAATACAGGGACATTCTAAAACTACTGAATGCAAATTATTTGTGACGCCATGAAGGAGGATGTTACTACTATATTTTCAGTTGACAATTGGAAGGACTGACTAAAGATGCAATTTATCTCTAATGTATCATATCTAACTAGATAAGCATATATTCATGCAAGTTATACCTTTCTGAAAAAAAATACAATAAATAGGAAATATGATCTACGCCACAATTTGTCCCCCACTTTCATCCCTCCTCTTATATATATATGTTTTTAAAATTCTGTTAAAACATCTCCTAATATCAAATTAAGTAGAATATACAATTATCTGATTTGTTATAACTTCATGTTATAATGTTTGTTTTTTAATTGATTTTACATTGATCCTTAGAAATAATGTAACGTAATGTGTAATGTGATTGTTCATATGATTGCAAAGTCTGAACAGAGCTCCCCAACTTTACTCACCCTACAGTTGCTGAGGATAATAAAGTTTGAAAAGATGCTGTGTATAAACTGGTCATCAACTCAAATCTGGACGATATATAGATTATGAAAAAGATGTCATGAATTTTATGTTATGTTTTATTCTCAACCATCCGCATCAAGAATTATCAGTGGTTAAGCATTTCCTTTGCAAACAGAAGTCCAAGCTTCGACTTCCGGCACCGATAACACACAATACTTGCAAGGTCCCTTAGGGACTCAAGAAAACCGGTCTTTATATGGAGGTGGTCTTTTTACAGAGGTTGATTTATACGCAAATGGTATCATTGGGGACAGCAAAAAACGGTCTTTGTGACCAGGTGGTGCTTATACAATGGTGGTCACTAAAACAGGTTTGACGGTATTTTCTAGTTACACGGTAATGTAATCCTATCATGTGGCCTTATACATTGTTCTTTAGCACTTTAATGACAGAGACGGTCAAATTCGCAGACTCATGCTAGACCTTACTTTTATCAATGACCAAATAACTTATTAATTAAGAATATTTATGCGCAACAAAAAAAGGTCTACCGTACTTAGAAAAGTGGGATGTATGACCAAATGATTATAGCTGGGAAGTAGATATGAATACTTACATTTTACTGATGGTAAGTGTATACATGCAATATTGTATTATATATGCCGGACTGTTTTAAATTCCTGTTGTGATGGAGAAAATGCATATTGATTTGATTTCATGATTGTTTCAGATTGGTGACATTATATAGAAATAGAAACTGCACTGACATGCAAGTATTCAACCTTACAAGCCAAAGAAATAACGTGAAACAAGTAGAGTGCATTGGAATGTCACTTCGCCGAGCATATTACAGAAAAATGATAGCACGAATCGATCAGAACCTACTAAAAGCGAGACCCAGTGGTATGGTATACGAGAAGTTCCCTCTTACCATAGACGTAAGCAGAGATATTATGTATAACTAATTCACCCCTAAATACACATTTGGACTGGCGTAAATAATTGATTTAAGAAGAGTCTATTGTTATTCAGGGGTGATGAGTTAAGGACTTCACCTATTACTGATGAAGTAACTGAAAGAATTGAAAGCAAGCAACGATAAATGTCGATAAAGAAGGGTGTACTCTTGCTTCAGAATGGGGGAGTGGGGCTCGATGGCCTATTGATTAGAGCATCGCACTTTGAACCACGAATATTTATGAACCCTGATTATGATGTCTCCACTTTTTGATATATATATATATATATATATATATATATATATATATATATATATATATATATATATATATATATATATATATATATATATATATATATATATATATATATAAGTGGAGACATCATAATCAGGGTTCATAAATATTGCAATAAGATTAATACACCTTTTTTGTATAATTGGTATTATTTTCCCTTTAATTTTACATCTCATATAAAAGAGCGACTGTTTGATTCTTTCTCAAGGCCTACCCCATTTAAACCATTTATTTGTTTAGCCATTGGAAACCAGTTTTAGTTTCATAACCGGTTTGCAAACTAGTTGTAAACAATTAAAAAAAACCGAAACTAGTTTATTTGCAACAACTTCGCCCCAAGTATTTGTTCCGCGAATTTGAACGAATCCAGTATATTGGTCTTGTTGTCTCTCCTATAACTTTGACCGGATATCCCTTCGGAAACAATAAATCTGAGTTTCATGGAGTATTGTTAGGTATACCTACATAAGAAGTACAGTGGATCCTCACTTAAATAGCACCTTGGATAGGAGAACACCTCACAATTAAGACCATAAATATTCTGTCTGTTGAAAATTACTGAAATATATATTGAATAAGCCCAGAACCTCGCATAAGAGACCACCTCACTAATCAGACCAATTTCAGTCTCTCAAATAGGTGTCTAAATAGTGAGTTTCCACTGTTGTTGCATTCTTTTGTTAACAATAACATTATGCTATTGTGAGGGGCTTATAAATGATTGCCATCTCACTGAAATCTAGTTTTATTTTACCCTGAAATCCCACCTCCAGATTTATGGATTCTATCACGTCCAAAAATGTTAGGATATTAAGTATTATGAATTATCTCTAATTGTGTTATTAATTTATGTGTCTGGGTGACAAATAATTGAAAATTCAATTCTGAATCATTTTTAATCATATTTCTTTCAGTTTCATGTCCGGGGTTCAAGTGAATATCGCATGGCGAAGCCCTCATAAATGTAGAGAAGCTCACATTTTTTATTCCTATTACATCCGGGGACCCGTACTACTAATGGTAAAAATTTTGCTCACATCGGGAATTTGCGCGTGACATAAACAAAATGTCGGAAATGCAAAGTCATTACTTAAAAAGCGCATTGCAAACGAAGTAATAAACTACCACACTGAGAAACGTTTTGTAGACCGAGACTAGGCCATAACGACTAGGGTTGTACATCGAACCCGATCACGAAGCGCCTCCATTATTCTGGTAGTGTGAACAGCACGAAATGATGGATACGCGGGATAGAGAAAAATATATAGCATAAAAACATGTTTGTGCATTTAATTCATGACTAAAAAATACCACATAGATTTAAGTTTTAGCACCAAGGAAACAGTCAGCCATTCAATATTTTATTTAAAACAATGAGTGAATGACCGGGACATGTACGTGATAAAAAAACTGAATATTAATTCCTTTGGTGATTCCCCAAAGGGATTAACTGAACATGTAAAACTGTTGATGAATGCCTTCGCCCTTTCCATAGGTTTACCTATGTATTATTTATATTTATTTGAAACTGACGGTGGATATGGCCAACCGACGGCGGTTGACGTCTCGTCCTCTTTCTCATCTGCGGCACGTGATCCCATCTCAAGATATTAACATACTCCCGAACTTCCTGGCGGTTAATAGTTTATATCTATAATTTTTATTTAATTAATAAAATAAGGTCAATATCTAAATATCTATTTCAAGGCTCCAGCAATTTTTTTTTCTTCTCCTGAATCAGAAACATTTGGAATAACTCTACTTAATATGAATAATGGAGCAGGTAGGATAATAAAGGGGCATATTTGGTACCTATAGTAATCCTGACGTTTGCTTAAACTCAATAAGAAGTTCGCGCATATTCTTAAATCGCTTCACAATATTTATGTGTGTAACCAAAGTGATGTTGAATGACATAAATATCAGAACCAAGGACTAACATGAATGATTAATACCCTTGATCGGAACTCTTCAGATCCGATAGGGCTCGAAAGCTAACCAGTTAAATTGTTTCTCGCCCTTCTCGAAAAAACGAGAACCGAATCAGAGGCGTTCAATATATGTTTCTGCGGAGTTTGGATTTCCGTTTCAAATTTGAGGATAAATCGAGGATAAATAAATGTTCGAAAAAATAAATAAAATATATTGAATTTATACTGCAAATGGATTATTAGGTTTACAGTTGTAATTTTACGATAAATCACAATTTTCTTATACCAGTAATTTGAAAAAAAAACTCGAGTGTTGCGAACTAGTCAATGCAACGTCACAAAATTCTGACGTAAATTACTATGACGTCACAGTCTGGCACAGTAAAAATTTCTTTCGGTTGAGGCATTCTGATTGTGTATGGATTCAGGCGTTAATGTAGGGATCGAAGTGAGTGAAATATAACGACTGGATTATTCTGGTTAGACCAAGGACAAGGTATTTAAATTTGTGAGAACCACTTTAACTGAAGAGTTCATGGTGGTTCTAAAAGTCTATCTTTTAATTTTCGTGCGGAGATTGTTGTATAACGAGTAGAAAAGTTGTGTGTTTTGATACTATGAAATTTCTAAAAACATTAATTCGGAATTTTCAAATGGCTGTATTTAACCAGAGTCATAAACTCTTATCCCCATTCATTACGTTTCAACATACAGTAAATCTTAATCCTGAATAGCTAAATTCTATTTGTGACCTATGTTGAAAATGAAACCGGATGTTTACATACAATGTTCCAATGCGTAAAGCAATATGGCTGCCGAGCTGTGTGGACACTAAATTTACAGCTCTTGCAAAAGTGTTTTTTCATGTGTTTGAAGTAGTTTTTGTTCTGTAAAACCTGTATGTGCTTTTTCAGGAAGTTATTGTGATTCTAAAAGATATTTCCAACGAAAAGATTTCATACATTTGTAGGAAATAGTTGGTTTTTTTGTACATAGGTTGTATATAGGAAAAGTAATTTCTATATTGGTAAACTCTATTCAGACTAGTATACCATTTACCTTGGTACATTTTGCTTCATTCATAGAAACACACAATGAGTCAATAAACAGCAGAAGGTAAAAGCAACTAAACCACACTACAGTTGAAGAAAGACTCTACAAAAGAAAGAGACAAAAAGACCCCGTTCAGAAGTGGCAAATAATTCAGCTGATAGTTTTGTGTTAAAGATTGACCAGATTCAAAAGGATATTGAGAGTATAAAAACCCATATGAATGAAACAGTGAAAAAGGCTGATCTACAGGCAACATAGTCAGTAAAGGAGGCATTGAAACAATGGTGAAAAGAATTGTGAAAAGTCTTATAAGTGAAACAAAAGAAACACTGAAGAAAGAACTTAGAAGGGAAATAGAAGACGAAGTTGAAAACAAAATAAGGGAGAGAACTGGAAATCTTACTGACAAAGTGGACAGCTTAGAACTAACACTACAATACACACTAGATGTAATCAGCAAACAAAACATGGAGATAAAAAGGTTGAAAGAAATAAATGTAGACCTGGAACTGGAATGCAAAACATCAATACAAATGGCTTGGTTGTTTGTATTGTTGTTTTAACGCCCCACTCAAGAATCTTTCACTCATATGGAGACGTCACCAATGCCGGTGAAGGGCTTCAAAGTTTGGCCTATGCCCGGTACTTACGGCCATTGAGCAGTGATGATTCTTTAACGTGCCGACACCTACAGTGACACGGGAAATGGAAAATTTTAATGAACAGTACTCCAGGAAGAACAACACAAAAGTTATGAACTGGAAGGAAAACGACGCTTATCATGGAAACATTAAACAGCAATTCATTGACAATATGAAAACAACTGTGCAAGTAGAACTGGAACCAGAGGACATTGTTGAGATCCATCGTATTCCTGGCAAAAAAGATCAACCGCGGCCAGTAATACTTAAATTCAAGGACACCAAGTTTTAAGTCTGTGAGTTTTATTCAGCCTCTGGTACTTCGCACGTTTCACGTTGCGAGTACAGATATACAATGAGACCGTTATAACTAATCAGCCTTTTATACCTGCTGTGGGACTTGATTTTCCGGAAATGTCTGCTGTAGGGGGAGATGAAGTGGGAATGTTTCAAAACATTTTTTTCAACACACATTTTTTTATTCAAAGTTCAAAAGCTTTTTATGATCATAGTTTAGCTTTAAGGTGCTAAGAAAAAGAAAAAACCTGAGAAATTCTTACAAAATTGTGGAGGATGTGACAAAGCTATTTACAAAATTAATAAACAATTAACGAATTGAGCAGGCATATTACTTTAACACCAGAGTCTACGGCAAAACAAAATATGGACGTCGAATGACATTTAAAATATTTGATGACAATGACTATGAAATTGCACAAAAAAGTAAGTCTCATGTATTACTCTCCGACTTTATGACAGTTTCCACAGTATAGCTGATGTGATATCTAAAACATTTACATATCAGTTATATTGTCCTGTGATAAGTTAAAATGATATTTGCTTAGGCATTCCAACTTACCAATGTTATAAAATCATTAATTTATTTTTACCTGACAGTTTTCATGTACCACTTGTATGTGATTTATATACAAGTGAAAATTATTTGACTCCTACGTTTTTAGACATTTTACTGTAAAACCAAGTTCCTGAACATGTATATCTCTGCAAAGGGCATTGAACAATAATTTACCTTCATGTTATCTATATTATTATCATCATTCTTGGGTATTTTTGCATTTATCTACGTGTATACGATGTACATATACAGTGTATTACACATGTATGCCTTTCAACCATGTTTCAACATGCGGATTGGTTTCAAAACCAAGTTGAGTTGCCAATTGATACTACATAAATATATATACATTGCATACATTGTTGTATATGCATGTACCTGCAAATGTTTATGATTATTGTACATAAATCTACAGTGAATATAGACTATAGATTCATAAAATATGCACATGTATGTGTGTATGTAAGTAATGGGTACATTAGCATACCTATACATTGGATGTGAGAATATGTACGTGTGCATTTAGCTATGTCTATTTTTAATAAGAACATATATTACGGCATACATATATTTGTTCGATATGTGTACATGGATTTTGTATATATAAGTATAGTATGTATGTATATATATATATATATATATATATATATATATATATATATATATATATATATATATATATATATATATATATATAATGTACTTTTGTGTATATTGTATATACATGTATGCATGTCTGCATGTGAATTCTTTTATGTGTGAAGAAAAGTAAGAATTTATACATATACATATGTAGGTTCATGTACATATCTATTTATAAAATGTGTCTGTATAATGAGGGGATACTTATATTGATATGTACAAGTGATGACAACGCTATTGTATACACTGAATGTGACCAAAAGTAGAGAAGTAAAAACTACCATTTACATTTATGATGTGTAAATAAGTCAAACCATAGACAATAGCTAGCCAATGAACTGTTACCTGGTACCATTTCATACATTGTGGAAGCATTTTGTATTTTTAAATAATGTGTTTTTTCTCTATATCTCTCTAGCTTTCTTGCTTGCAACTACATACTGTTACACTCTAATTGTCTGTTTCAGATTTCAGTATTTGATTGTATTTTTATTGTTCATGTAATTAATCATTTTTCAACTGTCCACATTCACCTTATGTTTTGTAAACAACTTGTAGATAATGGTTGATATGTAGGGGATTAGGGAGTCATGATAAAAGGAGGGATGTTTTTCGCTATTTGCGTGATATAAATGCAAATATTTAATGTTTACAGGATACACACTTTACTAATAAATTAGAAAATCGACTAAGAACAGAAAGGGGTTTTAATGCTGTTTTAGTTCATTTTCCTCAAATTCACGAGATGTATGTATGCTTTTTCAAAATAACTTTGACTATAAAATTCATAAGATAAAAGGGGACATAAATGGTAATTACTTGATAATTAATATATCTGTTGATAGAAAGAGATTTACACTTTGTACTCTGTATGGTCCAAATTCCGATTCCCCTGCTTTTTATGATGAAATAATAAATTATATTTCTGACTTTGTTGTAATATGTGGTGATTTTAACCTAGTTTTGAACCCGGATTTAGACTATTTCAATTATGTAAATGTTATTAATCCAAATGCAAGATATAAATTACTAGAGATAAAAGAGGAAGCAGGACTTATTGACCCTTTCAGAGAATAAAATTCCCAAAAGAAAAGACACACATGGAGAAAAAAGAATCTCCTCAAACAAGCAAGACTAGATTTTTTTCTTATTTCAGAGAATCTGTCTCCTGATTTAACTTCATGTTATATGATAGGTCAGACAATTCCCCCGTTAAACTAACATTAAAATTTAACGATTTTACTAAAGGAAGGGACCTACGGAATTTGAACAATTCTCTTCTGTACCATAAAGAGTATATAGATGAAGTAAATAATGTAATAAATAAAACAAAGAAACAATATGCATTGCCAATATATAATATAGAAAACATTGAAAATATTCCAAAAGATAATATACAATTTCAAATTATGATCAGCTGTTTTAGATGTAATCTTAACAGGAATAAGAGGGAAAACAATCTTATATTTAAGTTATAAAAAGAAAATTAATAAAGAAAAAGAGAAAAAAATCTTAAATGATATAAAACAATTAGAAAGACATGTAAATCAATCTAATATTGAAGATTTAGAAGATAAGAAAAGAGAATTAATAGAAATTAGGAAAAATAATTCAAGGTAATTTAATTAGATTACGTGTTAAATGGTTAACTGATTGGAAAAAGCCAACAAAATATTTTTAGGTTTAGAATCACGAATTTATTCTGCCAAAAATAATTCCAAAAATAGAAAAAACAAAGGAGAGACAATTATATCTCAAACAGAAATTTTACAGGAAACAAATGACATTGAACTAAACAATTACTTTCAACAAAACGATGTCCCAAAACTCACAAATGTGGAATCAGAAATTTTGGAAGGTTTAATTTCTTTTGAGGAAGCATCTTTAGCATTGAAATCTAAGAGCCCAAGGTCAGACGGTGTTTCTACAGATTTGTTTTAATTTTCTGGAAACAGTTAGGTCATTTTGTGGTGAGATCAGTAAACTATGGATTTGATAAGGGGGAATTATCTACAGCTCAAAAAGAGGGTAGCATTATATGTATTCCGAAAGAACCTAAACAGTTTCTTAAATTTGGAGACCAATGTAGTTTATAAAATTGTGTCTACGTCCATGGCTAAAAGACTGAAACAGTATTAGATAAATTAATAAGTAAAGAACAAACTGGTTTTATGCCTGTGAGGTACAATGGTGAAAATACACGATTTTATGATATTTTGAATTATACAGAAAAAAAATAATATTCCAGTTCTCCTATCATTCATAGATTTTGAAAAAGCATTTGACTCTGTATCTTGGACATTTATAGATAAAGTTTTGAATTACTTTAATTTTTGGTCCTTCTCCACGAAAGTGGATTGAAGTTGTATACAATAATATTAAATCAAGAATTAATATTGGAGGTCATTTATCTGAATACTTTTATCCGGGGAGGGGATGTAGACAAGGGGACCCTGTTTCAAGTTATTTACTTATTTTATGTGCCGATGTTTTATCTATTAAAATAAGAAATGAACCTCGTATTAAAGGAATATTTGTAGATCGTTTAGAATTTAAAATCTACCAATATGCAGACGATACATCTTTATTATTAGAGGAATCTTTAAATGTTAGTCTAAATTTACTGAATTGGTTTGAAGGAATATCAGGGCTTAAAGTTAATTTTGAAAAAAACTCAAGTAATTTGAATTGGAAATAACAGATTTAGTAATGAGAAACTGTAAGCATGGGGTAAACAGAAGTTCACACTTTAAGGAGTTTTGTGAAAAAAAACTGCAAAAAATTAAAACAATAGTTAAACAATGGGATAATAGAAAACTTGTTCCTTTAGGACGTATATCAATTATTAAGAGTCATTTGATTTCACAATTTAATCATTTATTTTTATCACTACAAAACCCAAGTCAACAACCATTTAAAGAACTGAATAATTTAATCTTTGATTTTTATGAAATCATAAGAAAGATAAACTTAAATGGGATCTGATTACTCAAAATTACGGGCATGGGGGACTTAGTATGATTGATCTAAAAGCATATATTTCAGCTTTGAAATCAACATGAAGTAGGCGTATTCTTAAATCAAAAGGAATCTGGCAAAATATTTGGTCAAAAATAGTTGATATCAATTGTCTTCTTCAATTTGGAATAGAATACCTAAATAAAACAATAAGAGACCTAAATAATATATTTTGGAAAGATGTTCTAAATGCATGGAAAGAATTGCAAATAAAAGAAAAAAAAATATCTAATTCACTTCAGTCCAGATTATACATCTCTATGGTTTAATAATGAAATTAAAGTTAACAATACATTTGTATATTATAAACACTGGACACAAAAAACTATTATTTAAATAAATGATCTCCTTTGATGTGATGATAATTTTTTTTTCATATTAAGATTTCATCGAAACATTTAATATGAACATTAACTTTCTAGAGTATAATGGCTTTATAAGCTCTATTTATAAATATGTTACTTCACATAAAGACCACAAGAATTTTCACTATGGCTTCTGCCAAAAATTAAAACAATCCTTAAAGATAAAAAGGTTCTAAAAGTATATACATGGTAATGAAAGTTAAGGAAAATACGATAAACTCTAAATTGAAATGGATAGACGCCTTTTCATTTTCTCAATGACGACAAGGTTAAAGATATTTTTGATAGTATACATCATATGAAAGATCCAAAACTCAACTGGTTTCAGTTTCGAATAATAGTTTTATCATGTTTCCACTTTTTGATTTACCAGGGGTTTTACCAAAAAGTAGAAACATGATAACAAAAAGTGGAAACATGATAGTTTGCATCGACTATTTCGCAACACAACACTCAAGTTTTTTTTTTCAAATTACAGGTAAAAGAAAGTTGTGATTTATCGTATAATTACGACTGTAAACCTATTATTCATTTGCACTATACGTTCAATATATTTTCTTTCGAACATTTATTTATCCTTGATTTATCCAAAATTTTGAAACGGAAATCCAAACTCCGCAGAATCATATATTGAACGTCTCTGATTGGGTTTTAACTGGTTAGCTTTCACGCCCTATCGGATCTGAAGAGTTCCGATCAAAGGCGTTAATCATTCACGTTTTTCTACACAGTACCCATGACAATCATTGGCAACAATGACCGCCGCCATTATCGCTAATCAAATTCAGACAATAATAACTTTGACGTTCTTTGAATTAAAGGGAGTAGGTTCACTTTGGACCAAAATCGGCCCTGTTCCAGATTTTAACAAAATTTGCAAATATTGTCAGATTTAGTATAGAGAACTTAAATATCTAACTTAATTTCGTTTTTAGTAAGGGGAAAGGATTTTGGGGCTAAAACAGTAAAAATAGAAGAAAATCACTGATTTTGAGAAATATATTTATATGGCTTATAATTTTAAAATTTTTAACACCCTGAACAATAAAATCTGTTAGTGTATTGACATTTTATGAAATTCATAATAAATATGCATTTTAATAATATTTGATATTCCCTTTTTGGGGTAAAACAGCAAACATTTGATAAAAATCACTGGTTTTTGGAAATGATTTATTATTCATTCAAATTATATTCATATATCATTTGAAACAACTCATTACGTTGATATATCACAAAATAATGGATTTTATAATAAAAGTCTATGTTTAGTATTTTTCATATATATCCTTTTAAGGTGAAAAGTGCAAAAATGTTTTAAATACTTCTGCTTTTGAGAATATCTTTATCTATCTATCGATCGATCTATCGATCTATCTCTCTCTCTCTCTCTCTCTCTCTCTCTCTCTCTCTATATATATATTTATATATAGATTAAGTATGACATGCATGTTAGTGCATTAACATGTTATGGAATTCATAGTAGATGTTCATTTTCATAATATTTGATCAAATATTCACTTTTGGGGTAAAAATTGTCAAAAATTGATAAAAATCACTGGGTTTTGGAAATAATTTATCATTTGTTTCGAATAATATTCATACATAATTTGAAACAATTAATTATGTTGGAATATTGGTATATAATTGATTTTATAATAAAACTCACTGTTAAGCATTTATCATATACACCTTTTTAGGTGAAAAGTGCAAAGATGTTATAAAAATCATTCATTTTTTAAAAAAGATTTATGACTTTTTATTTGTTAATTTATTGGAATTTAACATAAAGACATCTGTTGTACCAGTTACCATTTGTCCAATTCATAAAAAGATCATCTTTAGAATATTCAAGATTAGATTTTGGGGTAAAAATCATTAAAAGGGATAAAAATCACGTTTTGGATCTTTTTTTTCAAATTTCATTAGTCATCAGTTCAAACATAAAAAAATGTTTATTGTATTGGTATGCTTTGGATTCATTTTTAAAACAAATTTATGTGGTATATTTGATATCCACTTTTTACAGTACAAAATGCAAAAATAATAAAAAAAATCATAGATTGCTTTAAATTATTTACATTTAAGCTTTTCATTTGCTATTTAAAATCATTTAATACATGAACATTTATTAGAATATTGGATTTTTATACAATTCACAATTATTACTTTTGTATTTGTCTGAACATTTGGTATCCTCTTTCTTTGGTAAAAATGAAAATAGAAATCTTATTTCTTTCTCAATATCGTTTCATAACCAAACTTCAAAAAATATATTTCATTTTTTACAAACCAAATAATTTTCAATACAGGATAATGTTCTAGAATTTAAGAAATCTTTTTTCATATTTTCATTGGTTTTCAATTCCAGTTTTCATTTATAATAGCACCATAAAATGTTTACAAAGTTTTGGTATAATCATATAAATTCATTAATTTTCAAATAACTTGTGACAAAACATGTAACAATATCCAAAATATTTTTAATATTTCAGTTTCAGTTAAAGATTCAAGAGTGATAGTCATTCCATAATTAACATGGTACAAACCAGATAGAATATATTTTCGTAATACTCTAATTTTGAATATTTTATAATGTTATACAGAACATATCACTTAGTCAGTACTTTTTACATATACATGTATTCCCATTAGTGTAGGTTAAAAAACCCTCAGTTACATACAATTCATTTCATCTAAAGAATCAATGCATCGCAATGAAATATGTTTTAATTTCTGAATTATATTCAATTCATTATAATTCATTATTTTGATAGTAAAATCTCAGTTTGGCTAACATCACATGAAATAAATGATATTCACGTAATTATTATATACATGTACATGAAAAAGCTAGCACAATTCTGAATTGCACCAACAAAAGTTTCAAAACACTGTACAGAATTTTGATATCTAGATTTGCATGCCTAGCATAGTACATGTATCCTTAACAGATACCGACACTATTCCTCAGTTTACTTAAGTGATATTTGGCACTGTTAACGTCATTTAAATTCCAAATTTTTTCTAAAGCTAAGATAACCATTTTTTTCACAGTGGTTACTCTTAGACGGATTTCGGCTATACTTTTAGAGATATCATTTGGCCTTGTATAATACCACTTTCTCTTTCGAAAATAACTTTTAAATTGGAGCTCAACTGATGAAATCTAATTGACAGAAACGATATCGTCTTGAGCATTATAACTTTGGTAGTATGTTTATAATATTTATAACCACTAGGTCGTTGCCACTGCTGGTGGACCGTTTGAGTCCCCGAGGGTATACATAAACCTAGTACCTGGTATTTCGGTACCAGTTGTTCATTTTTTACTTAAGTGATATTTGGCACTATTAAAGTCATTTAAATTCCAAATTTTTTCTAAAGCTAAGATAGCCATTTTTTTTACAGTGGTTACTCTTAGACGGATTTCGGCTATACTTTTAGAGATATCATTTGGCCTTGTATAATACCACTTTCTCTTTCGAAAATACTTCCCTCCTCATATTTAATCCACAGCATATACCGTTTGGATGATGTATGACGACTCTGTATTTTACACTTGATAATGTTGGTTTCACACTGACTAACATCAATTTCATAATTGTAATCACCACCAAGATGTTCTTGGGTATAACAAGAACTTAGTTTAAGTTGGTACACTCCACATGTTATATATCTCAGTTGCTCTTCACTTAGAACTGGGAAATCAGAAATAATGTTGTTACTGTCAATACTTTTCCATAAAGACTTTCGAGTTGCCCAGCGTTTTTCCTCGACCTCTTGCTGTAACAAATTCACTTGTTTTGACAAATATCTCATTTTTGATGCTAATGAAGTATCTTCATCTACTTTACCAGTGCTAAGTGGCGGGGAAAAATTTGTTAGAGATGGCACAAACTATTTTGATGTATTCACCGATATGAGGTATTTGGTTTGTCGGAAGCACATGGTCAAGGTATTTCCAATGCTTAATTCTGGCATTAGCCGACTCAACCACCCATCTCACCTGAAATCAAAACATTGATAAAAATGATGCATCATGGAAATTATGCTTGATTTTTGCATACCTATGAGATGTTTTGATTGGCCAGTATATGATAGTAAGATCAGAGTTATATCAAACTGCATTTTCATTTTGATAAAAAAGATATTTGGAGCTGTTTCCTTTCATAAAACTATAACGATGCATGAAAAATACCAAAACATAAAAATTCGATTGGTGTTTTTCTTCAGTCAATATACCGGTAAATTAAATTATTGTAGTTGGCAAAAAAGATTTGAAAAACATATGATACGCACATTACACTTCAGATATTTTAGGCTGGATGTACCATCAATTTCCAAAATTTGATTGTCAGAATACATTAAATTTATTATCATTATCTTAAATTGGATTAAAAACTACCATTACCTTTGTGGCCAATCGACTTGTGTTAGCCTCCTCACTTGTTAATTGTTTTGTTCCTTTTGTAAGAAATGAAGGGATTTGAGCTTGTATTCCAATATCCTCTAACAGCTGTAACTTGTAAGGAGTCACGGAATCCTCTGTCGACAACAAATATGTCATCCTCCTCAATCCAATCCTTGATTTCTTCAATGTTATTCTGAAGCATGTGATTAAGGATGGATGAGTCGTTACTTTTATTATCTGCGAGATATGGTCCCATTATAGACACAAAATATCTGGTGATTGAAACAATTACTATGGGTTGTACAAGTGGCCTTCCCTTGTGTAGACTGTATGAGCGTCTTTGAAAATGAAAATTGTTACTTTTTGTATGTATATGTAAGTACCATCTAAAATAAGTATGACCTGCCTTTTATTTAATGATCCAAAAGAAATTGTGCTACAGGTCTGGTATATCAATGAAATCTTCTTTAGTCAAATGTTGGAAGCTAATGCATGATGGTACGAATGATGACAATAGTGCTTGTCGAATAGATGCTATGGCTCGTCTAATACTGGATTTGGAAACATTAAATATCGTTGATAGCAGTTTGTTAGACAATCCTGATCGCATCTTAGAAAGGAAAATGGCAGTTGATGTTCTGCTACTACGAACTGGTGTGTTATTTATTTTATTCTGAATCGTATTAAATAAATCAACAAACTGACATTTACTGTGTCCAGTAAGGTTGACATAGTCATAATCATTAAGACTGTCTTCATCATCAAAATTTATCCTTGTTTGCTCTCCTCTTTGAATTACTTCTCTCATGGTTTTAACCAAATTTAATATGGTTGTTTTGTTTACATAGATGTTATCTGTTGTTGCCATCGTAGATCTTGCATCATCAGAAAACTTTCCATTTTGTATGTGCGAAGCACAGCATCTGTTTCCAGCAGGAATTAGAATGTTATGGCTTATAAAAAGTGCAAATCTTGTATGAGAATTTACACAAACAAGTCTAGGCCCTGGTTTCTTGCATACGAAACAATATGCATGGCTTTTTGATGTACTTGGTATGCTAAAATTCAAAATTGGGGGACTTGCACCATTGAAAGCATTCGCAGGTTGTATATTTGGCTTTTCTGTATCCGGAATACTGTCATTATAGTACCTTTTAATACACTTGCCACAAAGTACATCTGTATCATGGGCTTCTATGAAAAATTTCCGCCTCAAAAACTTTCTGTAGTTTTTGTTTAAATATCTTCTTTCTCTTGGTTTTGTCCTTGCAAAGTACACAATTGTGATACTTTGGAGCTATCCTTGGCATTCTGTAAATAATATAAAATAATTAAAAACTTATTTTTATAATTATTTACTTTTAATTATCTTCCCTAATTAAGTTATATAGCTATAGGCTAATTTTACAATGTAAAAAAATCGTTTCCAAAAAAAAAAAAAAAAAAAAAAATGCCATTGCTGGGCCGCGATCTCTCGACCCTACATTCCAAACGCAGCGCACTTATCAACTACGCCGTTGTGACTCATACTAATCAAGTGAAAAATAGATCATATTTATATACCATAGGATTTATTTGGCAATAACCCAATGACCTTCAGATCGAATAACGGGAAATGTTATTTCATTTTACTACTTTGATTAAAATTAACAAACTTAATAAACACATTTCAATATAGATTAAATATATATTTGGTGTCGGAATGGACTTTCTCTTGTTCTAGATCTAGATGATTTTACCGTTACATTTGCAGACGACCATGCTAAACTGGCGGTCATTCAACCATAGGGTCTAAATCTAAATATTTACTGTTTTATATAATTCTTTATACCAAACAAAATGTATCTAATAAATTAAATGTGATGATTATTTATAACAATACTTAAAATATTCAATAGATTTGTTATGTCAATGTCTAGCTTATTTACATTTCTGCATCAGCTGATCAAGCGGCAATAACCGCAAAACCAAAAAGTAGATCTAAATCTATGCATTATAATTCCTGCAGATGCCAAGATGCAAATTTCATTAAATATCGTAATCAGTATTTCCCTTGATGTGAAATATTTGAATATAATTTCGATATACTAAAGCCCCATACAATTTACAATGAGTACAATCAGAGAAAGTCCATGGCATAGTTGGGCCTGGGGCCTTCATTTAGCAAGGCAAAATACTGCGATATGCTGTGTTTAGAAAATTGATATATACACCAAATTTGAGTATATTTGTGTACAGTTAATTTGAAGATTATTTATATATAACTTACCTTATGGTAGTTAATCAACGTTGTTTTCATCCCTGAAACCAACCTGTGCTATGCAACGCTGTTTTCATCTCTGGGAGTGCTGTGTGACGTCGTTGTGTAATTTCCGGAAATAGCGCGTCTTTTTATTTTAGATTTTGTGGAATTAAAATATGGGCACATTCAAGTACCAACATGAAATTTTGAAATCGTAAAGTTATTGATATCATTATTGTTTCTGAAATTTTGGTGTTGTTCTAGAGATGTGCCCAGTGTTTATTTTGTTTAAATTTAACCAAAAATGTCGAAAATGGACGTTTGGGTAGAACGTTATTGGTTTTCGCTTTTGTTTTCTACCCGAAAAATGCAGAGAACGACCCAAATATTTATCATTTTATTAAGACATGTCTTAGGCTATATCAGGATCATAAATAAAAAGAAATTGGGCAAACTTTATAAATTGTAAAAATACAGGGCCAAATTAGTGGGTTAGTGAACCTACTACTGACAAATCGATGGATTTTTATGTTAACTTTTAAAAAATCACTTTCTGGGAAGTAGTGTAGTGTAAATTCATCTATATCAACGTTTGTCTATGTTATCGACATGCCCTAACAAGTTTTATCTTGAGTTTAGATATGAGGAAGTTTCGACGCTCGAAATATACATTACTTTTTGACACTTTAAAAGTAAATAGAGGTCTAGATCTATATGATAATATAGATCTATAGATTTCATCGAGGAACTAACCAGTACCTTCAATATTATGTTTTATCCTTATGAAGCAAACTACACATTGATTTAAAACATATTATTTAACCTTACTTTGCGTGTACCTATCCATCATTTCAGTATTCTACTTTCGTTTTAGCTGCGACTGTCCGATTTCAGGGTTACTCAGTGTTGTTATTAGTGTTGTAATATTATGCGGGATCGGGATTACCTTTTATTATTATGTAATATCAAGATCAGCTGATTTTACCGGTTCTAATAGTTCTAAAGTGTATGCTGACCAAGACTGACGTCTCTTCTAAGGAAGATCGCTGTTTGGACAGACTTAAGAACTCCGTGGTAAGTTATAAAATAACTTATCCTTGCCACTTTATAACTCTGTTGTTCAACTAATATTTATGCACTTCACAACATTGGCGTCGCCGGTAGGATCTTTCGATCTTATGTGAAGTGCAAGATTTTTTTATTTTCGCGCGAAATTTAAATCGAATATTTCTTTGTGTTTTCTTTTCTTTTCATTGACTAATATTAATTAAACGTGAACACAGTTTACAGTTTGTCTATGATTGTGTGTGGTTTCTTTCTTTTGATCTCGAACATTTATACTAAGAACTGTCGGAATTTCTGATAGTTCTTACTTTACTTTAAACACACCCTTTGACTATTCAGTCGGAATTTCTGATTGTTTAGACTTTATAGATCTACAATTTTTTTCATCTCTTTTCTTTTCCTTTGTTGGTACTTAATAGAAAGGCAAACATGAGTGACCCAATCAATATGAACACTGCTAGTGCAGATGAATTACAAGAGATTCAAAATATTGGGGATAAAAGAGCAAAAATTATTATTGAATGTAGGGAGAAAAATGGAGGGGTCCTTACCCTTGAGGATTTGAAGTCAATGTCACAAATTCCAAGTACCATATGGGATGCATTAGTAGCTGGGGGTCATATCACGTTTGAGCCCATCGAGAAACAAATTAATCTAAATGAGGCACTAGATACCATTAGAGAGCTACAATATTGTATCAAGAACAAAGATAAACAATTGGACATATTACAAATTGAATTAGATAGAAGTCGAAAAGACAAACATGAACAACTCAAATTACAAGAAAATGAACACATGGAAAAAATAAAAAAACTCACCAACAAATACGAAACAGAGTTAAAAGACTGTAAAACTGATTGGGAACAGTTAAATAGAGAAATGGACATGTTGACAATGACAAAAGAGGCTGAAATCAGTGACATTAAAGCCAGGGCTAAAGACCAAGACAAAAAACTTCAAGACAAAATATTTATACTAGAAAACAAAGTCAAAAACATGGAAATAGAGAAATTAGCTCCTGGTGGAATTTATAGGAAACAATTCACTGATAAACAACAAAATGACCAAGATAAACCCGAGAAAGGTCCCTCTCCTCCTAAGATGTCAACATTTGATGGCAAAAGTGATTGGAAACCATTCTTCACTCAATTGAATGTTTAAGAGACAAGGCCTTAAAATATTTTAGTTCCAGATCCGCAGTGGATCAAACTAATTTTTCAAATCTGGTAGCCAAGTTAGATGAACGCTTTGGCAGGAAGGAGTTACCCCATATAATTAGGAGACAACTACAAGATACCAAACAAGGACATGACGAGACAATTGACGAATTCGCAGACAAGATACAAGAATTAACAACAGACGGTTACCCTGACACCCCAGACTCTCTCTGTTGCAGAATTTGTTTTGACCAAGGGGTTTTAATATCCGGATTTTTGTGTTTTCCGGAATTGATTTTGTATATCACACACACACACACACACACACATACACACACACACACACACACACACACACACACACACACTATATATATATATATATATATATCACCCAGAAATGTGACTCTCTGGAACTGTATATTTCCGAACATAAAATTGTCACAGCTGACAATATCAGAGAAGAATATGTTTTTTCACTTAGAATGTGATGGTAGTTCCAGTCTTTGAAACTAAGCTTTTTCATTGTTCCTATTTCAGGGCGGGGCGTTTTTGAAACGCATCCGGCAAATTGTATTTGATAAGAAGCACACTTATCTACAAATATTTTAATCAACTACTGCTGTTATTTGATTTAATACTAAGTTGAATATAGACTAGTTGTCCATGAAACTGTCAGCTACATTACAATATGTTTTTTATTTATTTAAAATCACATCATAACATTGAGTTGAAAACAAAGACTTAATATATAACATTTACATACATAATACATACATACATCATACATACCTACATACAAACATTACATACATACATACATACATACATACATACATACATACATACATACATACATACATATATACATACATACATAGATACATATTACATACATTCATACAAAAATGTACACGCATACCACTACGTACACATACACTCAAATATATATATTTACATACCGACTGTAATTTCCTTCATTACAGTTATACAGAATGACTGTATTGTTATATCAATAAAATCAGTGATCTAAGTGTTAACCGCTAGCTGGCGTAGGAATATCTGAATATCTAAGAAACCCTTTCCATGACCATGTTACGGCAGCGATTTGTCGGACAAGTATTCTCTGAACATATGAATGAATCAATAAAGAATAAAATAACACACTTTCATTCCATATTTTTATTTAAAGCCATCAATTACCACAAAACAAACAAAAATCACTGAAAGAAATCGAAAACACAAAACTAGGCCTACATCTGTAACACACTGTAGATGCCCATATCATAGGCCTTTTGCGATACGCCGATAGATCTATGTCATGTTATGAAAAGAAACACAGGCCACAGAAATGAAAATTTGCTTCGTAGTTACGTTGCTTGTATGTAAGTTGAAAGGGAGTCAGGTCTAGTGCAATTTTGTCCTGCATCTCTGATAAACAGCTTGCTTTTCCGTCACCATAATGTATAGGCTATTCCTGTCAGAAACAATTCGTCACTCGCATCGCGTGAAATCGACTCTCAGTTCACCTCAAATCCTATATATTGCTAGGCTAATTACCAGGCCCATCTTGTTCATCACAACCTGTAAAGTTTAATGTTAATACCGAGCAGTTATTAAGTAGTGTTCATAGGTTTCTCAGTAAATTGACGGGATACTCTACATGATCAGCTGGTAAAAACTGAATTCTGAATTGACATATGGATCTATTATAATTTATAGGCCTACACGGATTTTCCATAAGGAACGTGTCGATAATTATCTTTTAAACAGAACAATAAAAGTTTGTTATTTCACAATAAAATCTGCATTTGTTTTGTTTCAATTGATGTGAAGGATTTGCTAGTGGGCTAGCCTATATACTGAAATAGATCCACTTACGAAATCGTCACCCCTTCACAGTTCACGGCATTTCCCAGCAGATTCAGCGATTGGTAAAATATCAAATAGAATGGCTACTTCCAGTTGTCATCAACAAATATTAACAGTCACACTCAAACTTTTGTGATATATTGCTCATGGAAAAAATTCATTGTGCAGCACTTCGTGCTGCACAGAATTTTTTCCATGAGTAATTGCTTTTATACTCCGATGATGTTCAAAAAATGAAAAACAATCCTTAAATATATTTACTTTTTAGTTAATTTATGAAATAACCTGAGAAATTATGTCTGTTTTACAATCAATATTGTATGTAAATTATTCCATTACAGGTCTTCGATTTATTTTTATGTGATCAAATTTCAGTGCCACAGATATGTGATGAAAAAGTAATGATATTTTTTAAATGCTATATATATTAAATTGTCCTTCTTCTAAATACGTTTTATACGTACACATATTGCATGCCAGAAAACATATAATTATCTAACATATGCGTTTTGTTATTTGTAAATAAAAACCAATAACAATATGTGCCCATGTGATGTTAAAACCTGTTAATACAATTATTAATTTCCAGATTCTAGATACATTTTTACAATAAAAAACAAGGTGTTAAGTATTTTCGATTTTTAGATTAAAAAAGTACAATTTCTAATGACTTTTTCCCATTTGATCAGGGAAAGGTTACTTACAAGAAGGTTGTTTTATAGTCTAACATTATAATCTGCTATACTTTTGATAATATTATCTTGTATTTTACACCTGTAAACATTTTCCCCATCACTCGTTACTCACGTTGAATTCATCTGAAAGAATTGACTTATAGCATTGTTTTGCTTATCTCCTTTATTTTCCAGGGCCCAAGACCATAAACAATTTTTTCTCAAAAGTTAAGAATTTACTCATCTGAGTAAAAAGTGAAAAGTCGCGGACCATAACACGACTTTAGAATTTTCTCAACTTAGGTAAGATTGTCGAGGGGCAGTGTAAATCTCGTCCAGGAAATATGTCCCAATTTATGTCCCGATTCACTTAACTTCGGTGTTTGAACATTATTCTTACCATAATTTCTGATTAATTATTTATGAAGTCCCCCTCTCAGAAATATTAGATAGCATTCTGGAGCACGACCAGACACAGTGACTCCCTTTCACCAATCGTGCTTTTCACCGAACTTGACCTTATCATCGAACTTGACCTTATCACCAAACTTGACCTTTTCATCGAATTTGACAAGAAAGGTTTCCATGGAACGTTTGCGACGGGTGCAGTATGCTAGCAGAAGACGCTGACTCCTTCCGGACACCTGGTCTTATCCCGTTTGGGATTCGCAACCGTTCTTGATGTTGAGACCATTTACACTTCTAATTCGTCGTGTTATAATGGACTTGAGTTTTGATTGTCGATTGGTACTTCTTCAATTTTACTTAGGGCGAATTTGTTCTACAGAAACTGGTTTTAGTTTTGAGCCAGTTTAGTGAACTTTCCATTTGTTACATAAACCGGTTTTAAACTGGTTCTGAACTGAATATGGTTTTTCATTTGTTTTATACTAAACCCAAACCCAAACAAGTTTGTCAAACCATTCAAACTGCCTCCTGGGGTGGTATAATAGGTTTATGCAAGTTTGTTGCTACATCAATATGGCGGCGAAAACATATAGACCAGTATTAGTATCGGATACCTTTTATGTGTCTTCCGGACATTTTATGTACTTGGTCAGTAAAACTGTACTCATAATGGCAGAAAAACGTTTTACAATATTAAAATGGTGAATTGTTGAATTCAGTCTCCAAATTGATCAGCTATCGATTGTCATTTTGTTTATCATGTTTTCATGTTTTTATTTAACATGGACATTGCCGTAGAGTGACTTTTTGCTTTTTAGCATATTAGCCCCTAGCAATTCAAAAAGTGGAAACATGATAATCAGGGTCACTAAATATCGTATTAAGATTAATACTCTTTTTTCTATAATTGGTATTATTTTTTCCTTTATTTTTACATATCATATAAAAGATCGACTGTTTACTTCTTTCTGTACCCCATTTTGGTTTAAACCATTTATTTGTTTAGCCATAGGAAACCAGTTTTAGTTTCATAACCGGTTTGCAAACAAGTTGTAAACCATAAACCAAAACCGAAACCATAGTTTATTTGCAACAAATTCGCCCTTAATAACCTACCAAGAGGTATAAAAAGCGTTAAAAATCAAGTAGGCAGCACGTTTTAAGCAAAAAAGTGGAATAGATATTTACATTTTAAAAACATTAAAAACGCCTTGTAAAATGCCAATATATGACCGAAATCAGTAATGTATACATATAATATGTATATGTATATAATAAACGATATTCAAGATACAAGTAAATTAGTACATTAGTATATTAAATAAGATAAATGACTCAGAACATACACTGGGGTACCAGTACCGGACTTAATTTACACCGTCCCTATTGTAAACAAAGGTCGTATAGCCAAAACAAGCCAACAGAGAATAAAGTGCTCAAATAACACGTTGTTTTCGAAAGCCAAAGGATTAAACATGTCCAGAAATACACTAGGACGACAATTACAATGACGATTGCGGTTATTTATCCCGAGGCGAACATAGGGTGCAGACATTTTCGCTGTCAAGAATTACTTAAGTCAGCTACATGCCGTACTTAAGTATTTTATCACTTGAGAAAGGAATTTGTCTAAGAATTTCTTTATGGTCCACAACTTTACCCAAGTATAGAAAATTCTCAAGATTTAAGTAAAATCTTGAAGTTGAGTAAACAATTTGTCTGAGAATAGTTTTATGGCCCTGGTCTCGTAAATTGTACAGTGAGATTGGCATTACTAATGTACTGTATAATCAAAAATGCTTGAACAGTCGTATAAATGCACCTCTGGCTTTTGAATGTCTGTTTCTTAGATATTTCACACCGCTATCTTCTTTGCATACCGTCGCTTCTAAGTATGTAAATTCTTCTACGTCTTCAATGCTTTGTTGTCTTAATTCTAAATCTTAAATTCATTCTATGCGTTTTTCCTCATCACTTTCAATGTTAATCTTAATATCCACTCTCCTTTCCTCTTTGCCTTGCCTTCTTTTTTTGTTCTGTGTATGTTGCCTCTTTAAGGAGAATAGGGCTATGTCATCCGCAAAGTCTAGATCATCCATTTTTATAATAATCTACATCTGATGTCATTCTCATCATTGCTGATTGTTTTTCTCACTAATCCACAACAATTTAAAATATAAATCCAGACATATTGCATCCCTGCTTAAATCCTGTTTTGATGTTTACTAATTTCCTATTTCTCCTGATCTTCAACAGTACACTTAAAAATCTTAATAGAATAATTTCAGTACTTGATGTCAACGTTCCGCAAATTTTACGGTCGGTATGGTAGACTTGTTTGCGATTACTCTGTTTCACTGGGTGAAATGTTGAGTTGCCTTTTCGTTGGCGGTTGTTGAGACGTCTGTACCAATTGTGACGAGGATTCGTTCCTCACGTATTTCATTTGGACTTGAATGTGGACTCACGGTGGGTGTGACCGGTCGACAGGGGATGCTTACTCCTTCATGGCACCTGATCCCACCTCTTGGTTTCGAGAGGTGCGTGTTTGTCCATTTTTGACGGATTTGTATCTGTGTCCTGGACATCCTAAAGATTTACACTTTGGTATCTGTGATGTTTTATATTCACAATTTTGTCCGTTATTTTATACTCCCTCATGATGGTCCATTGACTTTCACGGTTGATGATATTTTTGATATAATATTGCTTGCCACTCAGTTTACTTGCTCTGTAATGTTCCAAAGTATAAAGACATGCTCCATTGTACCCCCTTTCTTTCCTATATCCTGATTGCTCTTTCGACCACCTATCGAGTCAATAATTTCCCTGTAGTTTTCCCACTATAGAATGCAGATTGATTCCTGTAGAGTTTCTACATTTCTTAATACTTCTCACTTAACTGTCCTTTCACACACACACACACACACACACACACACACACACACACACACACACACACACACACACACACACACACACACACACACACACACACACACACACACACAAACACACACTCTCTCTCTCTCTCTCAGTGTAAACAATGGGTTTTCCAATTTAATTTTTTCTCTTTCATCTATAACCTTTCCTGATCTTCACTGATCTTCCTAATCTTCATCTTCACTTAGGCTTCACTGATCCATTGTCTCTTCTTCTTCCGTGATCTATCCAAGACTTATTCTACTATTTCTGTATATGCCTTCTGAATAACCCTTTTCTCAACTCTTCCTTCCAATTATTACTCTTCATTCTCTAATACCAAAACCTTATTTCGTTGCTAAACTTTCTTACTGTTTCAACTTCACATTTCTTCTGCTTCCGCTGTTTTCGCAGTTTTAGTTTACCAAGTTATGGTCACTTCCAATATTAGATTATCTGAAAACGCCAATGTTCTTCACTGAATTCATAAAACGTTTGATGGCTAACACATGGTCCATTTGATTTCTAGTGACTCCATTCGGCGAGTTCCATGTTTCAGTATGAATGGCTTTATGTGGGAATAATTTTTCGGTTGTAATTAATTCGTTCAGGAAACACATTTCACACAACCTTTCATCATTAATATTGTCATTCCTCTTTCCTTGTTTATGCCCATTCCCATTACGGGTTCGGGTTTAAAACTGACCAAATTATTTAAATGTATGCCATTGCGTAAAGTGAATAATTTGCAATTGATGATAATATAGACAAATTTCAAGACTTAGTCCGGTCTGTTTGTGGAAAATATACACTTTTCTATGCGACAGACACCAGTGAATATGTGTCCATATGTCTGATGCTTAATCGCCAATGTATATAACATCTGGGTCAAATCGGTACCCAGTGTTGAAAGATCAATATATTTAATAACAAAATATGCAGCCAAAATGTATTTAATTGTTGTATTTCTACTTCATGATTTCACTTGTTTACAACTTGCAGTATTCCATACCGAGGGAAAATTCCATTCTCATCTGACCCCTGGTTTTAAACTTTCAATAGTAAGTACTATAATTTGTAAAGTTCTACAAATACCAATATACCTTTCTATCGTAGGGATTTCAATCCGAAATAGCAAAACTTTTTTTTTCAATTAATGATCAGGGCCCGGAGTTATAAAACTAATCTCCGACACATTTTTACTCAACTTAAGAGATTTTACTCGAGTCTTGAGAATTTTCTAAACTTGGGTAAAGGAAGGTTCGCGGGTTAGAGCCTCGGCAGAGGCGGCTGGCTTTTCTTCTCCTTCCGATGAGACGGTAAAAACTGAGGTCCTGTGTCACAATATGTGTCAGCACGTTTAAGAACCCTTGATGGCCGTAAATGCCGAGCATATTAGGCCAAAATTTGAAGCCCGTCACTAGCATTTGGTGACGTATCCATATGATTGTAAGATTCTTGAGTGGGACCTTAAAAAACAATACAACAACAACAACAATAACAAAAACAACAACAGCAACTGTTTTCTTTAATTGATAAAATTAGAAGGGATGTAATTGTTATTGATTGCATTGAAAATGATAGACACGAAAACTTTATAGGCTTAATCAGAAGATTAATTATATTAAATGCATTTTGGTACACAAGTGTGAAATTTAGAGGCTACAACGCAAACATGATACCAAAGTTATAGTTTTTCCTAAAAAAATCAATTTAAGATTACGTGTATTTGATGCATAATTTCTTTTTTCGATATTTCCGAAAATGATACGAATCTTGATACATGGAAAGCCTTTATTATTCAACGATTAAAATATAAAACGGAAATGTTTTACTTTTTTACTTCGAAATTGTATTGTGTATTGTGTAAATGTATTATGTTTTCAAAATGCTGGACGTTTCTTTTTTTGTATGCGTATTTTAAACAAGACATCCCAGAGGGATCTTAGCACCCACCATCCAATGTTCTTCATTTGATCCATGACAAACTGGTCTTTTCTCTTATTTTGTGGCTCTCAAAAGACTATAGCAATACCAAATATAAAGTGCTATAATCCTAGATAACTTAACCATACCCGTCAACCTCTAAAAGTGAAAATGCTGGTCATGACCACGAATTACATGTAATTATATGTCTCGATGGTCCCTGCTTTGATATCAAATGTAGCAAAGTGTATTGAGTATATATTTCAGTACTCACACATACACTACTGAATGTGCTTTCCCATAACAATTAATAACATATATGGTTTAAGGGTGGGGCTGTGAACGGTTTTTAAGTTGTAAGTAAAATATATATTTTGGGGGTGGAGCAGGACCCCCATATGCATCACTGAATGTGTTTTCCTATAATAATTGATAATACATATATGGTTTAAGGATCAGGCTATAACGGTTAAGTTATAAGCATATATGTAAATTTCAGGTGGTGGGTGGGACCCTATATCCACCGCTATATATGTCTCCTCATAACAATTAACAATATATATGGTTTAAGGGTGGGGGCTGTGAACAGTTTTTAACTTTTAAGCAAAAATATATATTCCATGGGTGGGGCAGAACCCCCATATGCACAACTAAATATGTCTCCCCATTACAATCAATAATATCAATGATTTAAGAGTGGTGATGTGAATGGCTTTAAAGTTAAAAGCAAAAATATAAATTTCAGGGGTGGGACAGGACTCCCATAATACACAACAAAATGTGTCTCCCCATAATAATCAATAACGTATATGGTTTAAAGTCGAGGCTCTGAATGGTTTTTAGATTATAAGCAAAAATATTCCTGGTGGTGAAGCAGGACCCACATATGTTACCACTAAATGTGTTTCCAAATAACAATCCAAAATATATATGGTGTAAGGCTGGGGCTGTGAAAGAAGAGTTAAAGGTAAAAAAATATATTTCAAAGGGTGGGGCAGGACCCCCATACACTAATGAATGTGTTTCCCAATAATGATCATTATATATATGGTTAAAGGGTGGGGCTGTGAACGGTTTTTAAGTCATAAGCAAAATATCAATTTCATGGGGTGAGGCGGGACCCGCATATGCACTATTAAATGTATCTCCCCATATCAATAACAAATATATATGATTTAAGGGTGGGGCTATGAACGAATTTTGAGTTAAAGGTAAAAATATATATTTCAGAGGGTGAGGCAGGACCCCCCATACACCAATAAATATGTTTCCCAATAATGATCATTATATATATGGCTTAAGGATGGGGCTGTGAATGGTTTTTAAGTTATAAATAAAAATATAAATTTCGGGGGTTGGGGCAGGACCCCCAAATGATCCTATCATATATCAATGAGTGTGTCTTTCCATGAAATAATAGAATATATATGGCTTAGGGGTAGACATGTGAATGGTTTTCAAGAAATACATAAACTTTAAAAGTCAGGATCTGGCAGCCATTTTGTGATCCAACCCTTCTGAAAATTTCTGAAAAATTTCTGAAAACTAAACTTCAAAGGGAACTTATATGTTAAATTTCAGAAAGATCTCTTCAAAACTGTCTGAGAAATAGCGATAACAAACTTCCTTTGGTCAAAATTCAATGTCGGCCATGTTGGATTCCGATCTCTCTGAAAATATAATATGCACATCAGGACCTCAAAGGAAACCTGCATGTCAAATTTCAAGGATATCTCTTCAGTCCTTTCTGAGAAGTAGCGGTAACAAACTTTCTTTGGTCAAAATCCAAGATGGTTCCTTGTCGGCCATATTGGATACTGATCTCTCTGAAAATGCAATATGCATAACTAGACCTCAAGAGGAACATTCATGTTAAATTTCAAGAAGATCACTTCAGTCTTTCCTGAAAAGAAGCGATAAAAAAATTTCCTTTGGTCAAAATCCAAGATGGCCGCCTGTCGGCCATGTTGCACTCCAATCTCTCTGAAAATATAATATGCACAACAAGAACTTAAAGGAAACCTGCATGTCAAATTTCAAGAATATCCCTTCAGTCCTTTCTGAGAAGTAGCGGTAACAAACTTTCTTTGGTCAAAATCCAAGATGGTTCCTTGTCGGCCATATTGGATACTGATCTCTCCGAAAATGCAATATGCACAACTAGACCTCAAGGGGAACCTTGATGTCAATGTTCAAGGAGATCCCTTCAATACATTCTGAGAAATAGCGGAAACAAGAATTGTTCAGGACGGACGGAGCACGGACGCAGGGCGATTTGAATAGCCCATCATCTGCAGATGGTGGGCTAAAAATTCCGATAGGTTGTCATTTATAAGTGATGTGTACAGAACATAGCAATTTTGAATGATATATTTCAAGAAAAGTCATGGTGTTTGGCAGTACATTTAAATTTTTTGTTTGGCTTGGTTTGATAACACTTGAGAATATCCATTTATATCAAATTTGAGCTGAACTGTTAAAGTCTTATTGACGAAAACGATCGTCTTGAGCATTTATTTTGGCCTATTTTGTAAAACTATAATTTTGGTATTCTTAATAATATTTATAACCATTGGGTCGTTGGCACTGCTGGTGGACCGTTTGAGTCCCCAAGGGTATAAATAAGCACAGTATCCGGTATTTCGATCCCAGTTGAAAATCTTATACTAAAGTAATATTTTGCACTGATAACACCATTTAACCTATGAGAAACCATGCAAAATGCCAAATGCAAAATGCCAAAAATCGTCCAGAAGCAAGTTTTAAACATTCATATTTTTTTTTACCTGTATCTGAAAGGGAAACATGTAGGCATTCTGTATATACTATCAAAAAAGAAAAAAAAATCATTCTATTTTCAGAAATAATCTTTAATTTATACAATTTTTTGCCAAGTTATGCATATATGTAGTATTATCTTTTTTATTAGAAAGCAAGCTAAACACCTTTTAATTACTTAAATACTGGTTTAAGCATTAAATGTTACAAATTGGCAGCATCATGCCAACTTTTGAAAAAGGATTAGTGCATGAAGGTCAACATTACATACTATTTTTAAAAACGTATAACTTGCAAGATAACACTTTAATTTTGTTTATTTTGTTCTTTTTGTGTTTTTTAAGGTTGATATTTTCAGTACCTGTAAGCCCTTGCTTTGCAAATGAGGTTTCAATATATATTTTGAACATTCAAATATCTAAAATTTCACTCATAATATACGATTTATTTGAGGAACAACCAATCAATACCAAAAAATAATTTTTGATTTATAAAAATTAACTGAGAGAGAAATTATATATATATATATATAATTGCCAAACTTTTCGCCCCTTGCTACGCTCGGGGACAACATTTCTTAACTCTGTCTTCCCTTTAACTTGAAATCCTGGAGCCACCCTGACTTTGTATATTTTGGGTTTTTGACTTTGTTTAAAGTGATTACTCTGTTCGCATTTTCTCAGCTTGTATAAGTATAATAATTTATTTGTAAACGAGTATTCAATTTGGATGAACTGTATAAACGATTTTCCCAACTGGAAAAAAACCCGCTCTAAGTTAGGAATATTATTTTGGAAAGAGTGTAATAATCATGAAACATTTCATTTGTTGCATTTTTTTTTTCAGACTTATTTTCATCCATTTTTCAATATTTCTTTTATTTTCTCCCCATTAGTTCTTTATATTGCATTAATTTTATGTGTTTTACCTGTAATTAGGTGAAAAATGCTTTCGTGATTGATTATTTAATTTTGCTGCTGAAATCTATTTTGAGGATTTTTTTAATGAATTTTTAAGACTACAAAACTACTCTAGAACTATGGATTGAATAACTAATTGCATCAAAGTGATGTATGATTCAATGACTGCAATTCCCTTCATCGCAAGTATATATTGGATTTGTCAGTATTTGCATTCACGTGACACCGAGTGTTAACCGCGTTATTTTTTGGCGTAGGAATGCATGAATGAATCAATAAAGGATAAAAAAGCCATACATTACCACAATAAACAAACAAAGAAAATAAAAACAAAACAAAAAACAAAAAAACAAAAAAAACAAAAAACAAAAAACAAAATCGCAAAAAGAAATCTGAAACACAAGACTAAATCTACATCTGTAGCACACTGTACAGCCTACAGACCCATATCGCGATATATTTAGATCATGTTATGACAGAACCACAGATCACAGAAATGAAAGTTCGCGACAACAGAAAAAAGAGAGTTAGGCCTAGTGCAACTTTATCAAGCATCTCTGATAAACAGGTCTATTTGTTTGCCTTTACCGGATATTCCTATCAGAAACAATTCGTCACTCGCATCGTGTGAAATCAGGCCGTGTGAAATACTTACGTAAGTTACGTACGAATCAGTCATCACGGTTCCCAGCTGATTGGTAAAAAATGTCAAATAAAATGGCTACTTTCAGTTGTCATGAATCGATATTAGCTGTCTCCTTTCGCGTACGTCACAATCAAACTTCCTATGGTATATCTCATTAATACTATATCAGAATTCAAACGCAAATTCGTTGTAAATATATTATACAGCATAGCCATGGTCGCAGCCATTTGCATTTTCAATTCTCTTCTGACACATTTAATCTTTCGATACCAAGCAGTCGAATATTCTAAAATAACCTCAAAACAAATCTGACACGAAAAATGATATGAAAATAAAAATAATAAACCTTAATTCCATTTAGTATTTCCGGACAGAAAAGGGGAACTACTTCTCGTCTCACACAGCTGTTTAACGTCATATGAAAAACTACCACCGCAAAGCCAATTACATAGAATGAATTTCGTAACCAGCAAACTACAGATTCACAGAAAATGGTAACATATATCAGGATTGTTTTCCATTTTTTGAAAAGCATTGAGTATATATGCAATGGATCATGGAAAAAAAATTCTGTGCAGCACTTATTTGAATTTTTAATAGTTTTACGTCACACTCAACAATTTTTTAGTTATATGGTGGTGACCATTTTTAATGTTGGAAGAGAGAACCTGGATAAAATGTACATGGGAAGAGACTACCGACCTTCCGCAATTAAACTGCCAAATTTTCTAACAAAAATCGGCTTAGGTTCCAGCGGGGCTCGATCCTGTGCTGACTAGAAATGAGAGACTTCATGGTTCGAAGCGCGATGCTCTAACCGATCCACCACGGGGGCACTTTCGATTTATTCATGGACCTCTTGTTTAGTTTATTTTATACTAAAGTAATAGTTTACTATTTAAATTCTTAACTTCTCAAAAGCTAAGATAGTCATCTTTTTAGAGTGGGTACCTCGGGTAGTCATCTTTTTAGATTGGCCACTTTATGACGGTTTTGGCAATATTTTTAGGTTTATCATTTCACCTTGTGTGATACCACTTTTTTCTTTCTAAAATATATACATTTATTTTAAATTCGAGCTCAACTGTCAAACTGATGAAGTCATGTTGAGAGAAACGATCACCTTGATCATATATATATATATATATATATATATATATATATATATATATATATATATATATATATATATATATATATATATATATATATATATATATATATTCACATGTACATTTAATAGGTCTAAGTATACTTGGAACTGCTGACTATGCACAGGATAAACTCAGTCCGGCGGGTGACAATTTCATTGCAGTCACCAATTTTCATGAAATTTGTTGGATTTTTACAACAATAAGTAGAATTTCATAAATGAAGGATTACGTAAAAAAGTTATTCAACAACTCTAAAAAGATATGAGACCTTTTTTAGTCCAGTGATTCAAACAAAAATTAAGTAATCTTCAGTTTTCCTATTTCCGACGTGAGCTGCTGATACAGTAGTCTCTTCGGCACCTCACTAAGATTATAATGATTTTAAATGGCCATGGCTCTTTTGAAATAATTATATGATTTTATGTATTATCTTATATAATCTGATAAAACTCATTATCAGTGTCCATGAAAATGATTAACGGTTTTCGTCAGTAAATTGTCTATAGTTACTTCATTTTCTCAATTGTTCAGTTTTAAAGAAGGGTAGTGGAAATTTGATTGCTAATAGGTTGGTTATTATTGAAATACAAAGCAACATATTTTATTTGGTAATAAGTTAGACATATATAATTATGAATCAACCAAAATAAAAGAAATAAAAGTGTTATCTTAGAAGACATATGCATTTGAACTTGACTATTTTTAAGCAAATTGGAATTTTGGAAAATTGGAAAGTTTTAAGAGTTACCTGCCCTTGTGTAACTTAAATTAATTTTATTGGCAGAAATTATGACTATGAAAATGTCCTTGTATTATGTATCACATGTAATGCCATTTTTGTTGAAAATGTGTTTCTTTCAAATTATGCTTATTTTGTGTAACTTTTATTGGGTTTGATCTGAAAATTGAAGATTTTAAGGTGGCGTCACCTATTGCCAAGATCTATAAATCAGACCAAAAACTTTGAAGTATTTACAATAGATGTGGTCAGGTTAACCTACAAACAAAAGATTGGCCAACCTTGCTCCAGGACTATTTTGCATAATTTTCTCATAGACAGGCTCTTAAATTCTAAATTCTTCTAAAGCTAAGGATAGTTATCTAGCCATTTATTTTATACTTATTTCGCTCAGATAACACCATTTAAATTCTAAACTTTTCAACGTTAAATTATTCATTTTGTGTATACAGTGTATATTCTGAGACGAATATGGAAATATTCTTAGATATAATATTTGGATTTGTATGACAACACATTTTCTTTCGGAAATGTACATCTATATCAAATTCGAGCTCAACTGATGAAGTATTATTGACAGAAACGATAATTTATATTTGCCTCTTTTGTAAAACTATAGCTTTGGTATTGTTAATAATATTTAGTAAAACCCTTCAATTTGAGTGCGTTATATTCCAGGGCCACGAATCATAAATTACAAAAAAAAAAACAAAGATGACACGAGTGAGGACTTAATGAAATGGGAAAACTCTTTTTTAGTACATGAACATGACTATAAATGAAATTCATTGAAACGTATGCGAACAGAATACCATATAATGTATTGTCTCTTCAAGTCCATTCTTTATCATGTGAAACGTGTTCTTCATGCTAGGCCAAACAATCAAATTTAGCATACACTGGATTACCTGATCCATCCTCTGTGACTGTTACTTTTATTTCTGTGAAATCGAAATGAATTTGTACTTTGATTTTCGTATTTTCCTTTCTCGGCATGGGCATATTGTAAGTGATAACACCAAGTCTCTTACATGAGTCTGTTTCGGTGGTATACATCGGTTCATCTTCAGTAGAGTAATATATTTCTATTTCCTCTATAGTGGAGTCTGATCGTGACGGGTTAAATAAGTTTTCGTACGAGGATCTACCCAACTCCAGTATCTGATCTTTACGAACCATTATGCTAAAAACATCAGAGCACATTATTTTACCATCAATGAGATGTTGGTGTTGTGGTAGGTGTTTCCGTTCATCAAACTTGACACTGGTGGATATTCCATATGAGAACTTGCTCTTCCTAAATCTAATAAGGGAATTGTTGTGACCAAATATAACTGCACCTTTCAAAACTGCCAAGCTTCCATCCGGTGGTACTGTGATTTCCTTCGTGCTAAAATGCTTTTTAATTTTCAATGTTAGTGCATCTGCCTCTGAGTAGCCACCTACCAGGTAAATTGATTTCACACACTGTATTTCTGGCGAACTGAACAAACCGTCAAGGTGGGCGATGATGCTGTCCACAGAGCTCTTGAAAAAAGATTGCATCAACTTATTACTTAACCGCAACCGTGATTTGTAAACATCCACATCGTCACATGCTATTCGTTTCTCCAATGCTGTTTTACATATTTTTCGGTAGGATTTCAACAAGTTCGAAACTTCTGTAAAAGCAACTTTATCAGAAGGTGGTCCCTCAACCTCAAAATATCTCTTTTTAACTTCAAATTTTCTTTTCATTTCGAGCAAGTCTGCTGGATATTCAGATTGAAAGTTTTTCCAGGAATCATCACCAAGGAGACGGATAAGAAATTCAATAAATTCTTTATCCACGTATGTACCACCCCAAGGTCCACCAGATGGAGCGCATAATTCCGCTAAATGTCCATCAGTGAGTACCTCATGGACTGTGACGTCCACTGTTCCACCTTGAATAAAACAAAATATATGTACTACTTTTGACTGTAATTATTGTTGGTATTATGATGTGCTTGTGGTTGACAAAATTGGCCAGTTGACTATACTTTTTCTCTTCTCGCATTTTCCTCAAACGTGTATGTATTTGTATCTTTGTGTGTGAAAATTCAGCATATTTTAAAATCAGCCGTAATTGGTTAATCTAATCTATTTGCAAATTTTCAATGAAAACAGCAAATTCCACTGAAATACTTTTCTCGCTTTTAGCCAATATATATGTAGCAACACACACACACATACGTGTGTGTGTGTGTGTGTGTGTGTGTGTGTGTGTGTGTGTGTGTGTGTGTGTGTGTGTGTGTGTGTGTGTGTGTGTAAAGTGACATTGATATTCCAATTGACTAATGTCAGTTTGGGTTATCAGTGCTTACCACCACAGTCTAAAGTCATGAATTTTTCTCCTGTAGAAAAAAATCCAATGTGTTTTCCCTGAGTTGTATTTTCCATTGTTGCTGGCTTTTGTTTACAGTAAATGGCTGCTGCCTCGGGCTCCAGGGCTAGTATGAGCTGTTTTTCTGGTACTCCGGCCTAAAAGAGAAATAATGAGAATTGATATTATTGACTAAACGGATAGTCAGTTTTGTCATGACTCCAGTTAGAGTTACCTCCCTTTCTCTCAGTCTATGTTTTTGGTTGGAGTTATCTCCCTTAGTTTTTAACCAGTCTAGCCAGTGAACCATGTGCGCTACTCCAGCGTGGGTGCTCCACCCTAATTTCATAGCTTCTAGGCCATACGACCTATTCACTGCGACCCAAGTCAGCTCAAAATGTATGTGAATTCGCCATTGATTTATTGATAAGTTATATTTGCTCAGAATTGTATTTTAAGTTAGTTTTGCAATGTTGAAACTTTCAGTCACATGGCATGGCCTACGTGATTCCAGGCGACCTTCACCTTTGCCTGAGTTAATTATAGCTCACCTTGGCTTTGTTTACATTTAAGGGCCTAGCGTATAGACTAGCATAGCGTATAGCTATGTATGTTTAGGATGTCGGTTAATCATGTTTAGGGTCAGTCCAATAATGGCAATATTAGTAACGACTGATTTATGTCTGTTTACCTTTTATAATATTTTGATTATTTTATATTTGTACAATTGTACAAGTTCGGGACATTGTCAGTTAATTTCCTATATTTACGAAATCTTAGAAATCGTGTCAGGTTAAGTTATAAGTATAGTACTGTGGGCCTATGCAGTCATTCAGTCATATACATGTATTACAGACCTAGAGGTATTAGGGCTTAATTAGCTAACGTGATGTGGCATATATAGTCAGTCATATGTAGTGGAGTGATGCTTATGCATTGTTGTTATGATTAGGTCTGTTCTGTATATAGACATACCTGTACAATATGTAGGTACATTAACGTACATGTGAGACCTATAAGCCATAATATTGTGACCTCTATTGTTACTACTGCTCCTTGTGTTTATTGTCATAAGTAATGATATCGGGCTATTTTATAACATTGTCTATTAAGGTTATTTTGTTTTGTTACAGCCTTTTACCATCTTCATCTTCATCTTCATCACGATCCTACATCGATCCATTCACCATCATCATCATCTGTTCTTCCATCCAATCATATTACATGGACAGAATAAACCATTGACATTACGTGATTCGTTGTTTGATTTATACGTGATACATGGTTAACTAGCTGTCTGCCCCAGGCAGCATAAGTTTGCCCGTCACGTGTTTGTGTGATTTACACTACACTGCAACGTGATGACATTCTGTAGTATCGCACCAACGCAACGAAATTATTTTGTTTATGGCAGTCGCCAACATGGCTTCAGACGATCTCTTACGCTCCCGAACAATCTCTCAAAGTTTCGATTTTGGCAAAATTTAAATACATTCTAGATTTTACTCTTTATTAAGCTATCTGCTTTCTTGTCTAAAACATTAGTGCTAACACAGAATAAAATACTATTTGAGGCGAAATATACTTTGTTAAAATGGATAAAAATATAGGGAATGTATTTTGTGAAAAGTATACTAACTCTTAGTTATCTGGTTTTATATTCATTGTGTAGGTTACATGACCACGTGTTTTGGGACTTCTTTCTAGGCGATGACAGAGATTGATGGGGATAAGTGTAAGATATTGGGCTTCAAATACCTCCTTACAGTGATTTTACAGACAGCGTTGGTCGGAGACGGTCACACAAGATATGTGCCATTTAGAACTACCTGGAAATGTGGTTTTTTTTCACCTATTCATCTGGTCTGCTGGATTTTGACATAATCAAGCTTCCTAAGAAAGGAAACTAGCGACTGCCAGAACTGGAGAGAAATACAGTTTCTCTCAATACCAAGCAAGATACTCTCACTTGTCACCCTGATGAGGATCAAAAGGGCGGTGGACAACGTAGTCAACAATAATAATACAAACCTACAGAAATCCAATGGATATTGACACAGTACTTTTTAGAAGAGGGTCTGGATTTGCTGATGATATCGGTTCGTTGTTTCGAACCGAAAATACAAGATTTAGTACTTCTTAACAGGCGACCTTTCGTTCTTTTGCCCCAAAAAGATAAATTTTAGGGTCGCTTTTTAGCGACCTTTTGTGCTTTCGCATATTAGTATTTAGGATATATTGGGATAATGCAACTGAGAAAGAATAATTTTCTGAAAGATACAGATCACAGAAAGTGAGAGAGAGAGAGAGAGAGAGAGAGACGTGTGCCCGCTGCAGTTTGATATTCAGAGTGTTAGTCCACTTTAATTTAATTGTAGATACAGAAACATTAATGGTTTACGTTAAATGCCGGAGCTGGCCTGTGGGCAATAAATTGGGCCATTATAGTATTCATTATGAAGAGGGTAATTTTTTTGGCATATAATATTTTTTGTAAGAACGGTTGTTTTTACTTATTCATGTAAATCTGGTTCGATCCCGGCCAAATATTTGAATCGTTTAGGGAATTCTGTGGGTACTTTCTTAGGATGTGTCCTTTAGTACTCAGTCAGAATAATATAAAAGTTAATTTGTCTTTGTGGAACTTTCATTATTTGATTTCGTCCAGTTTTAACATAATTGACCCGTGGGCAATAACTGAGCCTTTCTGGTGGGCATTTTCTAGGGGCAAATTTTCTGGCAAATGGTTTTCAGTAGTCAGTGAAAAATACCCGATGATGTAAAATTGGTTTTGAGTGGTACCACGAATGTGTGATCCAGGTAATTTATTTGACCTGTTATATATATATAGAACCAGTAGGATACTTAACCATTTTGGCAGCTTCCCTCATAAACTGTTTAGCCTGCTCGCTCCAGATTGCAGGTACAGTTAGCACCCAACGTACATCGTCCGTACTCAGGTTCCCTGTATATGAATCTTGGATGGTTCTCTTCACTTGTTCGACCATAAACCTAATGGCTTCAGAAAATACGGTAAGTGCCGCCATTTTGTTCCCGTTTTCACTTGTAATCATTAATCTTCTAGTGATGTTTCTGGCCTAAATACAAGTAAATGAAAACAGAAAACATAAGTATCTAATATCAGGGCCCGAGACACAAACAAGGAAAATTCTGAGACAAATTTTATCTCAAAAGTTTGAAATTTACTCATCTGAGTAAAAAGTGAAAAACTCGCCGACCATAAAACGACTTTAGAATTTTCTCAACTGAGAGAAGATTGTCAAGGGGCAGTGTAAATCTCGTCCAGGACATATGTCTCAATTTATGTCCCGATTAACATAACTTCGATGTTTGAATATTTTTCTTAACATAATCTAATTATCTAATAACCAACCAAGAGGTATAAAAAACGCGGTAAAAATCAGGTAGGCAGCATGTTTTGTGGCATAAAAAGGGGAATAGATATATACCTTTTTAAAAACATTTAAAAACGTCTTGTAAAATCCAATACATGATTGCAGTCAGTAATTTATACATATAATATGTATAATGTAAATAAGATACAAATAAATTAGTATAAGTACATAAGATAAGATAAAAACTCGGCGCATGTACCGGACTAAATTTACACCGTCTCGATCAAATCTCGTATGGCCAAAACAAGACAACAGGGAAAGAAGAGTTGGTCTTCTAAACCTATTTCGCTCAAATAACGCGTTGTTTTCGAAAGCCAAAGGGTTAAATATGTCCCTAAATACTCTAGGGCGACAATAACAATAATATTTGGGTTTATTTATCCCGAGGCGAACATACGGGGCAGCCATTTTCGCCGTTCAGAAATTCTTAAGTCAGCTACATGCCGTACTTAAGTATTGTATCACTTGAGAAAGATACTTGTCTAAGAATTTCTTTATGGTCCACAACCACTTACCACTTTACCCAAGTTGAGAAAATTCTCAATATTTGAGTAAGATCTTGAAGTTGAGTAAAACATTTGTCTGAGAATAGGTTTACGGCCCTGGGCCCTGGTATTACGTTTCAGTATTTCGACCAAAATTGAAGTAGTATAAAACTAGATTCATAAATTCAACTACAATACTTTGCTGTCAATCAATTATTTCCATACATGTATAAAAACACAAGAATGTATATCCATTTTACTCTTTTTGGAATATATTCCCCTAAATTGTTATAATTAAGCATATCAAACCACAAAATAAGAAAATACATAAACATTTCTCTAATAGAGAATTCATTTCCTTGGCCTAATATTTATACCCAAAATTGCTAACAAATAATAATAGATGAAAAGATGCAATACCCTAGACCATATACGCCCAGGTCCGCTTTTTAAGTAACCGGGACTATTTTTTATGTTATATTCATACGCGCCATAACGATATCACGTTACGGAAAATTTTAACGTCATCGTTATTTGTAAAGAAATAAATAAAATATTTTAAATTATGATCATTGTTCAATGATGAGGAAATATAATAAAAAGGTTGCTGAATGCATATATTGAAATATTTTCACCCCCGTTCTTGGCGCGAATAATGATCGGTCCTTTTCCGTGTCAAGAGCAGTAGCGTAAATATATTAACATATACATTCAATAATCTATACATATTCTGCCAAATTTGCCATGATAGACCAATATCATGTGATGAGTGGATGAATGTCAACCCTGGTGGTAATGGGCTGATGGTCAAATTTATGCGTTTCCCGAGTTTGAGAGAACAAATAAACAAACATTGGTATGATGAGTGAACAAGAAATCTCAATCCTCGTGGTGAAAGTCTGGAAATCCAATCCTGGAGAAAAAACAAAAATATCAGTATCGATATTATTTTGTAGGATTTATTCGTGTATAAATATTAAATATGAAAAATATCTAAAACCTAAAATGTCTACCTTCTATTTTCTCTCCTATGTTAAAACATTTACATGATTTTATATACATTGTCATACTTACATGTTTGCCGCTCGTCTCGAATACTTTTTTCATTTCTTGGTACAAAGTCATTTTAAAATGTTTGAAGAAGAACCATTTTTTGTAAACTCCAGTCTTGTCTTCGTCCTCCAATAAAGTTGCATACTGCGACTCGGCCTTGTAACCGAACGAATCAAACTTTCCATCGGGATTTAATAATATTACAGTTGGCGTCTTAGTCGTGGAAAGTCCATATGTTCCACTTTCCCATACTTTTCCAAATATCAAAAGTGGTTGTTTTTCGAATTCCTCTCTTAATGAGAAAGCATACCCGGAGTACGCAGTACCAAAATCAATAGCGACTACCAACCGGTAACTCTCGTTCACCATTGGTTTCTGAAAGAATCGAATCGAGGAAAAAAAAAAGAGAAGTCGAATAATTCAAAAATATACAGGGATACATAAAAATATATAGAATGCATTCTTAAATAAGCTTCCGAATATCATTTCTTTGTTTAAAATTGATGTCAACATTTCTTTGTTTAAAATTGATGTCAACGTTCCGCAAATATTAAGGTCGGTATAAGTCTTGTTTGTGGCTACTCTGTTTTACTAAGTGAAATGTTCAGTTGCCTGTTCAACAGCGGTTGTTGAGACTTCTGTACCAATTGTGACGATGATTCGTTTTCCTCACGTATTTCATTTGGATTTGACTGTGTACTCACGGCGTAAAATTTGCGGAACTTTGACATCAAACGCGGTTTTTCTAAGTGTAAATGGTAATCGTCTGTTGTATTATATCTGGGCCCCCAATTCACCAAATTCACTCAATACTCAAGCTCAACTTTTACTTTATGATTTTGACTAAATTTTATGATTTTGACTAAATTTTGCAAAACTTCTGAATTTGAGTGAATAGGACACATATTGATATTTTTTCATCATTCAAATATAAATTGTTACGTCACACTTATGATTTCCTTGTGAACATGAATAAATATATTGAGTATGGTACTCAAAATATGGGTACGTACTCAAACAATATTTTATCATTTCTGAAGTTTTCTTCAAATAAGCAATATATTTCATTATTCAGAAGTGTATGCCATCAATATACAAATTTGTCCGGCTACAAATTAATTTTTGCATGTATTCGCTTTAGAATCATGTTAGTTAGCTGAGCTTGATCAGCGTTCTTTATTAGTATGAGCTGCGCATGCGCCGAAATTATACCTGACACTTACCTGAAAATTACTAAGAACAAAGGAGGCAAAGGCCACTCATATTTAATTTTTTTTCCTTTATCTACAGCTACTTTTCAACGTTAAGGCATAGATTTCTTGAATGTGTCAAATATCATCTGTCCAGTCATGTTTCTCATTTTGAGTTTGAAGATTGGGATACAGTTTCCATTGTCGTTAGAAATATGTACAAGTTAGTCACTAAAGTTAATGTTGCTATTACTATAAACAATTTTCTCGTAACGATACCTTCCAGAATGTTTTGTATCAATATGATTAAATTAACCCATCGACCCCTAAAGTCTCATTTGGTCTCAATCATTTCAAGGAATTGTAAAGTCTACTGTCATAATTGAGGAGTGAATAATTTGAAATGAAAAAAATACAATTATTTTATGTGAAAATAAAAAGTAGACCATTCTACTTATTGACTTGGGGTGAATCTGAATGTGGTCACAGTGTTGGTGAGTTCATTAGGGTACAACGCATATAGTTAGAAAGTTCAAAACATTATATTTCATAGTCATATCTTTTAGATTTTAAATATGATAACGAGTTTAATATTCCTTTCACGTTGGAAAAAAAAATATCCGTAAGAAATCAATAAAATATTGTGAATCTCCCCAGCTTCAGAGATTTTTTCTTATAATTATATATTTGTTGTTGTTATTAGGACTGAATTGCACTGAAATATTGCTATTTTCATAATAGATACTCCGTTCATAATACTGTTTAATGTTTTTATATCATTGTGATTTGTTTTATCAACTAAATTTCAATCAACATACTTAATGATAATTATATATTTCTCCATTTTAAATCAGATTATGTATTATGGAAATCACGGGTCGATCGGATCATGCTTAAAGGAAGGCCCAGTGGTATAGTTTTACGAAAAGACCAGTCAATGTATTGGCAAGGGTCTATAGCGGTGATATATATTTTAAGCACTTCACGCGATATTGATAAAATCGCAACTAGCTAAAAGTGTGGAGAAAACAAACTTTGACGATAAAGAAAAGAATACACGCGGAGGTGTTTTCTTACTTTGGATATAAGTATACATTAAGAATAAACTTACACAAATCAGTCTAAAATGATAGTTTACCACTGACTAGCAACTGAGTCAGTCCAGTAATATCGAATCAAAGTTTCAATCTAGCCTAAGTACTGTGTATAATCTTATATTTTATTATCTTGAAGCAGAAAGGTCAAAGCGATAGTTAATCGGCACTTTGTAGACAATGATAGCTAAAAACTAGGTTACCTGATTGACAAACGTATACGCTTACCATATTATTTTATAAGCTTCGATCGATATATTTTATCTATTTGTGAATTTCTTTGTGTCTGCGCAGACAATGACATATATATGATAAACTGGGGTTAATTAAATAACCCATACAATATGCGTATATAGGAGTTATTCATTGTTGCACTTTTAATATTAAAGAAACTTTTGGTCATTTTATTTTTTACAAAGCACTGATAACTTTGGTACTTAATTCATATATAGCATTTTTGAAAACGGGGATGTCTCCTCATGAATAAAAGAACGCTTGAACATACATTGAGTGACGAGGTCTTCCGAATAATAATCGGGAAAACGTTTGTCACTTACGGGGGGAATGGATAGCTTTTGAAACTTCGGTTCTACTGACTTGATCTCGGCATGTTCCTGTAATCATAACCATGACAATGATAAATAAGGCTTAGTGACTTACTAAGACTACAACAGGAAAATATATGAATAAAAAACGTAGGGTGTAGTAAACACAAGGAAGAAATGAAAATAATAATAAATAAAAAAAAACCGTTTTAAAAATATTGAAGTTAATTTTACAATTCAATTTATTGCGGATCAAATATGATAAGACAATGTTTAGTTTATTTGTAACAAATAGATAAGACGTTCCTCTAAATATAACAAGTGACCCGATGGGCCTTAACGGTCACCTGAGAAAATTTCCTTAGATAATTCCTAATAACTCTCATATATCGATTAGTTGATCAGTTTTGAGTCATTAAACAATTTGTAATAAATTGTATCTTATGTTGCTGAAGCGCCCCCTTGTGGCTCGTTTATGGATAGATTTAATTTTCATTCGCAAACGTTTTAGATATTGACTTATTAAACATGCATACAAAATTTAAAAGTCATCTGATCATTGGTTTATAAGAAGATTTTTAAAGATGTACCAATCTGAAACTTCGAAAGATGGCCGCCATTACATACGTAAAAATCCGACGGGATAATCTGAGTGCGATATCTAGTACAAAACGGATTGATTCTTATATGCCATGGACATGGATGTATAGGGTACCGCTACGTTAAATTTAAGTGGTTGGTATCAACCATTTTACTTTAATCAGCCAAAATCAACGGACAAAAATGACTCGGGACAGACTATAGATATAATTTAGATATATAGCGTACAATGTATATATAAATTTGACACTTTGATACTAATTATAGATCTATATGATAAGCCATTGTAGAACTACAGAAAGATAATAATCTATCTGTACGTTAGATATTTATGTATTGTTCTTACAGGTAAAATAACATATAAATAAATACTCAATCTTACTTTAACTGGCTTATCCACCATTTTTGTATTTTACTTTCGTTTTAGCTAGAATATTGTTGTTGTTATCAAATCCTTCCTACCTAAGAGCACCGCTATGTAGATTCAAGTAACGATTACTGGCTTAAAAGTTTACTTCAGTGAAACGATTCCTCCATCAGTATTTGTTATCTTTATGAAAGTTCATAATAAAATATTTGCTGATTAGTACAAACAGGGTGGACTAGAGTTCTTATATCTTTCTAGTCGGGGATTTCTTTATAGCATAGTGCCAAGTAATATACAGAACATAACATATCTAAGTCCGCACACATAATGTCTCCTGTGTCCATTGAGTGGAATTGGAACAAGTATGACGGTCTAGAAATGACTGTATCTAATCACTGTGTGTCGCAGACTCCTATTCACAATCTATTTAATGTAATACACATAACTCGATAAGAGTACAAATTGCGAGTTACTGTGACATGTGAATAGTGTGCTAAATATTCAGCACCATATCTGCACACCAGATCCACGATAAGGTGAATCTATTGTGTCATGTTTGCTCGGAGTATGTATGTACGCCTGCTAGTCACCAGTGCGACCTGCTAACTCTTGGGAATCTCTTCTTGTTTTGGCCAAGGGGTATATGTTTCCGGGCATAAAATTGTCACAGTTGAGAAATTTAGAGAGGAATATATATATATATATTTGCAAGTAAGCTTAGATGGTGTTTCCAGTAGCCGTACAGTGTCCTTGAAACGTAGTTTTTCCATTGTTCCTATTTCATGGTGGGGCGCTGTTGGAAAACATGCGGCAAATATTATTTAATGATGACAACGTTTAAATTTGCAAAGCAACTATGACTATAGGCTAGTTAATTGCTATGGAGATGTCAACAAATGTTGTCAAACATGCTGAGAACGCGCACGAGTATGACTAATCCGTTCCAGGATTTTAATGCCAGATCTGCCGTAAGTTTAGTCGTTGATAATTCTGATATGTTTGAGTTAATTTTTAAAAACATCATTTCCCGAGTGTTACTTTAATTGGTAGTTATACTGTTATACAAGTGTATAGACTAGTAGACTAGTACTGGGGTGACTTATACCTTAAGGAGATGCACAGACGTTTCAATGTCAAGGTTATTGTCTACATGCAGTCTCTCAGACATTGAACCTTTGTTCTATCTTAGCAATAACATTAATATTTTGCTTAACTGGCATAATCGACAGTTTTGAATTACATACCTTTTCGATGTTTGTGGTAACGATCGGTAGTCATCAGAACAACTGTGTACAGTTTCAATGATATGCTTTCAAGAGAACCATGAGTTTAAATCCATTAATTGTTTTGAAGATGCCTGTGCTATCTTGGATTTCGGACCAATCCGTAAAACATTGTTGTTAATAACATTGGTCAGGGTAAGGTAATAAATATTCTTGTGAAGTTTCATCTTAATCCCTATTTATTTTCCTTATTTGCAGCAACAGCTGATGGTATAGGGGATCAAAGAATACCTACATCTGGAATATCAAAAACCGCTAGACAAATGAACTACCAGAACAGTATTAGCATGAAAAGAATGGGCGAAATGATCAGATCGCAGGTTATGTGGACTCACGGCGGGTGTGACCGGTCGACAGGGGATGCTTACTCCTCCATGACACCTGATCCCACCTCTTGGTTTCCGTGTTTTGTCCATTTTTACCTGATTTGTATCTATGTCCTGGACATTCTATTGATTTATACTTTGGTATCTGAGAGTTTTTTTTATATTATGGGAGTTATGTCCCCTTTAGTGTGAATTTGTCCTGTTTTGAGTTGTTTTGATTATTATCTTGAGAAATATCCTAGATACAGAGAAAGCAAAAGAAGCAAACGTATTCAGTCCTATTAAATGGATTTTTCATGATTTTGAGCTATAATTTTGAGTACATTGTAATTATGGATTCGATTTTAGACTACTATATAATTTTAAAAGCTCACAGATTTACATGCTAGGAATTTCAGTTGGTTTCTTATGGGTGTCATTCCGGCTGTTAAATGGATTATTCATGGTTTGGGGCTAATGATGGCTATTATCTTGAAAAAAGTGATAAAGTAAGAGAAAAATACAAATAAAAATGTTATGAACGCAAAGATCTGCAAAACGTCAATAAGGCAGAGATTTTCAGATGACCCTTCGTAGCTGTTTTGCTAGTTCTACGTGTTAGCGATTAAGTCTCCGGGGAAGCTGTGGTTTCAGTATTTTGGTCAATGGTCAAAGATTACAATTCCAGCTAAGGAATAAGAACTTCACAGAAAATTCAGTACCCAATCAGGTTTTTTTTATTGGGAGGCAATTTTGGAATAAAATTTTACTAACAATACATCTTTGCAAAAAAGGATATTCCATGAGGTTATAAGACGTCAATTGACAGAAACGATCGACTTGAGCATTGTTACTTTGGTATTATATTTATAATATTTCTACCGAAATGGTTTATTCTGAATACTGTGGGAAAAAATATTTTCCAGCTCGGTCCAATTCCTTCTAGAGGCTATTGTGAAAACTTATTTTACAATCACATCCATCCACTCCTTAAATTTGATAGATATGGACTATGTACATTTATGTTAATCACGTGGACCGTTTAGACTCATAGGCCTCCCGTCTAGCTTTCAGACATAAAAATGAAGCCTGTTTTCTAATCTAATCTAAGTGAAATACTCTTCTACAATGCAGGGATTCAGCGGACATGTCTTGGGCACTTAAAGGCGCGAAGCTGGAATGGATAAGGTCCCGAGAGTTTTGAATTTTCTCAAAGGCCATTTTCCGGTATCCATATATCAAACATAAAACTTAATTACCATCTGTTGAGCGCCATATCACTGATTTCCCCCATTTTTACGATCTCTCTCGTCTAAACATTTTTATTTTTCAGTTTCTTTACTAAATGTAAATGGACTGCAACCTCCGTATCCCCCTCGTTCGACCCAGAAATTCACCATAATGTAATTTATTATAATATATATATATATATATATATATATATATATATATATATATATATATATATATATATATATATATATATATATATATATATATATATATATATATATCTGTTGTAATGGGAGCTTTTGTGACCTAGTGGTTAAAGCATCGTCTTTTAAACCACAATGTGTCATCTCTGGTCAGCATGGGTTGGAGTCCCCTGCTGGAACCACTCGACCCTCAGACCCCAGCTCTTCATATGTGCATATTTCGCTGTAGTTAAACAATGATAGCACATGTTTTGAATTCGATGCCATTTATCAAAATGTCAGTTTACTGCACTGATGTTCTATCACGTGTGAAATTCACCAACATTTATTTCTTTTGACAGTAAATGAAGATTTCAGTAATTATGGATTCGAAAATCATGAAAATATGGTGACCACAATACAATATTGTGAAGGCCCTGAATTCTTTGATAATAAAATCTAAGCACCATGAGAAAGAAAATGTTTGTTACAACGAATAGTGAAGAAACACAGTGGGAGCGCATACAATATGCCATTATCGATAACATATAGATATAGTACTAATTAGTACGTATTCGTGATGATACTATTACAATATACTATTTAGAATAACAATATAGAACAAATTTCACTTTTGATATAATCACATAGTCGTACATTAAAATTGATAATTTAGGAATATCGTGTCTCTCTTATAAAGAATTTTTATTCCGATTTAAGACGTAGATATTACAAAGATAGAACTGTCAATACTGAAAACTACGAGAAAAATAATTAGTTTAAAGTTCGGAAAAATTAAAATAACAAGTAATTTACTGTCAATGCATTATATCTACATAACGATCCTTGGCTTACGTTGTCTCGGGTTGAAAATCACTATTATAACGAAATTAAGTTAGAATTTGTATTTTATTTATGATATATAACAGGGTCAGGATATTACAGTACCACACATTTACAAAACAAGCACCTTGATGTTTCCCTGTCCTAAACAATTTTAAATCAATAACCGAGGTAATTGGATGGGGCATGGTGACAGATTGGGATCACCAATCAACGATGTTTTCATCTTCACTACCACGGGACCAACATTAATTGTCCTGCAGTCATTGTATACATGATGTATACTTATCTGCCCTGTAATATTCCCATCCACTTCGTTCCTCATACATCTTGACAGATTTGACTTCACGGTATCAAATCCATTGGTCGCAACTTCCGTTGAATGATCCAATCATAATGCGTCTAGAAATTGATCACGCACACGATAAGGGGAAAGTACATAAACAAAGAATAATGGCGACGTTCAGGCTATGCCACGAGTCTTTTCATTAGCTAAAGTCAGGCGTCAGTGTCGGATCAATTTAAGTGAAATTTTAGGTCGGCGCTAGATGTCGCTACCAGTGACCGCCAAATATAAAATGTTATCTGTCAAAGTGTATGAGGAACGAAATGGATCAGAAAAACTTGACTTGGAAAGATGCTGCACTGTATCTTGTTGATTGTACATTGCAATATATGGACTTCATATGTAACATATATTATTCCTTTTGCTTGAATTAAAATGAGAAATGAGATGAGAAACAAGATATTCTCTTTAATCATGTTCTTTTTTTATATTTCTGGATCCAACCCGAATTGATTCAAGGTTTAGAAATATTTAGAAAAAAACCATTGATAGTTTTCTACTGGGTCACTTCTCTCTATTTCATCGGCAACAGTAAATCAAATATTAGGTTTAGATCGCTAAAAGTTTGATAGATATGTTTCTTTTGATAATGTTAACATTACAGCCAGGTAGGTTACATCGTTTTGAATTTGATATTTCAAAGATAATAAATATGCGAAATTTTACTATCAGACGTTGTAGAACACAAAATCTAACCTACGTCTTTTTATTCATGTAATAAGCCCTTCTTTATCACACGATGACACATGAATATTTTCACTTTTTGTATTTTGTTCTTTACAACGTACCCTTTAACTATATATACACGATATATTTGCTAGATATTTGAATTGGCGAATATCAATCGACTGCAAAATATTAGTAATTTACAAAAATATATATTTCAGGAAATGAACATACACGCTTCAGATAACATTTTAAATAAATTGCAGATATTTGAATGCTTGGAAAGGTTATGGAGATACTATAACCTTATTGTTCAAATACATGTATATTTTCCCAACGCTTCCTATTCACTCGACGACATTCGAATAAATACTTGTAAATTCAATAAAGAAATGAAAAATAATTAAAAATATCATCCTTTAAAATAGAAAGAAACTTTTTTGTCATCTGATTTAATTCTTAAGACGGATGAAACAGTAAAAACCGAGGTCTCGTTCACAGTAGGTGTCTGGACGTTAAAGAACCCTCACTGCTCAATGGCCGTAAGTGTCGAGCATTGGCCAAAATTTGAAGCCCTTCACCGGCATTTGGTGACGTCTCCATATGAGTGATTCTTGAGTGGGACGTTAAACAACAATAAACAAACAAACAAACAATTCTTAAGAATGTGGACATATTGTAAAATCACATATACCACATCGTAGCATATGTTGATGATGTGTTAAGAGATACATAACAGTACAATGCACTTTTTGTTGTTTTATAATCAGTACAAGAAGGTTACCCTCATAGCCAATATTGTAAGTTAATCGGACACGTACATATTACAAAGGTGTTAATGAATTTGAGAGAGAAAGAGAAAAACAAGTCTATTACTATGAGCGGTTATGTATATACATGTATATATATATATATATATATATATATATATATATATATATATATATATATATATATATATATATATATATATATATATACCATATACATACCCTTGGACTTGGTATTGGGTTTTGCACGTATCTGTACTTAATACACCCATTACTATTAAACGAACTTTCGGCTATTGTGTGGAGGACATGTAATTGATCTGTTTGTTAAAGTTCACAAACAAATGATAAAATAGTTGAACAGCATGTACTTCAGGACCACGACAACTTCAACCCGATAAACATATAAAAGCTTCGTAATCCAATATGTCAGTTCTACGTATATACCAACCCATCAAAACTTGTTAGAGGATTTATTCGGCAGAAAACGTGTACTCTAGGCTAATTTTGTACATGATTTATATATTTCGTTTTGACATTTTCGTGTCTGGTATTTTTTCTTTAACATATTATTTCAGCTTCATATAGTAGAATGATAATCATTTTTTAGTTTCATATCTGAAGGAGGACTGCATCCATGGATTGTATCGTTTATTTACAATGATCAACATGTTTATTTATCTAGTTTCTATATATTTCAGTGCAAATAGATATTGATAATGCAAAATCAAGCAGGATGCTTTATAAAAAAAATGGTTTAAGTCGTATAATTTGCATCCCTGTTTCCGGTCTGTTTACAATATAAAATTTTATTTGTTTCATCCATCATTACATCCTCTAGATAAACCAAAATCATCAAAGACCAATTCGACTTCCAGGAGACACGGTCAGTAAAGTTCACGAATAATTTTTTATCTTTAAATATTTTTTAGACCTTTTCTCCCATAGGAATTTTCAGTTCGAAGGAATCATTAGATGTCATCTTTGCGTAATTTTCACTTGAGAGAGAATGACAGAAATATATAATTTTAGCAGTTTTTGATTTTGAAATAACACACCAATACGCAAGTCTTCTGACGGTTTACGTCACATAGGTAATTTTATAGAAATGCAAATTTGGGTATCAATAAATTTACCTAGTAACATCTATAGACGCCAAACATGAACAAATGTATGTTCTTGTAAGGCATAAAAATACAACGATTAAAACAACGATCCCTAAATGTATTTATATCACTATTCGTTTTGGCCATTTTAACGGTGAATGTAAACGTCGTGGTTAAAGTTTTCGATGACAGTGTACTGTCAAATCAAACATTTAAACTTCATTTTCAATCCTCTACAGTTACTTCAAATATTCAAAACCTTATCGCACTATTTCTAAATGACATGTAACTTCGCTATAAATAGAATTGCACATTAAACTTCCTAGGTTAAGACATTAAGCGGCAGAGTAGATATAGAACAAGGTGGTTCCCTGATTTAATATTTTTCTAGATGTACGTACATCCTACATACCATCTTTCTGAAGAAGAAAAAATGGTCTATTAATGATCGATAATAACATTTGCTAATGTTTTAATGATATATTCCGCCTTCATATACTGGTATGTGATTTCGACTTCCAAGTCGATCCATACTCGATATTTTCACCACAGGCTTTAAATGGTTTGATTGATTGATTATTTTTATTGACCCCAGACAAAAAAAACCCAAAAAACAAAAAAACAAAAAAAACATCCAAATTGGGGTTGGTATCCCAACAGAGCTCTAACAGTATGTACGTAATAACGTCACAATTTGGAAATGAATAGCTTCAAATAAAATTAAAAACTTAGAAGAAACCAGATAAAGAGAAAAACATCATCATGAAATGATGGGATATCAAGGTTATCACTTTTTTATTACTTGTGGTTTTACCAACAAGCGAGAACTCGTTCAAACCCCCGTAGATCAAAAAGTGAGAACATGATAGTTTTAACCTACGCTTAGGATATAGATATAGATGTTGAAAAAGCTCGCTGAGAAGAAACTAGATTGCTATGTCTTTCTCCACAGTCCTGATGTGACACACAGGAGTATAAACGAGCGCATTTGATTTTTCTATTGTTGTCACTTTAGATATTAATATCATAAAATAAAATCAATTACAGCGTCTTGTTATTTGGGGGAATTACTAATTTACCAATGTAGGTAACAAAATGAAAAGAAGAATTTGTTGTATATATAAAGCTACATAACTACTCACAGGACGTTTTGGACTGACTGAATGAATATAGGCCTATAGTCATTTTTAACATTAGTCAGTCAAACATATGTAATATGACATTTTCATTCAATAATTTTTTCAACTTGTAGGAAAAAAAACCCAAATAAACTTATAAAAAACAACTTTTTCATTTGATATTTATTATCTCAAAATGTATCTATCAATGGATACAAAGCAGGGAGAAAACTTCAAATAGCCTAATGAATGGTTGATTAATTATTGAAAATCACGGAGGAGAAAGGGGGTTTGTCGCCGTATTGCTACAACATCGCCCTGGAAAGAAAAGTGTTTCATTTCTACTGGATTTAATACATAGTACATAGGCAGCGCGGATATGAGCTGTACTCGGGCGTAAGCTAACTAAGTTAATAGTTTACATTTGAAAGATCGTCTCTCCCCTTAGAGACATTGTACAGCTCTTTTTCCTCCACAGTTCTAAACCTACCGCCTCCTTATTGCTAATAATTTCAGTTATTTTTGTGTGACGTCCAACACAGGTAAATCAAAGAGAAAATATTATTGGTTATCAGAATATGATTAATGATCGATAAGTTGCAAACGTTTTAAAGGCATTTGTCCAAGTAATCTATTTGAGTTACTATTCTAATTTATTTCAGTTAGCTTTAACTTATGATTTCATACATGGTAATGAAATAAATACATGGCCAGGGGGACACTGTTTAATTAAGTGTATAGCTATATTTATGACTTCCCAACTATTATCCACCATTCATAATTGACGATCTCTAAAGATTAAAGTTATTTGTAGTTTTACTTGTATTGGATTTGAGATGCAATATTGAAGATAACAAAACTAATATTCTTCCATCAGGAACTATTTGTAAAAACCACAAGAATATGTTAATATTTAAACGTTCTTCCGTAAAATACTCCATACAGTGTGAATATAAAAAGCGAGTAAGTTTATTCCTGTTTTATTGTGATACAGATACTTCCCATGACGTACTTTCATCAATGCTAACATGGTTACAGTGAACATTAATATATGGGCATCTGGTCTAATTTTCAGAATTCATCAAACTGTCGATATATATATATATATATATATATATATATATATATATATATATATATATATATATATATATATATATATATATATATATATATATATAATCACAACGCAGAATTAAACTCAATCGGTTTAAATCATCAGTCCGTTTACACACACACACACACACACCTAGTTTGTCTCCACTTAATGCGGGTTTAACTGAGGAAAACTAGGATTAACTAATTATTGTAAATTCGGCGAACTTTATCAGTTAAACTTATATTTTATAAGTTTAGCCTACTTTTTCTCCAGTTGAATTTATTTTTTATCAGTAACCCACATTAACTGAAAAACCTAGACTCAACTCAGAGAAACAAAGTTTAACTGCATCAAAATCACAAAAATGAGTTAAACCTAGTTTTCTCGAAAAAAAACTAGTTTAACTGAGAAAACTAGTTTAACTGCGCTAGAATCACGTTAATGAGTATTTGGCACAGTTAAAGCTAGTTTTTCTCCAGTTAATTTGGGTTACGACAAAAATTAGGATTAACTGGAAAAAGTAGTTTTAATTCGTAACCCAAATTAACTGGAGAAAAAAATAGGTTTAACTGAAAAAAATAGTTTTATCTCAGAAAAACTAGGTTAAACTCATTAATGTGATTTTGGCGTGCCATATATATATGTTTTTATGCATGATACCCAGATGTAAGCTAACGAATATCAACCTCAGATTTGATCCGCGAGTTACAATTACCGAGTCAATCTGTCTTTGTACGCTTGCTGTTTTTTATACGTGAAATTTTTCAATTAAGTCAGAAAATATTAGATGTAAAGTATAAAAAATCGCATTTTATCAGAATTTTTATAGTAAGCAGAAAATGCCAAATAAAAGTATTTAAAGGGGCATTAGCTTATACCTAAACTAAATGTTGATTTTTCCTAATTTAACTACTTGTACTTGATGTACAATAACAAATAAGAGCAATGCACAAGCATAAAAATGTTTTTTTTTTTTTTTTTTTTTTTTTTTTTTTTTTTATGTTTTATTATGGTATTTGGCCAGGCTTTTTACATCAATCCCTACAGCTCCACCTGGCAAGGGAGTATTGGGTTGTCATATGTTAGATGGATCTACCAAATACCAAGAAAAAGAGGAGAGAGAGAGAGAGAGAGAGAGAGAGAGAGAGAGAGAGAGAGAGAGAGAGAGAGAGAGAGAGAGAGAGAGAGAGAGAGAGAGAGAGAGAGAGAGAGATTTGAATGATAAAGCATAAAAATCTTATATTCCTATATATTATGCGAAAATAAGGTTAAGTCCCGTGTGCTATTCATATACAAATAGTAAGGTTAAGTAAATCAATTGTAAGTTATTGTATATTAATCTATTAATCATTATTGTGATATAATAAGAAGCAAAAACAAAAAACAAAAAACAGAACTATATTATAAATTTTAATGATAGTCTTCCAGAAACGCAAAAAAAGAACCTGGGTTCAAAGGTCTAGAGTGCTCCTCGCGTGATAACATGGTAGGTTAGATATATTTAACATACTTAGCTTTAAAACATCAGGGAAATGAATCTCCACTGAATTAAATTAGTTTAATTATTCCATAATGTTTTAGTTGACGGTATGTTCAACGCAGCAAGTTACCACTAAACCATATATTTTTGGTAAATGAAAACTTTGACCTCAGTAGCTGATACTATGTGCTTGAGTACATCTGTACGAAAAATAAAAAAGATAACACATTTAAAATCATGTGTACCTAATGACCACAGAAATCGACTGTATCGTCTGTTCTGAATAAAGAGTAAGTAATCTTTTGAACTCTCTGATATAACTGATCCTACCTAATAAACAATTGAAGATTAGAATTAGCCGATTTTGTGTATATCATTTATATCTGACTGTAAATACTTTGTAAAAATCCTATCAAGAGATATCAGGAAATACACTTTGACAGAAATATCACGCAGTGACTACACATCAAAGTTATATCCACAAAGTGAAGAAAGATATAGATTTTCATACAGTGGGTGATATTATTATTGGCAGGTTCTAAACACGGTCAAGAAGTCAGTCGCTTTCCAATTTATATAGTAACCAGAGAAATTAATAAATCTAGTATGGATGTTCTAGGTAATTTCGGATACTCACAAAGTCGTGGTAATCATTAACATTAATCTCATCTGCAAAATTGATCTTGAATTAGTTTCATATGATCAGTTGTTTGTTGTAGATACCATTTCAGGATTAGAATCCAAGGATTTAAAAAAAATGTATCGACTTTTAGCGCACCTTGTAGGATTGGAATGGATGTATGCCACTTGTTTGAAATTAAAATGTCCCAAATTCTCATACCCGACTGTTTAAATGAAATAGGGTCAATACCTTTGTCTACCAAACGAAAGCTTTAATGCTGTCTTTATCGCTATGACATTATCTATAATGAGGATAAGCATATATTTCTAAATATGTAAATAACAAGATCTCATACTTGGAGGGTATTTGCCAATTGGTTTTGAGTCCACATTCAAATTCAAATGAACTGAGTGATGAACATATCCTCGTCTACATTTTATATCGGGGCTGGAGGTGTATGGCCCTAATGTGAATCCTGATAGATTACATAACATTGATTTTTTTACATCGATCACAAATAATACAGTAACGTTATTTATTCTGTATTCGTATGGTGCGATATTTATACAGTCTTTGCTCTCCACAGGAAAGAAACAGTTATCATCTTTGTTAAGTTTTATTTACAGGTACATTTGCGACGTCCTGTCTATAATTAATTCAGAATTTCAGAAGCATCTCATCAAGATGTATCCTGTTGAGCTTGAGGTCATTGATACCACAGCCAGCAGCATATGTGCTTCTCAGCTAGATTTACTCCTGTCAATTGGGAAGGGCGTTCAACTTCACATCTCCCTTTTATGACAAACGTCACAGTTTTAATTTACATATCACGGATTTCCCGTTCCTGAGTGAATATATATCTTATATATATATATGTATATATATATATATATATATATATATATATATATATATATATATATATATATATATATATATATATATATATATATATATATATATATATATACATATATATATATATATATATATATATATATATATAATATTTCTTATTCTCATTCTTATGGTATTTTCATTTCTCAACTTATACGTTATGCCAGGGCATGCTCCTCTTATGACTATTTTATACTGAGAGCCAAACGACTCGCCAATAAACTACTCATACAGGGATACGTTGTAAATCGTAACTAAGACGTTTTATGGTCTGTACGGGGATCTTTTTTAGTTCCCTCTCATGGATATTAGATAGAGTATGAGTATATACAGTCACTCCCAATCAGATTTTGAGCTGACTGATTACTTTTTCACCCAGCTTGACCTTTTTACCGAACTTGACTATGAGTTATTATCTTATATGATTTACTGATAATGTTTGTTGATTGACCGGATTTTTTAGAGTAGGACTAAGATATACAGTAGGACTAGTGTGTCGTTGGCTTTGTAGACTTGAAGTCTGAAGGTAATATTAGTTAGTCTTGCAGCATTGAATGTGCAATTACTAGAGAAGAGACCCAGATAAGGAACAGTATTTTCTTTATACATAACTGTTTTTATAACTCTATAAGTGTGTAAATCTGCGTGATTGGTCAAGGAGTCATTCAACTCATTGCAGACAACTGATTGTTGATCGGCAGACATATTTTCATCGACACTACGTCTAGTAACGATGTGTGAAGGCTTCGCGACGTAGCGTTAATATTATTAGGCGTTCTTAAGTTTGAAGATGAAATGTGAGATATTTCCAATACACTGCTCGGGATTCATTTTGCTATAGTTATTAAATAAACTACTTCCTCTCTCAAACAGAATAATACCGAATGGTGTGGTTTGTTTTACTAACAGTGTTGGAAAAACACATGCTTTGTTTACAACATGACATTTTGGACACCCAAAGTTGTGCGGAGAGTAAAATGAGCCCAGCGATCTGATTGGTCATTAAACGAGAAAATTAGTTTTGACATTAATAAGTGAAATTAAGGTGATAAAAAAAGATACATGAATATTGGTAGTACTTTGGAAATTATAGGGTTGACGGTTGAAAATTTAAAGGGAGGAATCATATGAGAACAGATTATTTTCCTTTGGTGCGGAATACTACGAGTTGTAAACAAGTGAAAATGTGAAGTTAAAATGCGGCAACCTATACTTTTGCTTGCATATTTTGTTATCAAAAATATTGATCTTTCAGCCCAGGGTACCTATTTGACCCATATTTAATAAACATGGGAGTGACAGTGATCTGAAGTTTTGTAAATTAGCATTGAGGCCTATGGGACAATATTTGGTGGTGTCTGTCCTGTTAGCAGAAGACAGGTCACACTAAAACACCCTTGCAGACGCCAGCATCAACATGTATACGCCTGCTTGTATACGAGTTGTATTGCTCTGGAACTACATGATGGTTGGATGGATCGATGTAATTAGAACAACAAAATGTAGCTTTATTAAGATATTCACAAATATGTGTTCTGATTGGCTGAACGAATAATACAGCAGTATGCATTGATTTTGCATTTACTATTATTTTTCACTTATTAAAAGATATCAATCAAACATATCAATTATTAATATCAATTATTGATTAATTGATGAATACTTATCACTATATTTCACTATAAAAATGTGATAAATAATGAAATTAATTATCAACCATATTTGTGTCAATAGCTACATCAAATTAATTAATAAAACTTTCAAAATAGTTTTGTTTGTTAATTCTATACCGTACTTAATTACGTCAATTACTATATCCACTTTGTTATTTTACTTCTATACTGTACCTCATGTCAGTAACTATATTTACTTTATATCTACCTTTTCATCAAGTTTTACATTTTTACCGAACTGAATCTTTTCAGCAACTTGTGTAGAATCTCTTCAGGGGACGCTGACTCCTTCCGGACACCTGGTCCTATCCCGTATGAGATTCGCAATTGTTCATCATGATGAGACCATTTAGATATTTAATTTATCGCATTCTAATGGACTTGAGTTTTGGATTACCCATTGGTACTTCTTCATCTCTACTTTATTATGTCAATTTTGTAAAGTACCTTAATATGTCAGAAAGTATATATTTCTGTAACGTGCCGGGCGCATCACATCATATTGTCAGCCATCCAGATGCTGACCGCGCTCGCCGTTGCTTAACTTCAGTACAAGGATATAAACATTAACCGCCTAGCCACAAAAGCTAGCAGATGGACTAGACATGCCATGTCTGTTACATTTCTATATCAAGTCTATAACGCACATCATTACGGCAGTAACTACAACTACTTTATCATGACAATAGGTGCACCGTAGTCTAACTAGTCAATAACTATATAAATTCTATACCTCCCCTTATTCTGTCAAAATCTATATCGTACCTAAATAGTAATTCTGAAACTATATGCATACGTTCTTTAGCATGTCAATAACAAACCCCATCCTGACAGTAGCTATATTTACTTGATTATGTCAATAACTGTGACAATATTGTGACAATAACGACAAGCACATGACAAGTGATTGTATAAGTAGTTTTATTTACCTTAAAATATCATAGTTGTCTTGGTGACATGTCGTGTTTGCCACAAATAGGTATTTTCACACGACAAAGGTGAAACAGACACAGACTGCTGATGTCACATGAGCTGTAAATGTATCAGCGATCGGCTCTCGAGTTTAGACACCTTATACTTACGGGTTTTTTTCCAAGCGTCAAATTAAAATAAAGCAGAGCACCGACAGTATATAGTATTTCAAACCTCTATCATTGCACCTTGTCTATCTGTCTGCAGGTGAACGGTTCAACCTTGATCTTGATCTTACTCTTGTAGTTCGAGACAAAGACTGACTTGTTTATTATTAACACAGACTATATACAAAATATATAAAAGACAGAAAGGGGACGACAAAAGCTGAAAATGGCTATTAAAAGATGACAAAAATGAAATGTCTATAACCTATAACCCCAATACAAAGGGGGATTGTCTGATGACAATGGCAGGTATTTATCTTTCAGTTCTTCTCTAGTCGAAGCTAAGTGTGTAACAAACCTATGGGGGTTAAGAAAACAACAAAATATAAACAAAGAATATAAATTAAAATTAAGGTTATTTCATTTTTGTGATTTTGGCACAGTTAAACGTAATTTTTCTGATGAGGGTTATTCAGAAAAACTAGATTTTTCTGATGAAAAACTAGGCATAATGGCGTTAAAATCACGTTAGACAAACACGGACATCTGGAAATTAAAAGGTGGGATCAGGTGCCATGGAGAAGTAAGCATCCCCTGTTGACTGTTCGCACCCACTGCGAGTCCACGTTCAAATTCAAAAGAAATAGGTGAGGAAGAAATCCTCGCCAGAATTGGTACAGACAACTCAACATATGCTATCGAACGTGACCCTCAACATTTCAACAAGTAATCGCAAACAAAGCCACTATACCGACAGTAAAATTTGCCCAAACGTTGACATCAATCGCGATTTTCGATATCCCTGCGACAATAATTTGTCATTAAGTAGTTTACCTCTGAATATGAAACGTTCATATTTTAAACACACCCAGGCATATCGGATCATCTGTGTGATATAAACACAATATGCAGAGGACTACTCAAATATGGAAAATTTAAGATGGGAAAGCCGAAATCGTCGCGGTTGTCGTATAGCCTAGGTGTCCATAGTAAGTGAAATGTCCACGTAGGATGCGTGTGTTTGATTCTGTTGTCTTTAATGTCTTGTTCGTTGGGATATATCACATTGACATATGTATGAAACCTGTCATAATTGACAAAATGTCGTGTATATATCTAAATGCAAATGTATAACTTTTTCTTCTTTAGATTCGGAAGCTTCTGAATAAAGTCTGCTTCGTATGAATAAAGGAACAGGTCAGTCAATAAAGGGACACAATTGGCTCCCCCATTTATGGGACTTTGGCGTGCCACAGCAGGATACTACAACGAGCATTTCTGTATCTGTCTTTTATTAACTATTTATCAATGAACATTTGTCTCCAACATCAGAGGGAGCAAACTGTTAGGGTATCTTTCGGAATACTTCAACAGCATGGAATTACGATAATTTTTTAAATGTAGTATGAAGTCATACCAGGTTGGAGTTAAGACATCAGCCAGTCAGAGTCTGTGTTTAATGATGTGGGACAATTATGACTGCATTATCTAAATAATTCATTGAATATCCACATTAAAATGTGTAGATTGGGAGTCAAGTGTAGTGACAGGTACAGACGTTGTCTTATAGATGTACATAGACAGGAATACATTGCAATAAAAATGTTTTGAATTGTTTTACTACTCCTTTGGACACCTTGTCCCATTCCAATTGGGATTCGCAATTCTTCTTCCTGTTGCGACCGTTATCATATACAATTTGTCGTATTCTCCTTGGACATGGAGTTTCGAATATCTATCCGTACTTCTTCATTTTTATTTTCATAATGAACAATAAATTAGCTTGGCGTCTAGATGCAAATGACGTTTACAAAATAATATGAATTAAGGCATTTCCTTGAAAGAGAGTGCAGCTCCTTCTTTTACACATGCGAGAAAAACATTCATCAAAATGACGTAACAGTTATATTATGACGTCAAATACTTAGAATATAAGTAGCAGTTCCGGTGTTACCATGAACTTAGTCTGCGTAACGTTTGCTAGTATATATATATATATATATATATATATATATATATATATATATATATATATATATATATATATATATATATATATATATATATATATATATGTGTGTGTGTGTGTGTGTGTGTGTGTGTAGTGTGTGTGTGTTTGTGTGTGTGTGCATGCATTGCAATATTTAAAATGAGGAATCTACTGTTCAAGATATACAACTATGGTCAGTTATTCATAGGGAGAGATAACCCTGTCACAGTGTGCATACAGGAAGTTCAACGACCATCTTTTAATGGTTCAGCAAACATTCTCACATTGATAGCACAGGGTTATGGCAGGATCTAATTCATGTTGAAAGAGGTAAAAACGTGATGATGTAAAGCGCTATGTTACACATACAAACATGCTAGTTTAGAATAAAACGTTTCATGAAATTGTGATGATAAGAATGAGGAAGAGTAACGGAACAATGCTACTGCTTTTTTTCGTTGTTTGTGTCACACGATTTTGTACGTCACATGACCGATTTTGCGCACCCATGCTTCTGTCCATCTCAACGCATTTTAACAAATGAGAATTTTGCTTCAAAAGTACTGCATCTCAATGAACCTTTCTAAATAAAAAGTTTACTAAATGTAAAAATACACAAGTATATTACCCAATTAGAGTATTACGGTAGGTTATAGGAATGTTTACATCTACATAATCATGAGGATAATAGGTTATAATGAAAATTCATAATCGAGTAACAAGCTGATAGCACAATGTGTTTAAGCTCTAAACTGGTGCATGGAAACTTTTCCGTCCCTTTTGTAATCATCCAATGGAATTTAAGATGTTTTAATATAATGTGAAGGAATATGAACAACCATACTTGATTTACATCTTTAACCATGTGGAAACTAAACAGTGACAAAATCATGTGACATTTTGGCCTCGGGTTAGAACACAATGTTTCTGGTTGGTATTTCAGTTTACAGGAATTTTTTGCAAATAAATTAACATGTTTTTTTTCAAAAAATTGAAAACAGCGAATGTAATTAGGGATCAAAGCCTTAGGTGTGCAAAATCATGTGACAGCATTATTGAATAACATCCCGCCATTCTTTTATTTTTCGTACATTCGGATATAAAGACCTTGGGTGTCACTTTTATTTCTAGTGTGTTTGCAAGGGAGCAGTCATTATTGTAATACTTCCAAAGTATTAACTAAACCACTACTGGTAACAAACGCGGTCAATATTGAGCCCCCACTGGCCACAACCGCGCTAACCATGAACCTCAGCGGACGTTCATACGTCTTTTAAATGTCTTCGCCAACATTTGAATTATCTAACGTCTTTTGTGAGTGGGTTGTGTACGGCATGGCCGGTGAACACGACAAAGTAAGTTCTTATAATAGTTCTCTTTTTAGCTTATCGTAATTTAAACACAACAACTTTCTAATAATAGATGTTTAACCAAAACATCAACATCATCCATTGGGACAAAAATTATTGGATATCAAGATTTAAAATACAAAAAAATTTGATTAATAATATTGACTTGCAGTTTTAACATACCGTTATCGCCACTACTCCATAGCTACCAAGACATCTATGTGTACCCTGTACTTTTACAAATTACAAGAGGAAAATTTATGTGATTTTCTTGATAAAGCGAACATCGGATCATGTGTATAGAAATTTTGACATGTAAGCGATAAGTCGCTTTTTTATTGACTTCAACAACCAATAATATAAGCCTGATTGGAAAGATAATTATAAAAGTAAATGTGTAAAGTCGGGCTCGGGATCAAACAAAAACATCTACGAAATCAGACGATCTCTTTACCTACATGCAGCTTAGGGATTTAAGAGGCGTTAATTGTACGAAGGCTTTCTCATAGTTTTGTAAGTTTTTGATTACTTTAATTCTCTTGTCACTGTTTTTTCTTTTATAAATATTGATATTTATATTTAGATTGACGAAATTAATTAAGCAAACTGGACTTTTCCGTGGACAGTACAAATCACTTATAGTATTTGTTTAAAAATAATTTTTAAATATTGTTTTTTATTTTAAAATTATTGAACCTTGATTCAAATTTTCATTCTTTAGATTTCTTAAAACAGATCGTATATGAAATGCAATTTTTGTCCGCAGACTTGCTAATTCTAAAATACATCACATATGAAATAGTTATTATAAGAAATTCGTTTATTTTTCCCCCAAATTTTAGCGTTAAACAAGTCATTTTTAAAGACCATAAAACAAAAATCAGTATACACAGTATGTCGTTGTACTGTAACGCTATGCATTCTTGGTAAGACCTTTCAGATAACAGTGTTGTATTTAGGACCCGTGGAATTTATATGTCCATCTGGCGACAAGAATCACTGCACATTTTCACAGCTTTTGTATTTTGTCGCATTTTGTCTTGTTTGTTTGTATTTATCACTATTCTATCCAGTTCCTTATGGAACTTTTCACATGAAATTCAAGAAAAGACCATTCTTAGTTTAAGATAACGTGCTTAATTAACGTGCTTAAATCATTAGGTTACGACATTGTCCTTGATTTTAATATGATTTATTTCAGGTTATGAGAGTTAATATATGTTAACATCTATAGTTTACAGGTCACTGAAAATTGATATCAATGTCTAATGTTTGAAATCTGAGATAAAATCAGGATTTTGTTTTATTCAGCAAATATAACTTTTCCCTCATTTTTACCACATTCTTTAATAACTGACAAATTCCAGTGTTCGAGTTAATTGTGTAAAGTAACATGTTTTTATTTGTTTAAATGTTTTAAGCCACACCCAGCCATTTGTTTTTAGTTTTATGGTGGCGGCCAGTTTTTAATGGTGGAGGATAGACCCGAATAAAACTGTACACAGGAAGTAGCAACCGGTCTTCCGCAAGTAAACGAGATCTATATCCCATATTCAGTTTAGATTCCAGCAGCACTCATACCCATGCTGGCAAGAGATGGGAATTCTCATGGTTTAAATCGCGACGCCACTGAGTATTCTTGTAAAGTTCCCTTATTGTTATTTTTGTAATCATCATCATCATAATCATCATCATCATCGTCATCATCATCATCATCATCATTTAAAATCAAGCAAGTTAAAACACGTGGGGGTCATCTGAGGATAGGTTCAATGTAGATGAATTTGTCCAAATTCATAGAATAATATCGAAAGATTTATAAATAGTTTTTCAGAAATTTTTACAAAACAATGGTATGTATTTATGTCTATGGAATTTTCTAGTATATTATTTCATTATAACGATGTTTCTGTTTAAAGTGCCGTATACATTAGTAAATGGGCGTGTCCTTTTAAGCATATCGACATCGAGGCCCGTTTGAAGCATTGCCATGACAATAGAACTTCCAGTTAAAAATAAGACTCGAATTAATTGTAACAGTTAAAACTTAAAAATAACGAATTAAAAGTTAAAAAATAGTTTGTTTCAATTATAGTATCCGGTATATTTTGGGATACAATCCCACTGACAAAATGTTGACATATAGCTACATAACAGACAATGGAAAGTAGCCTACATTTATATCTTATCTTAATATTCGTTTCGTATTATGTTTAGGCTATTTGTCGCGTAAATATTTTCTTTGTATTTTTGGCGTTTATTTTATAATTCAATTTCCGTTATCTTGATCTTTATTGCCCTCTTGTCATTATTTCAACCACTATGCCCGTATTTAAAGACGTGATAGGAAATCAAGGCAAACAAAATTATACCTAAATGAAAAAACGTACAGATACATTGTATATCATTTTCTTGAAAACATTATAAAGGAATGTATGTAAGATGTTTTATACAGTTGATTTTATGTCAACGGGTAAATATTTTAAAGATTTTCAATACTTAATAGACTGATAAATAGAGATTATTATATGACCATTTTGATATAATATTCCTTCTCAGCCCGAGGTCCCCGATAACAGCCTGAGAACCGAAGGCCCGAGGGCTGATATCGGGACCAAGGGCTGAGAAGGAGTATGATATCAAAATGATCATATTATAAACTGAACGAGCAGACAATGAAATGTACTGGAAACGGATGACACTCGGAATTCTTTTTTTTTTTTCATTGATTGCAATATAAATAGAGAAGTACTGAATAGGGGGTGCATTACGAGAATAAACAATGCATTGGGTATGCATTACGAGAATAATTAATGCATCGGGCGTGGCAATATTGCTTATACAAATGTTGTCATATTTAATACAGACATATGATAAATCAATCTTTGACATGGATTAAGAGAGATCCAAGTAGAATCTAAGCTGTTTATGAATCTAAGATTACAAATGATCCGATATGCCAGGGTGTGTACAACATAAGGACATTTCATATACAGAGGTAAACTACTCACTAACATATTATTGACACAGGGATATCGAAAAAGGCGTTTGATGTCAACGTTCTGCAAATTTTACGGTCGGTATAAATGTTTGGTTGAGATTTAACTGTTTCACCAAGTGAAATGTTGAGTAACCTGTTCGATGGCGGTTGTTGAGACGTCTGTACCAATCATGACGAGGATTCGTTCCTCACGTATTTCATTTTAATATGACTGTTGACTCACGGCGGGTGTGAACGGTCGACAGGGGATACTTAATCCTCCATGGCACCTGATCCCACCTCTTGATTTCAAGAGGTCCGTGTTTGTCCATTTTTCGCCAGATTTGTAACAATATCCTAGACATCCCAATGATTTATACTTTGGTATCGGGTTACTGTCTTGTTCTCTTGTTCTTGTTCTCTTTCTATATAACAAATTATTCAATGAATATACCGAGGAATAATTTTAGGACCCGAATATCCGTCATCAGTGTCCGAGCAGCTCTAACGAACTCATAAAACTAAACGTCAAAGATGAGAGGAGCGAAAACACCTTTACAAAGTTCAATATTGTTGTGTTCAATAAAAACAATCTTTCAAGTAGTGAAACATAAATAAGACAAAATGAATTCTTCTTTATTCTAAATACTTTACAAAGATAAAAAGTATCATTGAAAATTTTATTAGTAAGCACTAGTGGCATAAAAGGAAATGTCCTGACACCTTCAAATTGTAAGAATCAAAAGAAAAAAGTTAACTGATGCAAGGATACTAATAGATCTAGAGCTGTTAATGAATCAAATATTTTAAAATAAGCATAAATATTACAATAAAACTAAATAGTCGAATGAAAATAAAGACGAAGGTTCTTAAGCTTCGTCAGCTATATACAAATGACTTTTTAAAGAACTTGAAACTTTGATAACCAAATTCTTTATTATTCTATTTGTACTCTTGTGATTTTGGTAATTATCAAATATATTAGGAATCAATCTGACAAACACGATGCATTAATTAAAATAGTTAAATGGACGATAATACACCATTGGTATCAATTATTTATCACTATTATATTAATCAACATTATTTAGTTTAGAGGTCGTGAGTTCGAGTCCAGTCGACGGCAGGTCGGATTCCTGTCCTTTGGATGAGATGAGGCCCCGTGTCACAGTAGGTGTCGGCACGTTAAAGAACCCTCACTGCTTAATGGCCGTAAGTGCCGAGCATAGGCCTAAATTTGAAGCCCTTTACCGGCATCGGTGGTGTCTCCATATGAGTGAAAGATTCTTGAGTGGGGCGTTAAACAACAATACTACCAACAATCAACCTCAATAAACTTTATCAACATCTATCAATCGAGTCCCCAAGTTTGTTTTGTAACTGTCCATTCGGTAAATACTTTTCACCGATTTATACCCAGGTGAGTTTTTCTTCACCGTACCAAAATGTATATATCTTTTTCCCCAACCTTTTTTCCTATTTTTTTTTTTTTGTATTTGCAAACATTTTTGCTTGGTTCAATTTGAATGAAATTATTACATTTATTACATTTTACATTTATGGCCTAGATCTTGTGATTCGACGTTTTTTACTACCTTGATTTTATACAGTTTATGTAAGACAATCAAACATAAATAAAACTTTTGTATGAAAATAGAAAATCGAATTTTATGATATTCTATAACAGCGTATCAGTTTACCTTATCACTGAAACCCGATAAGAATAAAATATAGAACATCAAATCAGGTAAAAAAAACATTTAGTTCAATGATCTTATATGCAATTAGGTACAGATATTTCAGACACATGTTTGTTATTTTAGTGTCGGGTGAAACAAACGACCATAAAATGTTATCTCATATTTTCCTATATACCTGCACGTGAAAATTAAAAAAAAATGAACACGAGCTACCTGATACCTGAATTCCACTCTAATCCAGTTAATTCTATGTGAGTTCGTTTGAACTCTACAGTATACATGTAAATTCTAAACTTTAAAACAAAATCCCTTCGATCACATGTCAGATCCATGGTTTTGAAACCCGTGTTTGTTACAAGTTGTTATATATACCCACTTTCAGTTTTATTGAATAAAAGTAAATTCTTATTTCTCTTGCATTTTTCATTGGTGATCATGTCAGCAGCCTAGGTATAAACTACTTAACTAATCTTAAATGATACTTGAACGTTTTGTAAGGTACACGGTGAAATCAAATGACAGTTTTGGTCTGGGTGGTTTACATGAATTTTTAAATACCAATGCTCTCTAGATTATATTTAGACGAACATGTCGCTTTCTAACTGCAAAAAACCGTAATACATTGTGACAACTCTCAATGAGTTTTGATATGTGTATCTATCTATCTATCTATGTATATTTGCTAGTTCATAATTTTTCATACAATTCAATATTCCATCATTTTCATTATGCATATTCAAGTTCATTGAAAACTCTTACGTTTCATTGATATAAAAATGCACACAGATATGGTCGGAAAAAAGACTCCACCGTCTGGGATGCCTTTAGTCCGATCTTTATATAAACACGTTTAGAAATATAGAGAATGTAATTAGTCATAGAAACTGTAGGGGTTTGAATTATTCATATTGTTTTGAGTCGACTAACGTGAGTTCAACTCATCAAGTATCAACCAAATGTCAGAAGATAAAACGAAAATAGGAACCTGATCTTACTATTAATATCACTTTAATTTTTTTTTCTATTTTGAAGTATTTCTGTTTCATGTTTTAAATTGCATCCAGTATTACGGCCTATCGGAATTAATAGGAGCTAGACGGTCTAAGACGCTTTGCATTCTTCATAATATGAAATATACAGATACCACAGTATAAATGTTGATGTTATTTACGAGACTAGATCCAAATCTAGTGAGTTTTGTACAAACACGAACCTCAAGAAATCCAGAGGTGGGACCAGGCCTGAATTTCTCGAAAACAACTTAAGTTTTTACTTAAGTTTTATCTCAAAACTCAAAATTAAACTCACCTAATATTTTTCTCAAGTTGCATTTCTCGGAGCAAACTCAGTCATTTCTCAGCTGAGTGAAAGCTGAGTGAAATCTTTTACTCAGCTGAGTGCAATTTTCCATTGTCCTGAGCGGTCCTTTTGGAAATCTCCTATATTCCATCGGGTAAAAACAACTAAATATTGTTTATTGTGGTCATAATATCTCTCTTTTAATTTAAATTCTACCTTTTAAAAAAGTCTGGACCTTAAAAAGTGGGACCAGGCCTGGATTTCACGAAAACAACTTAAGTTTTTACTTAAGTTTTATTTCAAAACTCAAAATTAAACTCAGCTAAGATTTTTCTCAAGTTGCATTTCTCGGAGCAAACTCAGTCACTTCTCAGCTGAGTGAAATCTTTTACTCAGCTGAGTGCAATTTTCCATTGACCTGAGCGGTCCTTTTGGAAATCCCCTATCTTCCGGGTAAAAACAACTGAATATTGTTTATTGTGGTCATAATGTCTCTCTTTTAATTTAAATCCCACCTTTTAAAAAAGTCTGGACCTTAAAATCATAGCTAGGCCCATAGATTTTCGCCGGCAACCATAAATTCAAAACGTAAACATTGACATTTTTATGAAGGGGGATCAATAAAAGATAAATAATGTTGGTGTTTATAATGTGGATTTTAAAATCTACCATAATAGACAAACTAATTTCGTATTGTACAAATGTATATCAGATATAATGGTAGCGGTATTGAAGTATTTGTATAAGGTTCATTTAACCTTTCAGTTGATGTCTGTTCATGGGGTTATCATATCACCCATTCGGTGTCCCAAATTGCATCACATTCACTACTGTGTATAGAATTAGGTTTCCTGCAGGGGGATGACATGCCATGTACTCTGCATGTTTTTTAAAAAAAACATTTTAAAGAAACATTTAAAAGAATTTTGAAAATCCTATCGTGACAAAGATTCGTTAACTGTAGTCATATATGTATCTGATGTGGTTACAGATTTATTTACCGTGTTAAAACATACTTCAGCACCCGTCGAGTAATGTGTTGACTGTTGTCTTTATTTGATTAGCATTATAAAACACCCAGTCCTTGCCTCGTTTTACGTCACAATAACTTCATGCCAGAATACGGTTTCCCAAGAAGTTAGGCGTAGAAGTCATGTCAAAGAGCCTATACATTTAAGGCCTACTTGGTCTGTGTCAAACATTTCAAAGACGATAGTATTAGGACACTAGTATTAAATCCATAAATGTTACATTGAAACTGACAATTTCAGACACAATTTCGGCGTGTAAGTTGTATAACATAATTTCCCGAAAGCACCAGACTCAAGTTTGAATGTATTTACCTGCCTACAAGTCCGTATACACGAAATTCTTAATCAGAGGCGCAACCTTTACCTTTGGTTTATAGCCATATTTGAGTAAAATATTTTACTTAAAAGTCTGCTACATAGGTGACTTAAGTTTTTACTCAACTTAAGCAAAATATTCGACTGATGCTTTTTCGAGAAATGCACTGATTTGAGTTTTCTCATATTTGAGAAAAAACTCAAATATTTGAGTAAAAACTCAAACTTAAGTCTAAAATTTGACTTAAGTTTATTTCGAGAAATCCAGGCCAGGTGTCATATGCGAGTAAACATCCCTTTAATTACAAATGACATGTGTAAAAAATTGAATAATAGCTACATGTATTTGTTATTTCAATTGTTTTACGTTGCTGTAGTTATGTTTCACAGATCAAAATATTACCGAAAACATAAGCTTATGCGAAAGAATGATTGTTCGAGCGATAAGCTATGGAAAGGAACCTTCACATCTTACCCGAAAAGATAAAAATACTTACATTTATGATAATGTGCTATCGACAGCGGTACAGCCACTATTTGTCCTGGATAGTTTCATGAATTACACAAATTTGACTCAATCTCATTTTTATATCATGATTCATTTATTTGGAAAATTTTGACCGAAAAATAATTTAGATATTGAAAAGGGAGTTTAGTAACTTATACTTCTTCAAGGGAATTCAATGCTTGATTACCACTACCAGGTGAATGTACAGTCAAGGAGCTTGACTCTGCTATTGAAATATATGATTCAAATCTCAACAAATCACATGGATATTAGTCTGGTTATTCAGAAAATTTCAAATAATTTAAACATTTACTCAAGCCCCTTCTCTGCATTATTTTATCTTACGTTTCCATCATATTTTTTAAGTTGATGCGATGGAATTATTATTGCAATACTTAAGAATATAAAAATCTCAGATACCAAATTATAAATCTTCAGGCTGTCCAGGATACATTGATAAACAAAATCGTAATTAGAGTGATTACTTAAATGTACTGTATGTTAAGATATTCCTATCTTTTTGTCCCAATGTTATGTCTTGAAATCGTCTAGGAGTATTGTCCGATTCACATAAGATGACGGGGCGGAGTAACCTTCTTGATTATCATACGGATGACTCTACTCACTTTTCGGTTATGACAAACTGCGCGGGGAAAAAACCTTTTATTCAACACTGGATACTCTCTTATGTATGGTGACAAATATGAAAAATTTATCTATTCAGTGTCTTTTTAATGTTATGCTTTATTACCTAAATTTTAAACTCGTCCGGGTCAAAAGTGGGTTCACAATACTCTACCCCGGCAGGTTATATGGATTTTAGTATAATGCTATCATTACAGATGTTCCGTTCGGGTTTAAACTAAGGAAACGTACATGGACATATTCGATTTTTTTCTGTCATCAATCAACGTTCTACAACTATATGGTTTCAAAATGTTAATGATGTTATCTAATCTATTGGTTTTGGTGAGGTATGGACCATGGATCATTTTAAAAATGAAGCAAGGGTCCCATTCCCTTTGGGATTCGTAATTTTGTTCTTCATGTTGATACCATTTTCAATATCCAATTTGTCATATTTTTATGGACTTGGAGTTTCAATTATCCATTTGCACCTTTTCATTTTTACTTCTTATTCTTAACAACTTTAAACAAATGTTGTTAGACATTTTTCGTAAACAAGGAAATGAGTTTGTTTTAACCCGTGTGTTAAATGTTATCTGTATAAACATCTAGTTGACAATATCTACCTGAAGTTTAATATTCATGAAGTTGTACCACATTATCACTGTCATCTCATTTCAAAATTTCGAATGTATACCCACAGCCGTTTTGTGGCAAATCCCCCACTCATTCAAACATCTTGTGATGGATGAGAGGGATTCTTTTATATGAAGCCCGAAGGCTGTAGGGTTAACCTGAACAGCCTGAAGGGCTGAATGGAAAGAGAATAGGCGTTTTGATGTGACCGTCGAAAAAAGAGGATAGATATCATTTTATACTAAAATGTCATCATTACATCACACTTTACATATCGAATGTATTTAACTCTACTACTTCAGAAGAACGCGCCCTCTTTCAATTTTGTTCAACTGTTGCCTTCTCAAAATGTTTCTGATCGGCATAATCTTGGAAAATATATACATTGTATTTAATCCTGTGAGAAAAACAATATTTTGTGTGTGAATGTCTCTCCTTCGCTTGCAAAACCTTGCCACTAGTTTATATATTATGAGTTAAATTGTTTGTACTAATATGCCTATAAGCGTGTGCTTTTGGTAAATGAACTATTAACTATAAAAAAAATCTTGTGAAAACGACATCTGCACTAAAGTTTCAAAATGTTTGTACAAATATCGTGACTCCAATATCAACGTCGTTTCATACAGGGATATTGTGACGAATGGTTTACGCTCTATCATTATGTTTAAATAAAAATCGATATCTGTTACCTTAAATAGCAGTGTGATTCTATTTTTGCCTTACTGTGACGGATAAAAGATTTAAGAGCTCATTACGTTTTAGCATTCCGGAGGAGTGCGGCATAGAAAGTCTTAATCTAGCCGGAAGGGTACGGCTGGTTTCTTGAGACGCGGCGGTCACCCTTTGATCTTGACAGGCGATAAATGCATAAATACATATCGCTACCTTTTTCTGATTAGATGGACTATAACAGGGGTTTATCCGCTTTATATAATTGATGTAATTAATAAAACATGTAGCATAAACATTTAACAATAAAAATGAATCAAGGAAATTAATCAATATTTTATTCTTCAAACTAACCACATCACAACCCTTTGAATTCATTTGACTTTCGCGAAAGAACTCAAAGCACAAGTCATCCGATTATGTATTAATATCTATCTATCTATCGATCTATCGATCTATCTATCTATCTGTATGTCTGTCTGTCTGTCTGTCTACCTAAACTGTAAATCAGGGGTGGGGGTGGGGGTGGGGTTCTGTTTTTCAAAAGTATTTGCAATGCATGTTCTATCATCTTATTCATTTAGTTTCAAAATAATATTAATTTTGTCTTCAAAACAATAAGGATGCCTGAGATGTATCATACTTTTACATAAATTACGATACGACATAACGCTTAAGCATGCACAATATAGATTTCATGCTATGCATATGTAAACACAAATTCCGGTTATATCGAAGTCGAACAACCGGTCCCAATTTTGATTGATAGATTTGTTTGTTTATTGTTGTTTAACGTCCCACTCGAGAATATTTCACTCATATGGAGACGTCACCAAATGCCGGTGAAGGGCTTCAAATTTTGGCCTATGCTCGGCACTTACGGCCATTGAGCAGTAGGGTTCTTTAACGTGCCAACACCTACTGTGACACGGGACCTCCAGCTTTTACTGTCTCATCCGAAAGACAGGAAACCAACCTGTCGCCGGCGGGACTCGAACTCACGACCTCACGATCCAGAGTCGAGAGCGCTACCGACTGAGCGAGGCCGGCTCTTGATTGATAGATAAATAAACGTTAATTAAATTAAGTTAAACACATATACAATACTTATAAACTATGTCTTTATTTAGGGAGGGAAAAGGAGAAAGAGGAAGATAGACGGATAGGATAAGAAAGTATTATAGAATTAGTCAGATGTATAAGAAAGATCATGGATAAACCAATGTATATCTATAATTATATGGTTGTGATAATAGGTGCAAAATTTTCTCCTATATACAATTTTTACATTCATCAAATACAAAAAAAAAAGATAAAAAGAGACTGTTCAAGATTGAGATGATAGAAAGAATAGTAGTGAATATATCAACAAATTATATTAAGGAATTCATATCGAAGAAAACTATTTTCAGTACATTGGCATAGTAAATGTTAAGTTATAAAATATATCTATAACATATAACTATTCATAAGTGATGGTAAGAGAAATTAAAAGTCATTAGTGAAATAATATGAATATTTTCGATTCCCATTTCTTATACTGTTTCGTTCAAAACTTTAAGGTAAAGATGGTTCTGCAATTATCTGATTTATATTCATGTTGGTCTATCCTGGTCTCCTATATTTCATCTAAATATTTATTTATTTATCTTCTAATTAATTAATAATTTAATTTTTTAATTAATTAATTAATTAATAATTTAATTGATTAATTAAGTAATTATGTAATTTAATTTATTTATCTATATATTTATCTTTATTACTAATAGTTGTAGTCTATATCTGTCTCAGAATGTAAACGAATACATGTCGTATTGTATTATGTTTCATACGTGTTTCCGCCATTTTTAACTTCAATTTCCTTTAGACATTTGTAGTTTTTTGTATCTTAAAATTTGTGTTAAAGCGATATAAGCTGTCACAATGATTATTTTTGTCCACTGACATATAGTCGAGAATATGATAAAATATGTGTTCAAATACATTATCACACACGTGAAACGTTGTTAAAGATCTTCTTTTCGAAGTTATTTGTTTTATTAGAATTTAATTTTTCCCCTACCTTAAAAAATCCAGCTATATTTCCGTATGCAATTGTCACAGGTGTATTTGCAGGTATTTTGCAGCACCGATAAATTGGGTTCTGGACTGTAGAATAATATGCCAACTATGATGTTATATTTGATATAATTTTCTTTTTCTTTTTGACCCTGTAAATAAATTAACTACGATTAAACATAAATTATAACATAAATATAAGATACGAAATTGTTTACTATATAATACAATCAAAAAGTTTGCTGCCGTTAAAAATTACACAAGTTATGTCCCTTTGATTCATTTACGACTTTCAATCAAAAAGCTTTATAAGACAAAATTATAGATATTTGTCTGTGTCGTTTAAAGATTATTATTATTTCAATAATTACAATGACAGTGATTGTTATTTTTACAAATAATAAATTATGCACACCTTTTTATGGAATAAGGTCTCCCATATCATTGCATGATGTTCATGATAATTTTATTAACCCTTTATATAATTATGCAGGACCTGTAATATATATATTTTAATATTACACCCTCAATACACTTTGCCTTAGCACAATCAAATATAATATACATTAAGATATTTAAACTTAAAATAATTTAAACAACAAAATTCAAATCTCATTCATTTCACCATTCACTCATTTAATTCACATTTAAACTTTCATTCTTTTTAATATTAAACTGATCATTATTTAGTTACATTCAGCTTCTTTTATATATTTTACATTTTATATTTTAAAGATATAATATTAGTTAGAAAAGAGAAACTTACAGTCGATGTTAAAAAGATAGGTCTGTCCTGCAGGTTGTGTATGTCCAGTCTGATTTACAAGAGGACTCAAATCTATTTTGGCGCAATTGTCTTGACCAATAGCTGCTTGTTTATTTTGATTTTAACCAATGATATATTTTAATTATAGGTTATGACCTTTTTGTGTAATTAGCCAGAAGGTATACTTTTACCTTCTTATTTTAAAGCTGAAAACTAAATATTTATTTCATTTTCATTAAAGCTGAAATACAAATAATTAAAAATCACAACAAAATGAAATTATCATCATTTTATTTACACTACCACAAACTCCCCTCTGTTAAAAATGACGTCCCCGTCATCCATTTATTTCGTCGTTCGTTTAGGACATATGTACATATATACTTCTGCAATGACTTATCATATTTTATTTCATTTTGTAATTCATTGTGTAATGAATTATAATGTTATAAATGCTGAAAAATGAGCCAACTATATTTATGTTGTTTTTCCTTTGACTATGTCTAGAAATGTAGATGTTAAATGCTTTTCATTTCCTGTGAATAAGTCTGTTTGAGCTAATGATGTTAAATAGTTAGCTCGACACATCCAGTCTGGTGTTGCTGAAGTTTGGGATAAAATAAATTCTCCCTTTTCCATCCATTTAGGCTTGCGTTTAGGCCTGGTTGATGTTCTTTTTTCTATGTTACTTTGAGTTGACTCTTCTTGATGTTGATTATCTTGTACTTCTTGTTCTATTATTCAGATATTTTTTTTCGGTCAGGGGATCTCGGTCCTTTACGCGCTCGGACTATGTTAAAGTCGGCCAATTTTTATGTGTTTTATATTTACTTTTAAAATACAGGACGTGATTTTTATTGGAAAGTGCATGTACTATGTAAAATATATGCTTTTCAACGCTGTTTTAAATACCTGAAGAAAATCGGCTGAATATATGAATAAATATATCAGGTCACTAAAAGAATTGTTTTTCGATCTTTAATGTTACTTTGAAATGAATGCTGGTATTGCCAAAATCAAAAAAATATAACTGAAAGTATGCGTACCTCATGTTTTATAATCGTACCGCCATGTCCGGTGGAGATCAGTTCATGATCATATGTGTCAAAAATGATAAAGCCGAGAATGCGATGGGACGAGTTAAAAATGGGTCGAGATCACCCAATATACGTGGACAATTTCAGAAACGAATGTTTTGAAACGACGAAAAAGACCAACTTTGCCTGATTTAGGTATGAAATGATGATGTACGAAAATAAACGCAAAGGGTTTTAAGAAAAGAATGTGTATTAACTGCAAATAGCACGTTTTTATTGGACACTCGGTAATCTTCGTAAAAATTTACCGAAAGTTAATTTGCAATGCTCAAAGTAATGACGGACAAACAATAACTGATATTACGGATTACGTTTGGCAAGATTGTTGCAATATTACACATGTATTTGTTATTCTAACCACCAGATGGTCTCTTTGAAATATATATGAGATAAAATATTACATAAAATGGGCATGTAAAATTTTTCACCTACGACAGCTCATATCGCTTTAAGTAATGTTATCTTTAAAACATTTCGATAGTGATAGAACGAATTTCTTTTACATTGCAGATAGTTTAATCCGTGATGAGATATTTCATTGCCTTACCCGACAGTTCGAAAGTGATATTCACAGCTTTTTGCATTCTTCAGGTTGGTAAGATAGCATTTTAATTCTAAATAGACTAGATATTTTAAGGTAACATGGTTTTTGAATAGAATCTGAACAATTATACATTTTTTTAGATAAGATATACATGTATTTACATACATTTCCATGTTTCATAATGAATTTCAATCAATACTGCATTTGATGTGTTGTAAAGGTGTAATTATGATTTCTTCAACGAAGGTTTTTGGAATCTAATATATATAGAAGTTTTCGGACACAACTTCTGGAAGTTTTTTGTCTTATCTAAAATACCACATTGGTAGCTTTATTGGTATTAAAAATGAAAGTTTCAGCGGGCGTAAGTCGATTCGAGAAGATTCGGTAATGTGCTCCCCGATAATATTTCAATGCTTTGTTTTTAATCAATTAAACCAAATCTAAATGGATTTGGAACCCCGGTTCCCTACATGGATTCAGCAATGTATCGTTTTATTAAATGAAATGTTTTAATAAAACTATGTACATAAAGTTGTTTTCTTATTTTCCGGTGTAAATGGCGGCATTATTTTTTAGTTTAACCAGCGATTAAATTTAATATATCTTTTAATGGCATCAAAGACAAAATTATCTTGAAACTAAATTATTATACTCAAAACAATTTATTACATGTATTTATCTCCCGGATATAAATTACAAACAAGTCCCGCTGGATTTACCAAACCGTATAAAGACACTAATTGTTGTATAAACACGTAACTAACGAGGAAAGACGATGGGTGAAAATCAGTTAGACGGTCATGTTTATTTCTAAATATATTAAAAATGCAAAACACACATGGTTTTTAAATTCTGTTCCGAGTACTGATTTTAGTATTCGATAATTGGACCATCCGACGAGTACTCGGTTAATCGGTTACTCGTTGACAACTCTAATATATATATATATATATATATATATACATATATACAATGTATATGTATATATATATATATATATATATATATATATATATATATATATATATATATATATATTAACAAATCATTACTATCTAAGCCAGTCATTGTATGAAAAAGTCGTGTCGATATGGGAACTAATTGCAGCAATTTGTTTTTTTATGGGAAAACATGAATTGTATTGTTTTTGACATTATCCTAACCCTGTTATGCACTGATATATTTCGTATATATTGATGAAATAACAGAAGCTATTGGCTTATTAGCTAAAATATATGTTAATCTTTTTCAAGGTCACACTAAACAAGGTCAAGATAAATGATAAACCATGGGAAATGCAAAAATATTTTTAAAATTGCATTTCGTGTACAAATGTACATTTGAAGTGTATGAACTACAGTTTTCAAATGGATCAATTATATTTATACCTATATTATACTTTAAAACATTTTAATGTCAACTAGGGGTGGGTCGGGTGTAGAATGGTGGCAGGATATCAACCCTTTCTATGATGACAAGATGTCTTTTAAATGTGTTACTTATTGTATAAAACTTATAAAACTGGTATTATTTACTATCAAGGTTATGATAACCAGGTCAAGGTCACAAACATAGTTGGTGGACGAGTGGTTTACGGTCTGACTGAAAGCTAGTTAAGTGACAACTCCATATTAGTCATTGTGATATATATATATATATATATATATATATATATATATATATATATATATATATATATATATATATATATATATATATATATATATATATATATATATGCGACGGCTATTTGATTCTGAGCAGCTGGCAGATTATGGAAATAAATATTTTGGCCTTGAACATAAATAATATATCCTCTACTAGCAGGAAAATAAATAATCTGAACTTACCGGGGGCTAAAGTTGTTAAATTCAACTTTAAAAATATGTTGGCTCACTTGAACGCCGGTTTTCATTCTTCAGGTTTGTCGACTCGCTGTGCTCGCCATTTTTAGTAACCTATTAAGACATATATACACATTTTTTTGCTGCTCACTTAATCGATAACCATTTGCATCCAGTTTATCTGCACATTTTAAAGATAAGTTAAGACGAAGCTTTAATTTATGAGAAGAACGGATATATGATACTCCTGAAGGCAAATCCACAACATGGAAGGGAAAAAATGTTGACAGAACCACAAAAAGCATTTATTTATATACAGCTGCTACGGTACCATTGTAGGTTAGTCAATCCTCACGTTGACGTCCACTCCTAGGTGTGGTTAATCGCTTTTAAGACCCAAAAACTCTTTCATCACAAAAGTATGTGCATGTCATTACAAAATTTGTTTTTTAAAACATTATATAGTGTTTTATCCTCAGTGGAGGTCGGCATCGATACATTGGCAGATGTAGAGGGGCTAATTGGGACTGCAACCCCCATTACCATTTGGTAATTTTTCATATACAAAAGTGACGACAAATAAATTAGTTATGTACTTTAACAGAGAGAATGGTTGAATGTTTTAGTGTCTGAATTCCAAAATATGTCCTCTCAGAGCTTTTAAAATTTATTGCTCTTGTAAGAAATATGTTTGCCGAGACTCAGATCATTGTGGGTAAATAACCAGTCTGTCCATTTTATGCATTTGAGATAAAACAGTTCCTAAGTCAATGTTTAGAACCTATATGATGTACTTTGAATTCTCTAGTATTTCTGGTATTCATGGTATACTAGTGTACTCTGTGGACCATTGGGGAATCTCTAATTTGTTTCTGGGAGTTACAAAACGCATCATCGGGGTTTCAAAATGGATATATTCCAAATTGAATCTGGGGAACACACTCTAGAATCCCTCAACCAGAGTAGAAATTCACTTCATTTTGGAGGTTTGATTGGTCTATCAATCATCAGTGGGATCTACCTATCCATCCACCCAGCCATTTCCGCTTTGCTAGACTGCGTTTCCCTTGACAACAAACTTTGATTCGACAGGAAATGCTATGATGGAATTGATCTCGTATTACGTTTTAGCTAATCCCAATAAAAATACACGAGAAATAATGATATAAGAAAAAAATGGTAGTAGAATTAATAGAATAGTATAGAGCATAAAAATCAAGAAGATCTTCTCTTACATAGATAATCGCTTTATACTTGACGCCTTTATAGTAACATATATCGAATAACAGGTTCAAAACTACGTTTTGGTTATACCAGATGACATATCTATTATTGAAAAGTAGAAGATTACTGTAAGCCACTCCCAGTGCATACATCTAAGGTGAAGGCACCCGGATTATGCGACACGTATTTGTGATTGTAATCTCCTTTTAGAAGAAATCTGTTCGAGAGCAATTTTAATATAAGTTATACCAGTATATTCATTAATTAGATGGAACAGTCAGCTGTGAATATTACCATCAATCACTGACGTCTTTCCTGCGATAACGGATATTAGAGACTGAAGAAATTCCGTGTGGTTAACTCTGATTGAATACCTTTAAAATCTAGCCATTCTTCCTCTTGCGGTGGTGTTTCAAACCTTACAGTGATACCTTGCCTAAAACACACCTCGCTTAGGTGAGCACCTCGTATTTTAGAAAACAAGTTTTCCGTTTTTTTTATAAATATCTGATAAATACCCAATATCATCTAACAGATCATCTTACTAATCAGACTACTTTGAGTCAGTCAGATAGGTGGTCTTAAAAGCGAAGTTCCACTAGACTGCAAAAATTTGGTTTTGTCTTCGTTTGAATGAAATTTGTGTGAAGTCATAACTGTAAACAGACTCCACACGATGAGGTGATATTGTATATATTGACCGCACACGATGAGTCATAATTGTACGTGCATATTGACCACACACAGTGAGTTACAATTGTACATGTATATTGACCACACACGATGAGTTACAATTGTACATGTATATTGACCACACACGATGATTTGCTATTGTACATTTACCGCACACGATGACGTAATATTGTATATAGTGACCGCACACGATGAGTCATAATTGTACGTGTAAATTGGCCGCACACGATGAGTTGCTATTGTACGTTTACACGATGGCGTTATATTGTATATAGTAACCGCACACGATGAGTCATAATTGTACGTGCGTATTGACCACACACAATGAGTTACACGATGTGCATGTATATTGACCGCACACGATGATTTGCTATTGTAATTTTACTGCATACGATGACGTAATATTGTATATAGAGACCGCACACGATGAGTCATAATTGTACGTGTATATTGACCGCGCACGATAAGTTACAATTGTACTTTTACTGCACACACGATGATTCATAACTATGTATTGACCGCAGAAGGTGAGTCATAATTGAATATCGACCGTTATACTATGAGTAATAACTGTATATAGACCGCACGCGATAAGTTATAATTGTTAATCAACCATACACAGTGAGTCACAATCTTATAGTGACCGTACACAGTGAGCCATAACTGTATATTGACTGTACACAGCGAGTCACAAATGTATTTTGACCGCACACAGTGAGTCACAACTGTATATTGACCATTACACGATGAATAAAATTGTTTAATAATGTAGACCGAACATATGGACCCGTGTCTCGATTAGGCCTTTCAGATCGCAAACAAAATATCCTGTGGCCAGCCAACTGAAAGAAGTGAAAGTCTCGTGTTTCGGATGAACCTTTGACAGATGTGTCACGATAGGCGTAGAACATCTAACTGCTCTGGCAAGATTGTAAATCACCTTTAATTGTGACGTGTCTCCAGATAATTGACAAATCACTGGCAGTACATACACGTATATAAAAAATATCAAACGAACACACATACATATGTTTTACAACTAGTATGTCATAATGAAAATAAAAATCAGACACCAAATTATTAATCGCAGACACACATGGACCACTGGAAATTCAGAGGTGGGTTCAGGTGCCATGGAGGAATAACATCCGCCGTGAGGTACGGTTACACTTAAATGAGATAATTGAGGAATGATTCCTCGTCATATTTGGTAAATATGATTCAACAACCACTATCGAACAGGCAATTCAACATTTGTTTTAGCACACAAAATGATGTCTCAAACTCATATAAGTAATTTCAATGAATTTCAAATTCATACAGTGTGTACAAGATTGAAACGTTCCTCCAGCTGTCGCAAATAGGAAAAATAATTAAAAGAAAAATAATCCCACAGCCACACACATATAGTGATTTATTATAATAATCATATCTGCGTTACGCAGCTTCATATCCTGGAAATTTTAAAAGTTTATACTTTGGTGTCTGAGATTTTGTATACCCATAACATATTACATACTTTTTATATCAACTAGTCTAGCTGTGGTTAGAGTGACTAACGTGAGGGATTCATTTTGTTATAGTCGAGTCGGCAAGTTTGCTAAATTGAATATCTGAAATAGTATGCTCTGAAGTTAATAATAATTCAAAATGTAGCCCTATATGCATGTATTAAAAAAGCAGTATTCAAAATCTGTTTTTTGGACTTATTTTTGTGTAAGGATTTTACCTTGCTAGAACAATGTGGTCAATGGTATAGAATGGATAATATATTTTTTTCATCAGAAAAAAGCCGTTTAAAATGTATATGTTACATCATATGAAAAAATGATCTGTTTTGAGTTTCAATTAATATCATATTTATGATACTGTATGGCACGCCAAAATCACATTAATTTTCCTCAGTTAAATCTAGTTTTTTCTCCAGTTAAACCTTGCTTTTCTCAGTTTCTGAGTTAAAGCTGATTTTTCTCCAATTAATCCTAATTTTTCTTGTAACCCTAATTAACTGGAGAAAAACTAAGTTTAATTGAGAAAAAATTAGGTGAACAGCGCCAAATTCTCATTAATGTGATTGTGGCGCAGTTAAACCTCTAGGTTTAATTCAGTTTTCTTATTTTGGCGCAGTTAAACCTTATTTTTCTAGTTAATTTATATGTATAACTGCAGAAAAACTCGTTTACAGTGGTTACTCTTAGACGGATTTCGGCTATACTTTTAGAGATATTATTTGGCCTTGTATAATACCACTTTCCCTTTAGAAAATACACATAACTTTTTAAATTGGAGCTCAACTGATGAAGTCTAATTGACAGAAACGATATCGTCTTGAGCATTATAACTTTGGTAGTACGTTTATAATATTTATAACCACTAGGTCGTTGCCACTGCTGGTGGACCGTTTGAGTCCCCGAGGGTATACATAAACCTAGTACCTGGTATTTCGGTACCAGCTGTTCATCTTATACTAAAGTAATATTTGGCACTGTTAACATCATTTAAATTCAAAAATGTTTTTCTAAATCTAAGATAGTCATTTTTTACAGTGGTTACTCTTAGACGGATTTCGGCTATACTTTTAGAGATATTATTTGGCCTTGTATAATACCACTTTCCCTTTAGAAAATACACATAACTTTTAAATTGGAGCTCAACTGATGAAGTCTAATTGACAGAAACGATATCGTCTTGAGCATTATAACTCTGGTAGTACGTTTATAATATATTTAACTTATAAAGTACGCTGAAACTACAATAATGAGTCAGTCCTAGTTTTTCTCGAGATTAAACTTTTTTCAGTTAAACCTTTTTAAAAGTGTGTTATTAGTTAAACCTAGTTTTCCTCCAGTTAATCCTAGTTTTTGTCGTAACCCATATTAAGTGGAGAAAGCTATTAACTGCGATAAAATAATACTAATACTCATTAATGTGATTGTGACGCAGTTAAATCGAGTTTTTCTCAATTAAAATAGGTTTTTCTCTAGAAAAAGATTTGTTTAACTTTTTTGTGATTTTCGCACACTTAAACGTAGTTTTTCTTCAGTTAATGTGGGTTACTAAGAAAAATTAGCTTTAATTGTTGAAAAACTGGGGTTAATTGAAACAAAACTAGGTTTAACTCATTAATGTGATTTTGCCGTGCCATACTCGTAAAAACGTAAAAACTAGGTATAATTAATTCTTTGCAGTTTTGACGCAGATAAACTGAGTGTTTCTCAGTTAAACCTAGTTTTTCTGCAGTTAATGTGGGGTACTGGGGAAATCTAGGTTTAACTGTAGAAAAGCTAGGTTTCACCGAGAAAATCTAGGTTTTACAATAATGAGTTAATCCTAGTTTTTCTCGAGATAAACCCATTTTTTTTTCAGATAAACCTAGTTTTTCTCCAGTTACACTGGGTTATCACTTAAAACTAATTTTTCTTCAGTTATCTTGTTTTTCTCATAACTCACATTAAGTGCAGAAAATTAGATTTAACTGAGAAAAACTAGGATGAACTGCACCAAAATTATATTAATACTCATTAATGCGATTGTGGCGCAGTCAAATCTAGTTTTTCTAAGTTAAACTAGGTTTTTCCCGAGAAGTTTAACTTATATTTGTGGTTTTGGCGGAGTTAAACGTAGTTTTTCTCAGTTAAACCTAGTTTTTCTTCGGGTAATGTGATCTACTGAGAAAAACTAGGTTTAACTGAAGAAAAATGGGTTGAACGGAGAAAAACTAGGTTTAACTAAAGAAAAACTGGGTTAAACTGAAAAAACTAGGTTTAACTCATTAATGTGATTTTGGGGTGCCATAATACTCGTTTTGAATTTTTCATTTTTGATCGCCAAAATGCTAGCAAAATGGGAATTCAAAATTGGTTTCGTCAATGGGATATAAATGGAAACTCGCAACATATCCTATTTATGTGTAACTTAAAGGTCAAAATGAAGTTAACTTTAATGTGCAAATAACAAATGTATGTACTTTTCTTTTATTATCAGTTTGGATACTTACTACTGCCTTACGCATATATTCATGAAATTGAATTTATTTTAAAACTTTGAATAAAATAGGAACATCGATTTAAGACAGGAAGCGATATATAATCGCTGATACAAGTGGTATGTTTTCTTTCACTTTTTATGTTCACTTTTCTACATTACAAACCGTCTATTTGAATAAAATTGTATTTTGCATACAGTTTTTGTAATTAGATCTACTAAACTTTACTCTCATTTCTGAAACAAAACTTCATTATTTTGTAGTTTTACCAGGGGCGTCATTGGTATTACGCACTATTACAATGTACATTACCACGGCTTTTGAAACGATTTTTAAACTCAGTCATTACACAAGTGTGTAACTTATGTCGATGATAAAGTAGACCGCGTAAAATAATAAGGACTTGAAATTATACAAAAAAATTCAGAAATATTAACTTTATTTGTTAAAACCGATATCAAATAAATATTTTTAAAGTAATTTCCTTTCTTTCAAGCCCAGTCCCAGCAATGCTGTCGAAATGTGCCATTTATTACATGGAAATTGCGGTGTACGGTCGATGAATTCATCATGGAATCTGTCGTCAAGGTTTCCTGAATAATTTGCGTATATAGCTTTATTACATCAATATATCAAACAAAGATTTCGTCGAAAAAAAATAAGGAATAGATATTATCTCCAATGGTGATTGGATTGTGGTGTCCTTTGCAGCGTGTAATTCAATATTGTTTAAGCATAGTTACATTTAAACTTTTTATTTCTGGTAATTTTGATATTTTAGAAAACTTTATTTTACAGTCACTAAGGAATGTTGAGACAAATGAGAACAGCACAGTTCAGTGTACATTTCGAATATCCAGATTTGGATTTACAGGTTATAAGGTACATGATAGGACATTCAAATTATCGTCCTGTTCCATGTGTTATTTCTATCTGGTGAAAGATTACCCAGTATTTAGCTTGACAAACAATTGCTCCGCGGGACCATTAGGGAGCTGGTGTTTGAGATCGCGACAAGGTGGCTGCGTTTGTCCAAGTGTAGACGACAAATCAAGTATCGATTTTGTGTGTGATACATTATCAGACTTAAAGTGTAAACAGTTTAAGAAATGTTGTACTGATGCCTGGACGTGTTGTAAAAAGCAAAAACAAGTGACACAGACAGATGGCGCTTCACTCTACTGTCCACAAACATGGGATGGATGGGGATGCTGGGATTATACTAAAAATGGATCAGTCTTAGAGATCGACTGTCCGAATTTTCTTTACAATGAAGGTAAATGTATTCTTTTATCAAACTCAGAAAGAAATTTTATTACATAAATCTACTAGTTGTGAATTCTATAGATTTTTTGTGTATATAACCAACACATAAATGTAAAAAATATTAATCTTAATTTTATCTTTATTTACATTAAATTGTGATATTGTAAATTACATGTTAACTATGATAGTAGCATCCTTACTAATATTGTTTAAGATTTTTTTTTAACTCAGGCAAAGCATACAAAAATTGTACAGAGGATGGAAGTTGGTGGCGAAATTCGAGGAATATAGAGACAGCAAATTATAACGACTGTTTTCCTAAAGATAACGAGTACTCAATAAAGGTGAAATACTCTTTCAATCGTGTCTTCATGGAATGGTTAGAGCTAATCATTTAATTGGACAATATAGTTTAAAAATCACAAATATCACCAAAGTATCAATCTTCGGGATGTCCAGGTTACAATAGAAATCTGGTGAATATTGGATAAACATGGACCTCCGGGAATCCAGAAGTGGGATCAGGTGCCATGGAGGAGTAAGCATCTCCAATTGACCGATCACACCCGCCGTTAGTCCAGGGTCATATTCAAATGAAATCAGTGAGGAATGAATCCTCGTCACAATTTGACACAACCACTGTAGTCAAAATTAAGGTAGCAAATTTGCTATTCCCCAAATCCCACCCCCCAACTGCAAATTTGTTATCCTTGTAGATCATAGCCGAAAATCCTATCGACTACAGTTATAATGTAGATCTTGGTCAAAATCCTATAACATATAAATATCACTAACAGAACCAAGTTTACAATTTTACAAATGAAGCAAAAACGAATGCTCACGACGATCGTTTCTGTCAATAAGACTTTATCAGTCGATGTCTATGTTCCACAAAATTTTAAATGTGGACAATTTAATACCAAAGTTTTAGTTTTACAAATGAGGCCAAAGTAAATGGTCAAAATGATCGTGTCTAACAGTAAAACTCCATCAGTTGAGCACGAATTAAATGTAAATAATGTATCCATTAACTTAACTCAGCAACTGGGTAGTTTAAATAAATTTCAAATAAAAACAAATAAATTGTATTCTGAAACATCTCTGTCTCCTCTTTCAATAATCCGATATCTTATTATATATGTATAAGTAAGGAAAGAGGAATAATGAAGAATGCTATTGCTAGCTCTACCCTTAATAGAATTAATTTTGATGTATAATGTTATGAATGAGAAAATATCAGCTTAAAGGGACATTAGCTGTGTTTACCAAAACAAATTATTTCGATTTTTACTACTTTTACCACTTGTACCTGATGTACAGTAATAAACAAGAGCTATAGACAGACACAAAAATCTTATATTCCAGAACATTGTGTGAAAATAGGGTCAGGTCCAATGTTTGTATGCATATACAAATAGTAAGGTTGAGTAAATCATTTGCAAAAGAAAAAGTGCCAAACTGGGTTTCTCAAGCAATTTTCACAAAATTTATTGGAATTTAAGAATTTTTATGCCTTTGTATATATCTTTTTTATTATTGTATATCAATGTATGAAGTAAAATAAGGAAAGAAAATTTTTTGAAAAAAAATTACAGCTTATGTCCCTTTAATCTAATAATTTGTAATCAGGAATTGTCTTGTTATATTTTTCAGTTAATAGTTTTTGTTTCTTTTAATCATGTTCGTACGTACATTATGCAGATATCTATTTCTGCTTTGAATTTGTGTGTAAATGTAATTCATTGTTTTCCAGATTTACAAAGATGCTACAATTGTTAGCCTGGCATTTAACAGTTTTGGGATTGTTCTGTTAATTCCTTCCCTTCTAATATTTTTCTGCTACAGGTAATATATGTATATACATATTGTAAAACTAACTCTACAATCAATCTTACCGGTACATATATATATATATATATATATATATATATATATATATATATATATATATATATATATATATATATATATATATATATATATATATATATATATATATGTTTCCGAAAAAAACATTTGCCAATTAATTTCGGTATATAATTCCCTCCAAATGATATATTGCTTTGCAACAAAGCAACTTCAGTATCAAAACTATTAAATGGATTAGCCACCGTTAGTATAAAACTCATTACTTGTAGATAATATTGTATTACATTATCTGACGCTTCAATACAATGTAAAACATTACACAAAAAACCAGATAAGAACGGATAAACAGAGCAAATTCTAAGTAGGTATTGTTCCATTTCTTTGTTATTTGTATCATCATAGATTTTGTTATCAAATTTAATTACGTATACGAAAATCTAAAGGCTCCACCAAAAGCAAGCTGAGATAAAACACACGCACGTACTTACACATATACACACAAGAAACACACACACACAGAGGCAAACACATATACACACTCAAACACACAAGTACACACACACACACACACACACACACACACACACACACACACACACACACACACACACACTCTATGGATTCTTGGTAATTGTTGGGATAATTATCGGTCTCCTTTTTGTGACTATTTCACAGATCAAACCCCAAAATCCTATTTTTGAATATTTTTACGTTTAACATGTAAGGTAATGAGAGCGAAACCTTCAAAAAGAATTACCATATTACGTTTTTTGGTCAATGTCAATATTATAATATCATATAGAATTCCGAACTACTGGCACTTGTTATGTTTGTTTGTTGTTATATATCTCGTCAAGAATTTTTTACTTACATGGAAGTATCACAAGTTTTAGGTGAAGTGTCACAAATTTAGGCATGTGCTAGGACTGATGCCAGTGTAGACAAAGATCTTTTACATACCAAGCCTGCCGCGACACGTGACCTCATAATGAATTCTGATCCGAAAGACCCGTAAATTTCACTCTGTATGCCAAGCGTTTGGCGAGGGAGAGGTCACTACCATTTCTTTAAAGTCTTCTATGTGACCCGGTACCGGCGATCGAACACGGGACTTTCCCTGGTGAGTCGAACGCTCTACCACTAAACCACAGCAAGAAGTCAGTACTACTGGCAATTGTTTTATAAGACATTTATATCTTAAAACAAAATTAGACTATTTCTCCACTGATAGGCTTAGAAATTGTCTGCCACTCTCTAATATCTGTATGTTTGTTTGCTAGACAACTTCGATGTCAACAAAGGATTAAAATACACACCAACTTTTTTGCATCACTTCTACTAAACAGTATTCTGTATTTGTGCTGGGACTCTATGGTACGATACAACAGACTTGTGAATGACGAAACACACTCTCTGTTACATAACAACCAGGTCAGTACTTTAAACGTGGATATTTCCGTGTGTTGTTAATTACGCGATACTTTTATACAAACTTTACGCGTGGGGGTATTTTACGCGATGTCACAACTTACTGTGACTAGTCCTGTAATAAACTGTGATTCTTAGCACAATTGTGGGGCTGGTTCACAGGGGTGGAAATGTGGGTCGGGTAGGGTTGTGGGTAATTTACACGAAAACATCTTCATAGCGTATTTAGTGTATTTTCCTGTTTACATGATATACAACATTTTGTGTTATATTGTATTATGAATCAATATATTTTGAATAACTAAAATTGCAAAATGTTAAAATGCTACGTGCCAAAACATTAAGAGTAAGACTGTTCATTTCTATACAACAGTATTTTGACTTTGTATTTTTCAACTGACATACTCAAATATTACGATTTCTGAAGATATAAAAACTGTCATAACCGGTATTTTAAACAGTTTTGAAATTTATATCGAGTGCTTCACAAACATGTTTGCAAAAGAAAATTTCCGTGGCTTTTGCTAATTTCATAAGTAAACTTTGATACTAGACGTTACGGTATAAAATGCGATTAAGTTTCAATAAGCATTGGCATATCGTAGAATTTCATATTTAGAACAAGCAATGAATTACTTTTTTTATTTTTTTTTTCAGATTGCATGTAAAACATTGTATATAATGAGAAGATGTGCCAACACATCAACGTATTTCTGGATGTTGTGTGAGGGATTCTATCTTCATAGATTATTAGTAAAATCATTCGAGCCACATCGAACTCTGTATCTTTATTACATCTTTGGATGGGGTATGAAGTTTTCATAGAATTTAGATATATATATCGCAACTCCAGTATTTGTCTTATTGCCATTGCACGTAAAGGATTGGTAATAAGTTATGACAAACTTAGAAATCCTTTTCCTAATATAATTATGAAGTAACAAAATTATGAAGTAATAAAACAAAAGAGATGAAATAATGTACATTATGATTTAGGAATAGTACGAAGGAGCTAGCAATGCAAAAGAGAGAGAGAGAGAGAGAGAGAGAGAGAGAGAGAGAGAGAGAGAGAGAGAGAGAGAGAGAGAGAGAGAGAGAGAGAGAGAGAAGAGAGAGAGAGAGAGAGAGAGACTCATCAAGACGTTTACTATTCGCAATGTGATTTTGGACGGCTTGGAATAATTTCGTGTTACAATTTATAGGTTTTGTCCTGATCCCAATATAATATTGTTCCTATGTCCGGATTTAAACCTAGCTGTTTAATAGTTTGAAGTAGAAGTAGATTTATACGTTGTACTATGCAATGCTAACAATCAAGAAAAAAAGGTGTTCAATAGTCTCAGACACAGAACCACACAAACACTCTGATGGCTGTACAAGGATACCACGATAAAGGTAATTGTTAAACGGACTAAAGTTGTGTATCAGTTTTTATGTGCAGGTGATTTCGTCTTCGGTCACCGTAAAAGAAATGAGAAGAACGCGTCATTTTATCGTTGGGAAGTTAGGATAGCAGTATTGATATTATAAACATCCAAAGTTACAATTTTGCAAAGACGGGGATGACAAAATAAATGCTCAGGGCGATAGTTTATGTCAGGAAGACTTCATTAATGGGGGTCGAATTCAAAACAGAGGTAGAGCACGGAATAACCTAAGTGTACTCCCAAATCCGACTAAGGGTAACCATTGTAAAACGATGATAATGTCAGCTACTGATGAATTTAGAATTTTAAAGTTCTTAGCCATTCGAAATATTACTTTAATACGAAATTATAATGAAATAAAGATATAATTTAATCCGAAATTAATAAGCGAGGAGAAAAAAATATTGACAATAAAATATCAACCATTACCTACTTCATGTCGTCATACAAACCCAGAGAAACGGATGCAATATCATGTGAAACGACATGAATATAAAGTATATGCTACATTCTAAAAAATTCAAAATCGCCACAAAAATGTGATTGAAATCAACACTATCATATGATTGTTGAATTTATGAATTTAGCAATACATGTACTTCGTAAGCAACAAGTAAAATAGATATTACCTAATTATGATGAAAGAAAAAGTTTCTAAGAAACACTTGTTACTTTCATTATCTTTCAAATATAAAAACTTGTCAAAGCATTCTGTCGTTCTTCTTAACACTGTAACACATAAGTTCTCACACTTTGTAACCCAACCTACACATTCATGCAGTTATTATGTTTTTATTTTTCCAGTCGTTAAAATGACACGGCTATATGTATTTTAATCAGTAAATTAATACAATAAGACTAGATTTGTCCAATGTGCGTTAGGCTTTAAAATGGGATGGTTTCATTTTGTCAAGCGATTTTTTCTCACTCTCCTTAACCGGAAACGATTTTGCATTAATATCTTAATATATTTTCATATTAGAATTTTTTTTTAAGAAATGGATTAAAATCCTTTCTTATGATTCGTTTTTCAAGACGATTTCAATTATCAATACAAAAAATATAATAATGAACATCCAAACGGCGTGACATGTTAAGTTTTGTAGCGAAGTTCGATTACTTCTGGATTATTGACCTCTTTCGACATTCCCCGATTTTCATATTCGTATAAAGTACTGATTAACTGAGGTCACATGCACTTGATTAGAGGATAAAAACCGTCATTTCGATATCTAATTTGTAGGTTCTGCAAATTAAGAAAAAAATGACGTCACATCCCGAGATGGTCATTAATCATTAAGTCATTTAAAGCAGTAATATACTCTTTTATGTGGTTGTAACTTTTACAAAATTGTTTCGGATGAATTTGTCATGAATATTTTTAATATCATTTCACTGGTGTCTTCTTTTGGCATGATCCTTCTTTTTTCTTTTAATATTGTTTTACGTCACACTCAACACTTTTTCAGTTATATGGTGGTGCGTAGTTTTTAATTGTGGAGGAGAGAACCCGGTTACAATGTTCCCGGGAATAGACCATCCGCCGTCTGCTGGTATACTGGCAAACTTTTCACAAACATCAGCTTAGGTTCCAGCGGATCTCTAATTCGGGCTGATCAGAAGTGAGAGACTTTAAGGAACACCTACTCCATTGATACTTATTTTCTTCCTCGTTCCATTCCTCCGAAAATAAATATTTTCTTAATTAATTTCAAAATAACCAGAATGAATAATAAATTGATGCGTTCATTTCATAATCGCAAAATTTCATCAAGTGTAATGTCTTTTTATTTATATCAAATATTCGTATTTCATTCAGTATTACGTGACAAAGGCGAATCCCGAGGGGAATATGGATTGCCTCGGGTATACAAATATTCATGTCTTCCTTCAGCCAGGGCAATGGATTCTTTATTATACCGAAATACAGAATCAGTAAAGACTGTCAAATAAACTGCAAAGGTTTTCGCATGAGGAAAACATAACGCACGCGACGGAAATATGACCCACGCAAGGGATATATGATGCACGTGAGGGAGACACGAATTTTAGTCTCCCTGACACTTGACGACTCTCAACCATTCCATGACTGAGTTTTATTAATGAGGTATAATAACATTTTAAATTACACAAGGCAGACATGTTTCTTGCGTTGAGAAATCATTCAGAAGAATATATACCAAGAATTAAATTGATTTCCTGATAATATATAAAATGATTCCATTTAATTAGGGTTGGACGGAAGAGGAAGCCAAACACGTCTTTGAACAAAGTCGCATGGAATATTCGTGTTCTGCGAACGCTTTTTATACTAAGCGCTGAAACATTTGTTCGCATATAGCTTAAAAGAAAGTGAAAAATAAAAAAAAATGTATTAAAAACGAAAAAAATCATCGATACAAATATTGAAAAAACGAATATACATAAAACAAAACAAACCGAACAGACGTCACAGAGATTAACAATATTTAACGGCCTAAACATTATCACTATGTGTAGGCTGGAAACTAGCGCCATCAAATTTTTTATGATAAAATCAATTATTTCTAAATAGTGAATAACGTCTGATGAACGCTCGGTCACGATCTTAATAATTAGATATCATATGTATGCCAATCCTTCCCTCGGGTAATATAATGAGTTTTATCAGCATTTACTGACATTTTTTTACAAATGTTTAATGATTGATTCATCAACATACATAAAATGTATTTAATGAAAAAATCAGTAAACAAAATCAATTTCAAGTTTGATATATCCAAGACCATTGTGTTGATGTTTGAATCAGGACACTCGCCCATAATTAAGAACATCTTCTTTGTTCGATTTTTTTTTCTGTTTAACGAATCAATTTAATAGCATCATTTTAAATTCTGACATTATAAAATTAATTTTTAATTGATACGCAAGTACGTCTATGTTGAGCCGGCCTGGCTCAGTCGGTAGCACGCTCGACTCTTGATACAGGTCCTGTGTCACAGTAGGTGTCGGTACATTAAAAAATCTTCACTGTTCAATGGCTGCAAGTGCTGAGCATAAGCCAACATTGGCACTGGCATTTTGTGACGTCTGCATATGAGTGAAATATTCTTGAGTGGGATGTTAAACAACAATAAACAAACAAACAAACAAACGTCTTTGTTCAGAATTGTGAAACAAAACACGTTTTTCGTTGTCTTTCACACACACACACACACACACACACACACACACACACATATATATATATATATATATATATATATATATATGTCATGAGAGATAAAGAGAGAGAGAGAGAGAGAGAGAGAGAGAGAGAGAGAGAGAGAGAGAGAGAGAGAGAGAGAGAGAGAGAGAGAGAATGGTATCCAATAGTATTTCGTATATGAGAGTTCAACTAGGTTGTTTTACGAATTTGACTAATATTGAAAACAATTGTAGTTTTCAGTTCCACATTTATCATTGCTCTTATTCTAGTTCTCGTCAAGCTTGCCATGATATGTTCGATATGTTAGTTCTAGAATTAAATTGTATCTTGATACCTTTCACAAAAATAACTTGATAATAATAAATTGATAATATCTCTTCCAGTTACACCGTTGGTTGTCTGTGTTGTCTATGCCATACTTCGAGAATCGCTAGCTGATGATAAGTAGGTATTTGTTATTAACGTTGAAAAGTTTAAACATTTGTTTTTTTATTTGGTGTTTGTTGCAGTTATTCTGTAATTTTTCAATTTTGATTCCAATTAATCTTATTTTGTTGTGTTGCTTGATTTAATGCTTTAAATAATACTCGAAGAAACACATTTTCACGGTTGTCGAGTCAGTGAAAAAAAATCTCAAATCGCGAAGAATAAAATGAAATTAAAAAAAAATGCAAATAAGTTCAAAAGATTGCTGTTGTCAGTTGACAATCAACATTTACTGGTCAGCGACCTATTCTCGCCAAGTACCAATCTTTGCCAATGCACGCGTTTCGCTGGTAGATCGCGATATTTCTGCACACAGATCTTTCAAGACAGACGGTACTTCATTTTGAACGCTTCTGGGCAATATTGGTAAGATATGTGCAATATAACCACTAAAATACATGAAATCTCCAAGTGACCCCTTAAAATGTCAACAACGACCCGTGGGGATCCAGTGGTTCTCGGTCCTATAGATTATTGGGTCACGTTATGGGTTGTGAAGCCTCTTGTGTTTGGAGACGACAGTTTCCAATGTTGTTCCTTACCTTTACATTATTGAAATAAAAAATGAACTCGAATCCCGTAAGCTTAAATTCAGTTTCAATCATATTGACAAGAATTGGTACTGTAGTCACAAAAAACGGACAATACAACAACCGCTCCTCTCGCTCGTGCCCATGTACAAATAAACCAAAAATATTTTAACCACGTGACAGCCAGATGATCATACAATCAAAACATGGGGTCACCTATGGGATTCAACCACACTGTATGACGTGAGTACTGTACATATATATGTCGCAAATATGGCTGGCGAGAATTGGTCGCTGACCAGTAGAGTTTTCACTACTGTTATCTCACTGTGTTCTCATTTTGGTATTTATTGCATTCATAAATGGAGAAAAAACAGACAAAATTTATCTTAATAATTTTCATAACACCCATAGTATCAATGTGAAAAGCGACAATTACTTGCTATGTGAGCAAAATCCGATGCAGAGATCGGCTCTCAAATATTGAAATTGGATTAGTATAAATTAATACTTAAAATGTACAGCAAAGTAATTAATCTTCATATGTTCTGAACTTAGTAAGATGTCCGATGAACATAACTTGGGGGTGGGGGCAATTGTAACCTTTTGATTATCAGAAGGTCAATCGTACTCACCTTTTGTTTATGTGAAACTTCAAGGGACCTGCTTTTTATTAACGTACATATGATGACCAGTAGGAACGATTACTCTTGTCAGAGTAATTTTAATATATTACCTAAAATTTAAACTCGTTTAGGTAAAGAACAGGTTCATAAGACTCTATCCCGCCTGGTTATATATTTATTTTACTAAGTTACCACAATATATTATATTATCTGTATCCACGGATTTACAAGTTTATTTCTAGGATTTGGGCCGCATATTTACTTTTGTTGTTTTAAACCTTTAAAACTTTGGCTGAAAATATTTTACGGCATGATATAATGGCGTTAACAAGTATGAATCAGTTATCTGGCTTCAACTGATATAAATAATTTATCATTTAAAATTTGTTTCAGTTTGTGTTGGATAAATCCCACAGTGGGCGAACACGCTGGACTGGAATACATGCTTGTTGGTGTTACCTGTTTTTGCTTGTTCGTGAGTACAATGCCGATTCTGTCTTGTTTTAAAGTGACAAATTATTATTATTATTATTATTATTATCATTATTATTATTATTATTATTGTTGTTGTTTAAAATGAATAGTGTGTTACAGAAGCTAAAAAACTTTCTTACTGTATCTTTTCAAAATGGACAGTGTTTTTGTCCCAGACAGAAAATATGACATAATTCCCTTTTGTAAATTACTTTAACGACCACCTTAAGTTTATATTACGTGTCCACAATGTTTCAACTTACAGTCTATCCACCACTTAGTGTAGTGGATGACAGGCTACATTCTTCGGTTTGGTTGATATAAAAAACATGCTGGAATTTATAATAGACAATATATCTGTAATGTTCGGAGACGTGGTCTTTGAACAAACTGTCGGCATTCCTATGGGAACCAATTGTGCACCTTTATTGGCCGACCTGTTCCTTTATTCATACGAAGCAGACTTCATTCAGAAACTGCTGAATCAAAAGAAGAAAAAGTTAGCAATGTCCTTTAATTTGACATTTAGATATATCGACGACGTTTTGTCAATTAATAATGACAATTTTCATACATATGTCAATGTGATATATCCCAGCGAACTAGAAATTAAAGATACAACAGAATCAAGCACACACTCGTCATACTTAGACATTTTACTTAATATAAACAGAGATGGGAAATTAGCAACTAATATATACGATAAACGCGACGATTTCGGCTTTCCCATCGTAAATTCTCCACATTTAAGTAGTAATATCCCTCAGTCACCCGCATATATTTCACAAATGATCTGATATGCCAGGGCGTGTACAACATATGAATACTTCATATACAGAAGTAAACTACTCACTGACAAATTATTGACACAGGGATATCGAACGTTCCGCAAATTTTACGGTCGGTATAATACTCTTGTTTGCGACTACTCTGTTTCACTAAGTGAAATGTTGAGCTGCCTTTTCGTTGGCGGTTGTTGAGACGTCTGTACCAATTGTGACGAGGATACACTCCTCACTTGTTTCATTGGACTTGACTGTGGACTGATGGCGGGTGTGACCGGTCGACAGGGGATGCTTACTCCTCCATGCCACCTGATCCCACCTCTTTGTTTCCAGAGGTCCGTGTTTGTCCATTTTTACCGGATTTGTATCTATGTCCTGGACATTCTATTAATTTATACTTTGGTATCTGAAATTTTTATATTTGGACATTATCCAGATAGTATCTACAATTCAGTTCAACTCACGAGAAACAAGCACAAAACCGTGTAAACATAGTTTCTACTCAGAATCTAAGTTTAAGATTTATTGATTCAAGTCCTCCATATGTAAGACAGAAGTTAGATACTAAAATCGCAAAAGAAAATTTACCCTATTCTGTTATGTTATAACGTTTTTTTTAAGATCATTTGTATTACGCGTGTTTAAAAACTCTTTAATGCATGCAAAAATTTGATATTTATATAATTTCTGTATTATATTCATTTTTTTTTCAGGTGAATCTTTTGTTTTTTATAAATGTCATGCGGATACTTTTGAGGCAAATATCACAAACATCACGTGAACCTACTTATTTTAGGTAATTTATGTTGTATTACTAAACCCCGTTCACACAATAAAAGTTTTCTTGTGCAAGTTTTCTTGCTCGAAGTTTTTGACGCAAACTTTGAAAACGTGAAAGGCCAAAGACTACTTTGGTCGAAGTCTATCAAAGAACTATGGCGGACTTTAATGGAAAAGAAACTCACCCTATTTGTTTTCAAACGATGGAGGACTTTGATGGGATTCAGCTAATCGAATAAGATATTCGATATGACGTAATCAATATTTATATGTTACAAGCACATGGTAAAAGCGCGGGAAAGATGTTAGTAAAAACCGTTCAGACAGTTACCTGGACAAACGAAATGTAACCAATACCTTGCCCAACTTCTTCTACTACTCCGCACTCTATTTCTTATAGGGTGTCTT